>JARHVA010003804.1:1387500-1823296 GCA_037957365.1 Torreya grandis | reverse complement strand
ATCTATTTTGTGTTTAATCTTCAGTAGTCCAATACAAACGTTTTGTGTATGAGAAGGCCTAATTGTGAATAATACAACTAGTGTGCTTCAAATGGTGGTTGGAGTTAAAAATTATCATGGAACCAAAATGATATTATTGGGTTTATATTTAAAATGTTATATGAAAATTTACTATCATGTTTGTAGTTTTAATGTGTTCCAAGGAGATCAAAGGGCAACGTGTCCTAAAGAAGGCATAATGGAATTAGGTCTCTAGGAGACTTGAAGAAAGATAAGGTTGATTTGAGTTATGGAAGACCTTAT
This sequence comes from Torreya grandis, assembly GCA_037957365.1. Lineage (NCBI taxonomy): Eukaryota > Viridiplantae > Streptophyta > Pinopsida > Cupressales > Taxaceae > Torreya > Torreya grandis. Next base: position 1,822,993 of record JARHVA010003804.1, on the reverse strand, counting down.
GTAATTATTTATTAATTTTTATATCATATTTTTAGGCATATTGTGTGAAAAATATAATTTTTAAAGTGTGTATGTCTGAATAAGATGTGTATGAGCAAGAGCCTAATATAATAACAAGGCTAACTAGGCCTATTTTGGCTAGTTAAGTGTTTGTAGAGTGTATGCAAACGAAATAACACATTGTTGAGTGTAAGGAGGTATTTTAGACCATAATAGGAATATATATTATTATTCATGAATATATAATAGTGTGTTTACCTATGAATATCAAGTTTATATGTCCTAATTTGGCTTGAAAACACGTAATTAAGGTGAAGATGCCTAGAAGGCAGTTTGAGAGGGATAAGCATGTGAAGAGTCATCATCATTTGTTTAATAAAAAAAATTGTTATAAAGGTGATCAAATCAATCAATTGGATGATTTGGTGTTGTGTCATCTAGGGTGTTCATAACTTTTTCATATAGGTTCTTGTTTAAAGCCTAGTTTAGTGGGTACTTGGCTAGTTGGGGTTGGTGCTACATGTGAAGTTGGTGCTTCAGTAAACATGATTTTTATATTATAAGACTATAATCCATTTTTAGAAATCAGTGGGTTTTCTTCCCCTTTAGGTTTTCCTATGGTATATGGGTGTGTTTGTCTTGTGTAATCTTATTTCATGCTTGCATGGATTATTTCTTATACATTTCTTGATCTGTATGTTGATGTGATGGTTCATGAATGCTAAAGAGGAATTGAAAGAAACTTTTAAGATGTTGATTTACCAGCTATATATGATTTTATTCCAACATTGTTTATGAGGGATAAGGTTCATTTATAGTATTGTTTGGGCATATGTTGTTTACACCATTTAGACATGATGTGACTCAGTTATTCCATTTCCAACAAAATTCTTGTTACAGTTGAATTGCTTGGATTTTTCATAATTACTAGCCTAGGTTGGTGTCGATGCTTGCACTTAGACTTGGCTTTGGTTCTGATCTTTTTTGTTCTCTAGTTTTGGTTCTAATTTTGATTTGAAGAGGTGATCTTGATAATCCCTTTGTTAATAAGGGTCTTTTCAATTAGAAAACCTTTTTCTATGATCTCTTTAAAGGTATGTCCACACTACAGCTCTAGATGATAGGATATCTCATCATGTAATTTTTTTGGTAATCATAGTGGCCAATTATTTATATGTCAATTTGTGGGTGAAATGGATATAAAACACTCTTAATCTCTATAGACACCTTGAAAAATTTTTCATCAACTTTCTTTTTTGGATTGAATAAAAATATACCAATGAAATTTCATGATTGAGATTATAAGAGAAATGTTACACAAATTTGTCTGATAAGTCATCAAAATCAAATACATAATTCTTTGGTAATTTTAGGAACCACTCCAAAGCCTATCATTCTAGACTTTAAGGAAATAAAACTAGGAGGTATATGTTATTGTAAGCCCCTAAATGGCAAGCAATAAATAATTATGTCAAATAAGCCTTAGGGTCTCCTTCTTGTATTTATTAAGTTTAGATGGTTCATACCCTTGATTAATTGGTATATGTAGATACTCCATGTTGAATGGGTATGAACACATGTCATCTAACTTGAACTTCTGGGTTTGTTTGCCTAATTGAATGATGGCAACTACATCCCTTAGTTTTTTGTAGTTCTTGTGCTAAGAAAACTATATGAAACATTAGCCTGAGGCTAGTTCTTGGTGGTTAAAAGATGGGTTACTTTGATCGAGGTATAATGGAGGCATGGTTTATTATGGAATGTTGTTTTGAGTGAATAGACTAGGAATATGCATCTATGTATTGGGATGTTGTTGTTGAAATTGTATGCATTTTAGTGTGATATTTTGGTTTGGGATTCAATATATTAGGCCTAGATTTGGGTGGAATTATGGTTGTAATAGAAGGATGTTGCTTGGGGTAAATTAATGTTCCTATTGAGGTTGAATAGGTAATTTCTATATAATATTCAAAACCTAGATGAATAAAGTGAACTTGTTGTGAACCAAGCCCTTGTCATTGAATTTGTGGCAAGTGCTAAGAAAAAGGAAATTCCTACCTAATTGTTACTTGTTGGATAATAATACCTTTTTGGTTGCATGAACACATGTTGTGAAGTTGACATTTGTAATGTTTTTGGAGTTTTTATTTTACCAATGGGACATATATTATTGATTAAACGATGTTTGTGATTATAAAGGTATGTTGGTTTGTGATTATTGAGGTATACTTATCACTACTTATCAAGGTGGAACATTTATTACCCCCTATTGAGGTGATAAAATGTTTATCCTTTGATATGATTGTGGTATATTATATCATACTTGATATTGCTGTAATTTTAGATATCACTTATGGAGGTGGAGTATCATTCATCACATTTTTTTGAGGCAAGGCACTAGTTAGCACTTTGATTACATAATCTTTGAGCTTGTGTGGTCGAAGAAGTATCTAGTTGAGGATTAGAGGTAGCTTGTTGTATTTGGGATGTAGGATTTATTGCCCCTATTATTGTGAACCACTCATGGTATTAACTAAATGCACCTATTGTGGACTAGTTTTTGGTGTAGTTAAACCAATTTTTCCTATATTGGAAGACAATTGTGTGTTATCCACTATTTTTGGCACATTAATCTATTTAGAAATAGTAGTCACTTGTTTAATAGCTGGGACATTAAACATGTATCCAACTAAAGTGCTTTATGTGAATGGGTCTATACCTATATTTTCTATTAACATGTCAATTTGATTAAGACTCTTATTGAAGGAGCTAACTCTATTAAGGGACAATTTGATATGGCCATGTTATTAAAATTACATGCAAGATTCAAATAGGTTTGATATGTTTTTTTCATTTAAATAAAGTGGTCCTCTATGAGTCTCTTTCCTATAACAAGAATATTTGGGTTTTGATACAATATTTACATGAGTTCTTAAGGATTGATAGTATAGGATTATCCAATATTTTGATTATATGGTACGCTGAAAGGCAATCTCACTAGACTAGGAAAATTTTCATGGGGGAAATCTGCTAGAAACTTGGCCCTTACCTCTATGGCTCTGACTAAAACTTATTCCTTATTTTTAAGAAAGTGATGATAAAAAAAAATAAGGATCATATGTTGATGTCATAGTAACATAGCATGGTTATTATTGAGCTTGTTCTAAAAACTAATCATATGCTAGAAAGATGTTGCATTGTTTGTTCTTAGTCTTTTTTTGAGTATGGAGGCATGTTAACCAAATAATAGGATAAGGGATCTTGGCTTTGTTCCTAAATTTGAGTATTGTAAGGAGGATAAAGATTCATCTCAAAAACTACATCATCACCATAAGGGTCTTAAACAAATTCATCTTGTAGGACCACATTATCATAACCTATATTCTACATGGCTCCACTATGAGTGTAACAAGACATATCTAATTCAATAATGAACATTTCAAGAAAAATGCCTAGATTTAGAAAAACTCGTAAAAACAAGGTATGAAAGGAAAAATTATCCAAAATTGGTCTAAATTGGTCTAAAAAATGGATATGTATCTACAAATAAGGCTAGTGACAAAGCTTGGTCTAACTTGGTCAAAGAAATGGAGTTGTACCACCAAAGAAGGCCAATGACAAAACTTGGTCTAAAATTAGTCTTACCTCAAATGTCTTAAATAAATGGTCAAGTGGATGAATAAAAACTATAATGCCAAAATTAGGTAAAAAGTGTTTCAAATAAGTCTAAACTTGGTCTAAAGAAATAAAAATTTATATGTCTTTTATAAAATAAGGCACAAAATCTAGGCTCAAAATAGGTATTTCTAGTTCTTTTGGGAACAAGGCATAAAATCTAGACTGTAAACAAACCAAGGTCTAAAATGCAAGACATTTAATCTAAATTTTTTTAAACACTTTGAAACAAATTAGGAATTTATATTTAAACATAAACTTGATAATTTTTAAAAATACATGGAAAATTAGGCATACGAAAGATAGACCACTTTCCCAAACTTAGTCACAAAAATAGTCTTTAAATTGATCAAGAAATTAGGCTAAGTTGGACAACCCAAAGGTGAAAGGTAAATGTATAGGATAAAATTATGTGAGGCTTAGGTAAAAACCAATCATTTTTGGATCTTAAATTTTTAAGGCTAGATTTTAAATTAATTTAGAAGACTAGAAAAAGAGATAACAAGCTAGATAAGAATGAGCAATATGATGGTACTAGACATAGATCCCCAAAGGAACATATAGTTTTGAATTTTAAATTTGGACAAAAGGATATAAGTATTTGAAATAATTTGATCAAAAAAACAATGATATCATGATATAAAGGTATAAAAAATGGTTTTACTTCAATATTTAGAATGAATTGAGCAGCATAATGACACCCTTTTCAAATAAGTGACACACACAAATAACGGTTTGATAAAATGTATAAAAAAAATGTGTGATGTTAAGTAGATGACATAATTCCTATTAAAAAAAACTATTTATGTGTAAAAAATTATATTTTTTTATTTGGTATGACAAATAAATAGTTTTGACTCAAGACTATGCAAGTAAAAAGGATGAAATGATAAAAACACCTAAGTGTAATGTCCTAAATCCTAGAATTGACAAGTTTGCATCGTACCATAAAATTTATTATATATAATTTCTATTAAGAGGATTTTAAATTTTTAATCCAAAAAGTTATAACCCAATAAAATTAGGGTGTTTAGGTCACTTCTTCTCTTAAGATTTTGTATGGTGACATGGAACTTCAAGATACTCATCATATATTAATAGTATATTTACAACAAGTGGAGTTATCTAAACTATTTATTTTCATTCATTTATATATGGTCTTATATGTGTGGAAAACACTAGGTAATAATAATGTCATTTCAATATACATAAACTAGCCTATTGTGAAAAGGTCTTGTCCTTTTCATAACCACTACATCTATCAATTGATCAGTGTAGTGTGATGTCTGAGTTACCCCTATGTTTTGAGGCTTAGTTAATTTATGGATATTATTTTAATCACTCAAAACAAGTGTCCTAGTAGGGAAACCCTATTTTATATACCCCATCATGGAGTGGGGTTGAAACTATGTCAGGATTTAAATTCCTAGGTTAGTGCTTCCCTATAGAACTCATGAGGAGGCAATGAACTCGCGTTCACAAAATATAATGCATGAAAATAAAAGACAAGTGGAAGGAATTTAGGGTAAGTTTTGGGTGACCCAAATATAAATACTTTATGGAGGTCCTTAGTGACTTTCCTTCCATGATTTAGAACCAAATCAATAAAATACAAAGAATGAGCATTTTTTATCACCCAAGTTACCTAAAGGGGTCATGAGGAGATCATACACAACAAAAAATTTAAACAAAATAATCATAAAAATGAAAAATATTATGAGTTTTTCACTTATTTTAGAGTTCATTTTATGTCACAAAAATAAAACATGTTGTGAAATTTGATCCCCTTTGAATTTATGTTGAAAATTTTGAAAGATAAAAATGACTCAAGCAAAAAGATTTTTAAAATGCCAAATTGAAATGTAAACTTTGTAACTTTAGAATGTTTTAAATGTATTATTTTGTCCTTTGGGTCCTAAATAATAAATTATGGGGTCCTTTTTATTATGATAAAATCATGAATAGACAAATGAATTTTCAACTATTTCTCTCAGGTTTCCAAAATTTTACACAGAGTAAAAAATTATAGAAATACAATGCAATACCATGACTATTCCTACAAAACCACAAAAATTAGGACAATATCACTAATTTCATGTTAGATAAATAATAAAAAAAAATCACTACTCTTAGCACAATAACGTAGAAATAATGAGAAAACCACAAATATTAGGACAATAATGCAACTCTACCTTGCAGTCATAAAAATAGTTAGGTAGACTGTCATGGTTAAAAGACAATATCACTAAAGTTTTGGAAATATTGTAAATTTTTTGGTGATATCATGACTTGTAAAGTTTTGATATTATCAATATCATGAATATAAAGTCATGATATTTCAAATATTTCAATTCTTTCATGTAAATACAAAAATAGTTAGTAAACCATGATGGCTTAAAGTAATACTATGAAAGATAGCACAAAAATATAGAAATAATGACAAAAACACAAAAGTTTAATTAGTGATATTGTGAAATATCAAAATTCAAGAGAGAGATAATGCAACTACATAGATCAATTTTTTTTATTTTCATTAAAATGTCCTTAAACCTTCAATTCTCATTTTTCTTGATCAACAAGTTTGAATTTTGACATGAATTTTTTTAGAAAGGTGTCCTAAAAGGCCTTGAGAATAAGTTTTTGGGTTTCAGGTCCCACCAGGCATACCATGATGTTAACAAGGAATATAATAGAGGGGAGGTTAGTCTTATGTTAGTCAAATTAAAAAAAATGAAAATAACACACTAAAATCCTAACACCTCTATCCTAGACATTAGGGAGAGCATAGGTAAAAATAATACAAGTGAAAGCACAACTAAAACATAAAATAAATCACTCTTTTACCTTTTTTGCATCTCAAAATGGCTTGTTAAAGTGGCTTACTTGGCTTGTTTATCAATAAATCTTCATTAATGGAGATTTTTTTGCTTCACCTATCCTTATCACCTTGTCTTGGTTGCTTGGATTAAGAATTTGACATGGTAACATGACTTTCATGAAGCTTCTCTCTCCAAATTGGCATTATAATACTATACCATCAAATAATTGAAGATATTTTGGAATAGTAACTTTAAACCAAGAGATCTTGTTGAAGATATTTGTGCATAATAACTTAGCACCAAAATTGCTTAGAAATGAATATGTATGGTCTTGTATTTATAACCTCAAGAATTAACTCTCACCTAAGGTGAGTTAAGGTTGAGTTTAAACATGGAATGGATTCAATCTAACCCTATGTGATTTGATATTAAATTAATTTGAGTTAAAATTTATTATGTAATAATGATTTTAAATTACTAGGCATGGATCTCAAATTAGATATTTTGGGATATTTTGGAAGAGCTTGACAACTTAAAAAGGTAATCATGAAAAGGCTTGATATTCTAATTTTTGAAATTTACATTTTTAGATATTCATTAATTTTAATTGAATAATTCAAATAATAATTTAATATTATTTAATTAGTTAATTCAATTTTATTATCACTTTATCCCTTTTAAGATTTGATAAAGTACCCCACTTTATAGGTCCATAAGCCAAATTGATAGTTGTTATGTCACAAGGTGATTAGGGATGAATCCATGAGAGTTTATTGTTGTATACATGATAGTATCCAAAATATGGATGCCTCAATATTATTATGAGTATTTATGAGTGATGCACAACCAAAATTGGGATATTTAGTGATTCTTAGGCTTAATTTGCAATGGTTGGTAGGAATCAACCTAAAGTCCTATCGAAAGCTAGTTGAGTCTAGAATTGGATGTCTACAATGGTTACACATGGAAAAGTGGGATATCCATTGTGATAAGGTGAGGTAAAAATTTATATTACTCTTCCATGTAAGTGATGTACTTAATTTTATGTATATTTGAGTTGATACAAAATGACTAGTGTGAGATGTGTAATTTTATGCATTTTATGGTTTCCATTATTTTGATTATTTAGTAGATAATTTAGTTTGTATGTTTTGTATTTTACCCAAAACTATGAATGAGTTTTATAAATTTTTTGTTTTTTTTGTATTTGTATATACATATGGTAGAAAAATGAGAAATAAGTGTGCATGCATGGAATGGGGTGTTGATGACTATTTTAAATATCACTATAGATATTATTATTTATATTTTTATGTCTATGGTGTTACTTGGTTGTTTTGGAGTCATTTTTCATTTTATGGGAACTCATAATGGAATCCACATCCCTATAATCTAAACTCCACCATTAATTTGATGATTGGTAGTGGTTAGGGCCACCCATGGAGGATTCATTAGTTTGATTACATTGGGTTTGGAACATTATATGAATTTAGATGTTATTTTGTGTGTGCTTTAATGCATTTGTCAATCTTGCATGGTGATGGAATGATTCTTTGGATTTGAGTTTTATTCTTGTGTGCTAGATCTATTAGATTCTTATTAGTTGTTATGTTTTAAAATTTCTCTATGAAGTTGAGATAGATTCTCAAATTCATAAATGAGTTGATTTACATGTAAAATTAGTGCATTGAATACATAGGTTCTTTTATATCCTCTATTTTAAAAATTGAGTTGCACATAATAATCATATTTATATTATGAATTTTTGAGTTATGATTTCAAAGTCTCAACTAAGTGTGTTATGTTAGCTTAAACAGTCATTTTATTTTATTATAACTTCAATGGTCACGAATTATGTTTCATTGTATACATTATGTAAAGGGGTTGGGCATGTATATTTTCATGGTATATGTGTTTCAAGCTTGTCATTTTGATTATATCACCTAGGTAAGTTATTCCATTTTATGAATTCTTGAATGCAGTTAGATGTTGTTATGTTTAATAAAATCTTGATAATTGAATGTGGATTCATTACAAGGAATTTGTTAGCAATGAATTATTTTAATTTATAAACTACCTTCTAATTATTTTTATCCATTGTGGGAAGTAAATCTATGAGATAAATATAATTATGATTCAGTGGAATCTATTTATAATCTTAAGTTTATTACCATTGTGTATTTATAATATAGATGTTTTTATTTTGACATTATTTCATTCAGTATTTGACTGTATTTTAGTCATGTCCTAACTTATTTCATGAATACTAGTATGAGGCTAGTTAGAGTAGAAACATTTACTACCTATCTTATCTATTGATTATGTTGACTTTATGATAATTTGGTAAGTCTACCTTTGTACACAAATAGTACTTGTGGTTTATTATGTGAACATGGCTATTTTTTCTTGAAAGTATCTATATATAAAAAGGAAAAGTCATTTCTTATACCATTTTAGTCATCGAATGTCTATTATTTTATCTATTTTATAATGTTTTTTAGATATATGTTCATTTTAAATCTCTTTCCAAATAATGGAATTGTCTAGGTACTTAATGATCTAGGTTCAGTACTTTTGCATTTGATTTCAATATCAATAGCATTTGATGTTTACTTCTAATTAAAAATGTAAAAGTAAATTCATAAGAGTTACTCTATTGTTGTAAGTGTAAAACTAATGGGAAAGAAAAATCTATTTCCATGTTGTGATGACATTTATATAGTTGATTATAAATGTTTAATGATAAAAATTATAAGTGATTGATTTATTTTAATTCTTCATACTTGTAAATTGTAAGGTGATGAAAATAGTGTTATATTGATCATGGTGAATTTTATGAATAAAAGTGTTTGTCTCAGTTAGGAACTAGTATTAATTTTTGGGTTGATCTTTTAGATTAATTAGTTATTGAATTGTTTAAGCATTTAAGGCTTAAATGGGGTACTATTAATATACATTAGTAGATTACTCACAAAGTATGATGGGTACATAACAAAGTTAATTCATGGAATATAATTATCTAATTTTTGAGGAAAGTTGGTTCCACTCATATTTATTTATAAACTATTTGATTTGATCAATTGTGTTGAATTTTGAATTACATTGTAATGCTGATCTAAATGGTGTTTTAGGTTTCATTTCTTACTTGTTTATAAAAGACATGAATGTCTCCATTTAGGGGTAGTTGGAAATATTTTTACATTCTAGATTTTGATCATTTCCATGAATTAAATAATGTTAGGGACTAGAGTGAGGGTGATTTTATAATATTAATTCACTTTTATGAATTATGAGTAATAGTGTTATTTTGTGTTAATAACAAAGATTAAGGCTTAATGATTATAAAATTAGTGTTCTTAATTAAATAGAGAATGTCTTGTGTGAATAGAGTCAATACCTATTTTCCATTCTATTCAATTTAGTAAATTTTTAAATAAGGCTAATCAAATCCTATGATGTTTATTTGTCACTCAATAGAAGGATGACTTTTAGATGCGAACCAAGGTAATTCCCTAAGTGAAATTCATCTAAAGAGTTCCATGTTGGAAGGAATCCATGTACTAATCACAAGTTATTTTTAATATAATATGATATTTTAAAATAATATTAATATATATGTGGAAAACCATGACCCTAAGTGTAATGATTAAGTATCTCATTAGGGTAGCATTGCATAATGTAGAGGTAATTTGATAAACACTTTCAAATGGTGAATTAGTATTAAAAAGGGGGTTTATAGCTTAATCTATTTATACTTATTATAAATAATGGGTATAATTTGTGCCAAATATTTTTTAGAAGATGGTGTGCTATATTTTGGAGTAATATTAATGTGACATGTTTTTGGTATGGCATTTAAAATCATGGTAATGTAGTGATTTTTGTTAGTTCAAAACTTATGACTACTTCTTGAGGTTTCCTTTATGATGTGATGGGTAATGACGTTCCTTATAATTAATATTATATAGTTTATTAAGCTTGTATTTATATATTTATGGAATAAAGTAGATATTATAATATTCCTTTGATACTATACAAGTTGTAATTTATAGTCTACAAAGTAAGGATTGTTTATGGTTGAGTTATAATAAGTCAATATTTTAAGGAAGGTGACTTTTGAAGGTATGTTTAGGTCAAAAAAAATAATATTATTCTAGTAAACTTATATATCATAAGCTCAAAATATAAAAAGATGTAAAATAATTTCTCATAAGGTCTATTTTAGAGGACCTTACCCTAAGGATTTCATATTTCATGATGTCACAATTTATTAACTGAAATTGATTATACGTTGGTTGAAATTATATAGAATTAGGTTGTTTTTTTAAATGGTGTATTGGGAAAATATTTGAATTGATGTATTAGAAAAAAATGGGTGTGTCTCATAATTTTATTTTCATAGCTTAGTTCTTACAATCCAAAGTAAAATGATGTAGTAAGTCTTATATATTCCCTTAATACAACTTCATCCTATGATTAATTTGATAGAATTTAATTTTTTTTTTTATTAATATAGATAATAAAATATTATATTAATTACTTCAAAATTAAAATGTTGATAAACATTTACCATAACTTAATTGAACATAAAAACATAGTCATAATCTTCAATTATCTCATGCTTACATGTTACCTTCTGAGTTTATCCTTCATTCATGTTTTCTATTACACACCTATATAAACCTCACTAGCTACTTCAAAATTGAAAAATATCCTACACATACATCTCTAGACCTTTCATTCAGTCCACATGTATAATGGTTAGTTTTGTTAGTTTTGAATAGTATCACCAACCAATACTAACTCGATCAGGTTAGAATTGACCCTCTCCTTACAATGGTCAATTTTAAAAATCAAACCTTTCCTTAAGTTACCCATATATCTAATGTGTCAATGGATTTATAAATTATCAAATTAGACTCATCTATAAATATATCAAGATTTCATTCAAAATGGTCTTTGCACTTATCTAATAAAAATTTATACATTATTGCACATTATAAAAAATTGGCATATTTTCCCAAATTGTTAATATATTACTATCGGTAGCTAAAATCCAAGTATAAATTATTCTAAATCTAATTCAAATAAAAAATTTACATTATTTCACATTGTAAAAAATTGTAATATTCTCCCAAATTGTTAATATATTACTAGGGGTGGTTGCAATCCCAGTCTAAATTACATCTAAATCAAATCAAACATTTACATGTATCAAATCCCAATAATTAGTTGTATACATATAATTAAGGATCACAATTTCATAATCACATTAGGTGGGAGAAATATGTGTGGATTTATTTACCTCTTCAAAGTATCAAATACATAGGTATTGACCAATAATTGAATGAGGGTGATTGGGGTCATATCATCACATTACACTTTATTATTTTTGTAGGTTTTTATCTCTAAAAAGAAAATCTTAGGTTTCAATGTTAAGGAGGAAAATTTATAAAGTTTTATGCATAATCAAGGTTTTTTATCACACATACAAAACATTTAGATATAATATAAGGTGACCATATGTTCATGTTCATATTATCTCATTTGTGCACAATCCAATACTAACCAGCATAGGTTAATATCACTATGTGATACTAATCTAAATTAATGAAGTCCACCCTACATAGACATATGTATAGTTTATGAACAAGGAAAATTTCATGCCTAATTTTATCTTATTTCTACTTCCATATTCTAAAAAATTCAACTAGAGAAGATAATAAATCATCTCTTTATCTTTATTAATATATTTAGAAAAATCAAGTTGTCAAATAATTAAAATCAATTTTAGTATTTTTTACATTCAAATGTATGCTATAATTTCATATATTAATATATAAATTATTATACAAGTTTATATCCTTTAAGGTTTCAAAAAAAAATTAGGCTAAAACATATTGGTGAATAAGTACATATATTCAACCATGTCAAACCATAGTTATACATTAGGGTTTTATCCTTATATGATTTTATATTTCAACCTCAATGTTCTATTTTTAAACATTATTTTTGAATATTATCTAATAATACACATTTATCCTAGCCATAATGAATGAATATTTATAGTTACCAAATTTCATAAAGGTACTCATATCATATTTTTATACATGAATATTGTTTCTGATTTAGATCAACTATGTAAGAAAATAGGTCAAAAGGATCAAATTTGAGAACACTAATAAGTCTAAAATAAACAATGAACAATCCCAATACTTATATAAACACTAATATTGTAGTATCCAATTTAATTTTCCTCTTGTTACCACTATATTAAAAAAATTATTAAATACCTCTTTTGTTTTTTGATATGCATTATGCAGTATGTTCTATCCACCAAATTGATGGACTTATCATGAATGTTGAAAGATATAATACTAATGGCACAACTAATAAGGATTAACTAGATGTCATAGATGATCACGAGTTCACTAAGTGTATTAACATGAAGCCATTTTATATATAACAAGGGATTTTACATAAAAATTTAGTCCAATACTCCACCTTAGATGTTCAGACCTTTACTATTTTTATTATTCCAACATCTACACCTCCAATGACATATATGACATCCATATAATGTTTAGGGGAAACACAAGGCTTTAAATATATTTACATACTTTTTAATACATAATAAAACCTTACCCTTCCCATCATGACTAAACATGTTCCATTACCAATCTCACCTACTATATGTTCCCTTGATAAAACAATTTACAACTTTGCATTCTAATATGTTGTAGCAACAATGAGGTACATCTAGAATTATTCATTCCATTGATTTGTATGTCTTTTTTCATAACCACTTATCCTATGAGATAATAACTTATCCTTTACCAATATTTTATGTAATCCCTAAGCTTTCATTATATCAAGGTAAAGGTGATCCTAAGAAACACATTAGATCATTCCACACAACATGATTTTACTATGCATACAATGAAAAATTATTAACCAAGATATTAATGAGATTCATTAATGACTATACATTGTGATAGTTATATGATATCCCCCTCTATTTTATAGTATAATTCAACCCTTTTATATAATAATTACTAGCACACTTTGGCATCAAAATTGAGAATTACTAAACTCAAGATAGAATATAATGTGTTAATTAGTGATTATGTATTTAAATACAATATTATGTTATCCAAGATGACCAACATAATCGCTAATAATTTTTTACAAGACATATTTAAGTATATATTGCTTGCACAACTTCATGAGTAAATAATATTCAAAATATTTAAATCATTTAATGGCCTATGTCATATAGTAAGGGATCGAGAGTTTAAGATCATAGATTTGAAAAAAACTCAATTATACATCTACTCCTAAAACTATTTAAATAATAAAGTTTCAAATAAAACTAATTTATAAGGTCAAACAAAATAATAATAAGAATAAAGAAAGCATACATTCAATGTAATGTCACAACCTAAAAATCATTTATAATAGACAATTCCACCAAAATGTTAATTTGAATATTATCATTATGTCCTCATGTAATTATAAAAAATATAATTGAGTGAAATATTATCACACTTATATGTACACAAGATATCAATCTAAGAATTCATACACCAATGAGCTAAGATAATGATTCATTTGTTTACTATCATAAAATTGTAGCATAATCCATGATCAAATGCTTCAAATTGAGACAAAAGATATTAGATCTTATTCATGACAACATTACCAACTTGGGTAGACCTATATAAAAATATAGACCACAACATAATGGAAATCAGAAATTAAATATTTTTAATAATCCATTTACCAAACATGAGATGAAAGAGACTAAGGATACTTTAAAATTAAATTATGCATATAATATGCGTCCCCCACCTATGACGTATGATCATCCAATAGATAAAAATATTATAACACTAATAGATACTTAATTTAAACTTTAAATGATCACATTAGATGATAAAATATTTTTGATGATGATTCATATTTTCATGCACTATTCATATAAGCCTATATAAATTAGCAAACCATACATAGTGTCATGATTGAAAATGGTTCAACTGAGAATAATTTCATGATGACATGTCACACCCTTGGATACATACAACATGATTTAAAAGATACATCAAGATAATTTAAGGGATTTGATTATCAGAAACAAAAAATATTGAGACACATAACACTACTCTTTAGGTGGAATCATTTATACTATTCATGCCATTATTATTTTTACAAAGTAATGTGGTATTATAAATATTATTATGATTTAATTTGATGTAAAATATTTTGACACTACCATATACATTACATTGATTCCTAAAGTACATAGCCTATAATAAGTTAATCATAACTACAAGTGCATGGTATGAGTACCACTAAAACTAGTGGTATCTCCTACTCCACCCCACCACCACCACATTAATTTGATACATTATATAGGATCATTATACATATTTTGTTGATATATACACACATGATTAGTATACATATAAAGTGGTTACCCTCATCTAAGATCCATCTATATATGTAATTTAAAAGAAAGTAGTTTGGTCCACTAGAAATCCATCTATTAAAAATTGATCACTTCGTATAGTTTTCTATGGATTGTAGATACCATCATATCCTATAGCAAGTAATTTTTAACACCATGCATAGTTCAACATGGTCCATATATAATTTAGTTAGTAATACATTTTAATACTATACATCAGACCCCATAGAGTCTCGAGCCATCTACAACTACCCATCACACATTGAATTATATGAGTATTGATCATGATAGTTAATAAATAACACATGACTTCTTATCCCATTCCTACATGTCCATAGCTAGTACCTTCCATTAATGATATAATATTCTTATACTATTTTATGTGCACATTACCTATGATCCTCCCATTTATATGATCATAGATTAGATTTTCCAAACTTAAAATATTCCCAAAAAAAACACACAAAAATATTCAAATATTGAAAAAAATTAAAATCAGGTCCTAAGCATGACATGATTAAAATATTACATTAATTACATATTTTATTTATCACATATTTGGTAGATATAATATTTTTTTTATGAACATGTATATTACATTATATGAGTGTGATATAAGACATGGATATTTCAAATGGATGTAAATATGTATTTTATTATACCTAGAGATCATGCTAATAATGGGGGAATATTATTCAATAAGTTTCACTATTATAGTTGATATCCATGAATGAAATTTCTAAAATATTAAGCTAACTTAGTCACTTACACATGTATTTATATTTATTCATACCTTACAAAATACTATGTGGATATGTTATTATACTATGATGTGATATTGATACATATTGATGGTGTAGACCAGTTACTTATTCTATTTTCCATTGATGATTATACTCATTTACCTAATAGGATAATTTTCATTTGTATATTTTGTGTGGTCATTTGTACTTGAATGTGACATATTTATGCTCCTTGCATGTTGACCTTGGCTTTATTTGAAGAAACATTTTTGGTGTCCCTTTTTTGTAGAATATTTATGTCCCATTGCATTTACCCCTTGAATTTTATTTTTTTGATATATTCATGTCCTTTATATGTTTCCATTAGATTTATATGTGACACTAACACTTTTTCGTATTGTTATTATTGATATTGATGATATAGATTGGTTCCATGATATATATCATGAACTTCCACTCTATATTTTTATTCAAAGATCCTACCCTTGTGTTCTTAAGTGATACATATATCTATACATGACACTTTTATTACATACATTACATATGTCACATACATCCCTTGATTAACATATATAGTACTATGATCACATAATATTCACATGCTCACATGAAATTACATGATGACATCCTTATATATGACATAATACAAATAAATATTATTTTAAGATGATTAAATTACAAGACACATCTATCATCTCAAAATGGGGTAATCATAGTGGGGTTGTCATATAAAGATAAAAACACATGAAATTTTTTAGATAAGAGTAAAATTTTTAGAGATTCTAAATTGTACATATTATATGCTTTAGTTCCATGAAAATTATTGTCACATCAATACATATTATGAGGGTCTATTCCATTAATATGTACTCACTTTATAAAGACTTAAACATATATCTATACACACTTGGTAATATATGCATGGGAATTTGCACACATTTTACATGAATAAGTATTATAGCCTTTCATAAACACATACATTTAAGATACATTTGACATATAGATGTAAACATTATATATAAATTGGTATAAATTAAAGGTTTGATGTTGGTTCATGTACATATAAAAAATTTAAAATCAATGAGGCATGATATTGGTTCATACATGTAAACAATAACTCAACTTAAATTTGAGTGGATAATGGTTATTTTTCCACTTCACACTTATCAGATCTATGGTCATGATGGGGGAAAGAACACTGTTAATTCTCTTTTGATCATCAATTTTATTCCAAATTGAGAAAATTTGAGTGAAACTATACAATCAAAACTATGTTCATAATGGGGGAATGAAAAGTATTTATTACCTTTTGATCATGCATTTTTTTACATGGAAAAATCTTGAGATACCTTGAGTGAAATTATACAATTAAATCTATAAGTCATTTATAATGATTGATTTAGTTTTTTTTAAGATTACCCATCATGTTTTTCCCTCTTTACTTGTGTAGTATTTTGGGTTGCTACATTTCCCGCTTATCACCACTTTTATGAGGTTTGGTAAATGTTGTATTCCCAACCCAAGAGACTACATAGTTACAAACATTTAAGGAAAAATCACCCCAAATCTTTATGTGATTCAACAAGAAAACACCATATCCAAAACATTTAAATGGAAACATGGATTTTTAAAATACATAGGTGTAAAATTTACTTACTCAATTTAAAATATAATAATTTTAGATTAAAATACTCAATATTTGGATATTGACTACAAATGATTTTAGGTTTTGGTATTGATTGACCTATATAATTAGATCTTCATACCAAATATAGTGTATTGTACAAAATTAGGTATATCTTATTATTTCTTAATATTTTTTCCATTAAAATAATTAAAAAGTCATTTTTAGATGCTAAAATATGGTATTAATTACTTTAAAATGACAATCTTGACACACCTTTACCACACATGAATTCAATACACAAATATAGTCCTAATATATAATTCTCTCAAACTTATGTGTTATCTTATGAGTTGACCCTTACATTATTTTTTTACACACCTTCAAGAACCTCACTATCTTTTTTAAACTTATTAAATATGTTTCACAAACATCTCCAAACTTTAAATTTAGTTCACCTATAGATTATTTAGTTCCATTAGTTACCATTGTAGACACCTCAATTTCAACATTTAGTGTCAAAATTAACTTTGACACACTAACCTTATTATTCCACTATTCAAATTCAAATTGACATTATTTCCCTCCTAAATTCAAATAATTGAATAATATTTAATTATTCAATTATACATAACTTTTATCTAATTTTATTTAATAAATTTAGATTTTCCACCTCACCTAGAGATCCTCCATGATTATCTCAACCATGTGTTGACTCAACCAACCACTTCCTCAGCTACTTATTGAGTGCCCTTTGCACTTTTCAACTACTTTAACCATTTATTGATGACTCATTCATCCAAATTTCATTTTCTCCCAGCCAATGGAATTGGTCATCATCCTCATGGATGAGGATTAATTCTCCACCATTGATTATTTGATTAATTATAATTATTAAAATAATCATCCATCATTTAATTGATCCCATAAAAACTTATAAATAGACATACAAACCATCACTTTCAACCATCATCACTTATGCTAACAAATTGATATCAAATTCATAAGTGAATCCAAGCTATCAAGAGTCATTTACATACCAAAACACTGTCTAATTCCCCTTCCATCAGAAAAGATTGAGCAACCACATTTATAGAGAAAACCCACTTTAAATCATAATGGAGGAGGGTCATGATACTTAAATTTTTTAAGTTTGTGTTTTATTTTATTTTCATTTGTATCTCTATATTTAGGTCGATTGAGTTTATATTTAGATTTCAATTTATAATTGTTATCTTAGCTTAATTTCAATCTAGATTACTTTCACACATTTGGACATGATTGGTGGGAACATTCCCAAATATTTTTCAACTTATCTTTTTTCTTTTATTTTTTTATTTTAAATATTTTATTAACTTTTATTTTTAAATTTTTATTTAGGTTTTTGGATAATTTGGATCTAGTTTATTTAATCTCTTTATTTTGTTTTATTTTTTATTTTTATTTTCTCAAATCTAATTATTTTTAAAAAAACATGATTGTAAAAATGACCATAAATTTTTATTAAAATTAGGGTTTTTTCTAGTCTTTTAGGGTTGTTTATATTTACATTAAAAACATATTTTCATAATTTTGTGTAGACCTGGTTCATATTTTAGGAGATATCATCAAACTAGTGGATGCTATTTTTCAAATTTTCTATATACTTTTTAAAATATTTTTGGCTACTTTATATGTGTTTAACCCTAATTTGGATTAAATAATACTACTAGGGTAAATAAGGCTAAATATATATATAAATTATAGGACACAAGGGTGAATATTAGATCCTCAATAATTTAATTAATGTTCCAAACATAGATGTACCATATGCTAAATTTATAAAACTGAGATAGGATACTAATGGAAAGTAAAACTATGTTAGATATGGAAATGCCATAAAAGTGAGTACTTAGCTAGTTATGATGCTAATGTAGGTTTGGATCTAGTATAGGTATAAAGTGGGTAGGAATATAGTTTTATAATAGTCATCATATTATATATCTAGTGTGTCTAGCTCTATAGACAATTACATCAAACTAGGGTAGCTATGTTGATGTTAGTGTATAAGTTCAATGTTAGTATCCTATATATAATATGTTTTTAAGTAGGATGCAACCACTTGGATTCTTCTAATTTTCACTTCACCTTCTCTCTATTGAATTTATATGTAGTTCATGGCCTATTACTCTTAGTGAAATTACAAAACCTTATCTTTCCATCTTTAATATGACCTTAGGTAAAAATGGGTTAATGGGTACATAGTGTCAAGCTGACTTGATATGGCCCTATTATTAAAGGGCACTAACTGTATATCTAATATTCTAAAATATGGCCTCAAAATAATTTAGATCTCCCCTAAGTGTTGGTTTATGCATGAATCATGTAGTGTATTTAAATCAAGTACAATAATGACATACCTTGTAACCTAGCAAATATGACCTTATAACTTCTCCTTTAGTACTTTAGACTTGTAGATAGGCCATTCCTTTGATTGATATCAAAATATGGTGGAATATGCAAACTTTTAGTAACTTTAGTGCTCATTAAGCATTTTTTTATTTTCATTTTTAGGTGAGGAATGAATGAGTATTGATATTGTATTTGTATTAATCCTATTAGAAAATAACTCACATTAAAAAAACTTAAGTCAACCATTGTGATATGATTCATTTGTAAATTTGATGAATTTAGGGCATTGGACACTTTCATTAGGTTAAGACAATAATGTTGATGTTTTTGTCTATCTAAGACATTAGTTTTTAGGGAAAACCAGATTAGGCATAGGCTCAAAACTTGTAGAGGTATAAGATAAGTACATTTTAAGCATTATAAGAAAGGTGAGATGTCCATGTCATCAATATAAGGATGGTCAGACTAAAGATATTCCATGGGGCATAATATAGAGTAGATGCAAGGCTTGGGGAAGAAAAGAATGTGTCAAACTAGGAGGAATAATTAAGGTCTATGTATTGAAAGTGTACAAGACTAAGGTTTTGTATAATCACAAAATATCATCTACATTTCCCCCTTTTTAATCTAGTATTAAAATTGATATTTTAAAGGAAACTAATTAGTACCTAGGTGCATGTACACACCTTGTATTTGATTGAGTTGAATTTAATTATTTTATTGGAGCTAGATTTGAGTACTTTGATAATGACTGACCTAAACCCAATAAAATGTTATAGTGTATAATCATTACGTATAATTTGGGTCAAAAGTATCGAAAATAAATTGAAATTGAAACAATACGTTTTAGGAGTACACATGTGTGTTGATGTAACCATATTTCTTATTAACAAGTTGTTTTGTCAAAGATGTATCATTATAAACCTCTAAAACTAAGTTTAAGATAAATAAAGATAAATCTTTAAAGTGAATATATCCAAAAAGATATATAGATAGAGAGAGATGTTGGAAGGAACATGTTATTAACTTTGAAACAAAATTGAGTTTCCACTTAGTATTTGAGATTATCTCAATTGTCTAACCCACTAATACTTATAACCTAGTGAGTTTAGATGATGAAGTCCAAACTAAAAACTTTTTAGGATTGAGTGATTTAATCACCTGAACCATACCAAAAGGTGAACCAAATATGTAATATATTAGCTTGTTAAATTCTATAAAAGTCCACATGGTATCCGTACATGTAATAATTTTAGAATATAAGGTTGATTTATATTTTTAAATATTAGGCACATGTTGCATAACATATGTACATTAGATATGTCTCATTTTGAAACTATTTATAAAATGGTACCATTTATAGAATTCTACCACAAATCTATATCAGAATCATATAACTATGTGCTTTGGCCATTTTAAAAAACTATGTGTGGAAGAATTTGAGATTGATATAAGTACCACTGTAGAGGACATGTTTCCAAATTATTTCCTGACTATAAATTGGAGATGTTGAATATTGAGTAGGTGTGAATAACATGCTTCTAAATCATGCACCCACTAAATCTACGAATTGATATAAGTACCATACTGATTGAATGTGGAGGACATGTTCCTAAAGCATGCCCCCAATGAATTTGAAAACTATGAATGTGTGGAATCCATGTCCATATGTTATGGCCCCATTGAATCTACAAATTGGTATAGGTATCAAACACTGAATAAATGTGGAGAACATTCTTTTCAACCATGCCTCCACTATAATATGGAAACTATGAATGTGTGGAAGCCATGTCCATGTGACATGTTCCCACTAAATTTGAGGACTATGTAAAGTGTGGAGAACATGCTTCCAAAGCATGTCCACACTAATATTCTCCATTTTTAGGTGAGTTAATAATAGTACTTATAATTTATCTCACCTCAAAATGGTTAGACAACTATAAAATTTGTGAATCCAACTCTATAACATATAGAAGGAAAATGTCTAGGTAAATATATCATTGAAGTGCATAGAACCAATGTGATCACATGTAGGCCTAAGATGCATGATAAATATCATGGAAAGATATATATAATAATATTAAAATTTAAAAATCAAATAAATACACACACAAGAGAACTCAATAGCAAGTCAAAAAGTAATAGTCCAAGGAGACCACAATTAAGGGGCATGTTTAAATGCTGCAAAATCGATAGGACATGACTTAGTCAAATGTCCATAAAATTAAGGAAAGAAATATTAAAATGTTTATACAAAAATAAATGATATATTAAAATGTACAAGAAGGAAACCATAAGCATAGGATCCATATACAACATAGCATATTAAAAATCTCAAAAAATCAAGATAATATCAAGGCAAAACACTCAAGGATGTGTATAAAGGAAAAGCATAAGTAACCAACATAAACATGTCATAGTGACCCATAGATAAAATGTGTTAGAAAAAATTTAAATTTCATAGCATATCGAGAATTGTATACAAGATATAAACATTGGTAAGGCATGTATAATTATATATAAGCTCAAACATGATAGTGTAGAGTGAACATCAAATGATATAACATGTGTGTATCAAGATTATAGAATATGGATGCTCCCAATGACTTAGTGACATGAGTAGAGGGAAATATCAACACCCATAATTATATCATGTATATTTGTATTCCTATATATGTGTATGTAGGAGAAAATGATATGTTAGACCTTAACATGGAGCTAACACATAGATGACAAGGAGCTAATAAAACATGTAGGTGCTAAAAATGTTTTTGGATTTTTGAATGTTTTTTTATGTGTTTTTGGAAGATATAAAATCATCATATAATCTCATCCAAATGGTGTTCATATGTATATCCCCACTTATAACTTAGTGCAATAAATTGATGGTAATACTGAGCAGGATGTGTAAGTTCAATATCTATCATTATAATATATGTGATGCTCAACATATATATAATAGGTTTCTAGGGTCATGATCAAATAATAGAAGGATTAGGTGTTTTTTGAACCCATCTATATGTACTATATTATTTCTTTGGAATATAAATAATAGGAACATGTTTAGGATCTCTAGATATCTGAATATGGTGTATAGAAGATGAGGATCTATGTAACCCACTATCTATTTTTGATGTAAATGTCTCTCAAGTAATAGCATATTAAAGGGGATTACTTATTACTTACCCTTTTTTGGTGTATTATATTTAAAAGACTTGATAAATAACTACCTATGTATGAATTTATCTTGTTTAAGAGGATGCTCATATAGAATACCAAAAATTATAATTACTTGATTTGCATGAATTTAATTAATACACTCATGCACTATAGAAGGTACTGCTCAAAGATTATGTATCCAAGGTCATCTAAAAATCATGTCAAAGATGCATGTATAAGGTAAATTGATAAATTAGTAACCACGTGTGTGGAACCAACTTCTAAAGGTAGATCAATCTTGCCAAGAACCTTCTATGAGGTCCCATCAAATGAACTAACTGAGGGTTGTAAATTATGATGAGTATAATTCAAATGCATAAATAATGTCATGGTGTAAACAATTTTTCTTACACCATTATCAATCATAACATTGCATATGGGGTGTTTATCAAGGTATGCTTGAATGGATAGAGATTCAAGATCATAGTAATCATATTTAATTTAGCTATCATTAAAGGAAATGGTATTTTTTTAAACATAGGAGGTATAGGTCTAGTGTAAGTACTAATGATCCCATCTAGTGGGTCTCCATAATATTATGGAGGAGGATGTGCATTATATGCCATTTAAAATTTTGGTTCATTCTTTAAATGGTATTGGAAAGGATTATTAAATATTTGATGTTTATGATGATCACCAAATTATGAGATTGATTCCTTTGGAGGATCATCAAATTTAATCTTTTGGTGATCAACGAGGTTCTATCATTTTTGTTTTAAGGTAAAAAAATCTATTTATATAATGCCCAAGGCCTTGATGATAGTCATAATAATCATTTACATCATATAATTTGGGTATAAGTCTATTTACATCAACCTCTATAAGAGGAGGGAGAGATATAAGATGATACTCTAGAAATTATGGGAGTAATAAAGCATGAGGCTAAGGTAAATGAGTAAATTATATCCTTGGTGAATTAGATAGGATAAGCTAGTTAGGCTACTATTCAACTATGTTAATTATGGTTTTTTTTTCCTTTTTAGGCTCAAGATGTTTTACCTTATAGCTTATTTTAATTTTAATTTTTGTACCAAATGTAGATATAATTGGTGTGTTTTATACATACTTAGGATTATTCAATGACATAAATTTCATTCCATGGTCCTATATAACATGGAATAAATCATCAAAATATTGAAACATTTTTAAAATAATGGACTCATGTAAAAGAAAAAATAAACTTTTCTTGATTATGTCTTTTAAATCTTTGTCTACCATAGAACTGGTCATTTTGGCTGGCATTGTCTTATATCTCAAGACATATTCATTGATTGGTTCATTAGTTCCTTGTTTGACCTTTATAATTGCATCATAGAAAACCTTTTAGGTAATGTTAATAGAAAAATGTGCCAAAAACTTATCTACAAGTAGATTGAATGCTTTAACAGATTGGAGAGGTAAGGCATAAAACCACCTCAAATCATAGTCCTTGAGGCTCCTTGAAAATAATTTGGCCAAAAGTTTATCATTTGAATCATAATCAATGCATGCCACATAAAAGGTTTGAAGATGTTATTTAGGATTACCCTTGCAATAATAAAATGTGAACTTAGGTGCAATAAACTAGTTGGTAAAGGGTGCAAAGAGATCTCAATTCAAAAAAGGTTATGCAACACATCTTGCAAATCTATATCATGTGAAGACTTTGAAGCCTTCTATTTAATTTTGTAACCTTATCCTACAAGGTATCTATGACTTGAAAGAGTGATTGAACTATTGGCCTAGTGGTATTTTGATTATTAATTTGAGTACTCACTAAAGGGTATGGAAACATGTTTTGAGTAGTAATAGACATTAAAACTGGTATTTGTGTTGAAATAATGGGTAAGTTCATAATATATTTATCAATAGTAGTTTTAATGAATAAAGTTTGCAATACATAATCTATGCCCCTATTAGATGTGTTAAGTTGTAATGTGTTCAAGGGGAGGGATGTATCCACTAAAGCTTTTACATTTTTAGTTTCAAGTATAGTTTTAAATATTTTATAAAGATCTTTAAAATTTTGTCAAATGCACTAATAAACATTACAATTGCATACACTTGGTCATTATATACTTGGTCATTGTCATTTATTTTTATATTTTCATCATCATAATCCTATTTTATAACAACCTTATCAAAAAATTCATTATCAACACATGTATCATCATGATCCATGGTATGATATCTCTCACTAATTTGAGACATATTAGATGGGTTGAGGGGAATCACAATATTTTCAATAGACACACCCCCAAATTTAGTTATACACATAGGTTGTATGAAAAATAGTGCCAATATAAAATGAAAAAGTACAACAGTCTAAAATCCTAACTAGCGTAAAATCCTAGGAATCATAAAAAAATTCATTTAAATGAATTGGGTTCACCAAATGTTTTGCCATAATTTTGATTTAGGAATATTACTTGGATAAATAGGGTTAAAAATATAGAAATGATAGGGAATAGGGGTGAATATCATATCTATAGTAGGATAATTAATGTGCTAAAATTAGATGTACCTTATGCTAAATTTATAAAACTAAGATAGGTTATTAATGGAAAGTAAAACTATGATAGATATATAAATGACATAAAAGATAATACTTAGTTGGTTGTAATGTTAATGGAGATTTATATATAGTATAGGTAGAAGGTAGGTGGGAAGATATTTCTATAACAACCATTAGATTCTAGATTTGGTGTCTCTTGCTCTTTGGATAGTTACATCAAACTAAGAAGGTTGTATCGATGTTTGAG
Organism: Torreya grandis; assembly: GCA_037957365.1. Classification (NCBI taxonomy): domain Eukaryota; kingdom Viridiplantae; phylum Streptophyta; class Pinopsida; order Cupressales; family Taxaceae; genus Torreya; species Torreya grandis. The sequence continues at coordinate 1,797,314 of JARHVA010003804.1, read as the reverse complement.
TTTAATGCTAGTGTCTTATAAATAATATCTACTCAAATAGGATGTGACCACTTAGATGCTTCTAGGTTTGCAATTTCCTTTTCTTTGGTGTATTTAGATCTAGGTCATGGACTATCACTCCTAATGAAATGGAAAAACTCTAGCTTTTCATCTTTAATATGACCTTATAGAAAATTGGTTAGTGGGCACATGGTGTTGAACTGACCCAAATTAACCCCACTATCAAATAGTGTTTCCTACATGGCCAATACTCTTGAAAAGGGCCTCAAAATCATGTATTTCTCCCCTATGTGTTGGCTTGTGTGTGAATCATGCAATGTGTGTAGAGTAAGTACAATAATGACCTAACTTGTAACATGGAAAACATGACCTTATGACTACTAATTTGGTAATTTAGACCTATATCCAGGTTTTTCCTTTAATCAATATCATAATAGGGTAGAATAGGAAATATTTTGGTGACTTGAGTGCTTCTTAAGTGCTCTTTTGGTTTGATTACTAGGTGAGGAATGAATGAGGGTTGATATTGTGCTTATACCAATCCTATCAAGAAATAACTCCCATTAAAAAACTTAGGCCAACCATTGCAATATGTTTCATTTGAAAATTGGATGGCTTTAGGGCATTGGAAACATATGTCGAGTTAGGATAATAACATCAATGCTACTACTTGTACTAGACATTAGTGTCAAGGAGAAAGAGAGAAGTCATAGGTTTAACACTTATAAAGGTATAAGACAAGTACATTTTAAGCATTCTAAGCAAGTTAAGATGTATATGTCATCAATATAAGGTTGGTTAGACTAAAACATAGGAAAATGGGCACAAGATATAGTACATGTGAGGGATATAAAAGAAAACCATGTGTATAACTAAGAGAAAAATCAAGATTTGAGTTTGCCAAGTATATAAGATAGGTGATAGATAATCAATAAATATTGTCTACATCAGATTTTCTTGGTTATTCAACTTCCAATACACTTACTAACACTTTTATGTAGTAGACTTGTGAAATATAGCTAAATATCAAATAAAAATGTAGAAAAGTTCTATTTTTTGTTACTAATAGTTGTTTTCTTTCAAATATTTTATTTATTGAAATAATTAATTTTCATTCTAGTATTTATTTTACATAGTAATTAGGGTATACATAATATTTTCAAACTTTATCAATCACTGATGCTTTCTCTCTTTTAATAACCCATTTAATCTCAATATATCTACGTGAACATCTTAGAGGGTGCACTGAGAAATGGGTTGGTATACCTTTGGTTCTTCATATGATTTTTGGCCCATATACCACCACTTAAAACCAATACAAGTCACTCATATCCATTTCCATAAGAATTAAAACCCTACTTATAAATCTCCCTAAGCATCTCACCACCCAAAATATCCCCTACCTAATAAAAACAACCTTTTTACAATTTTACCTACTATACCAACTAGGTTGAGATCATTATAGGTTTAATACATAGTACAAAACTCTATCAACCTAATTCAACATAGTTAAATACCTAACAAATCTATTTCCCACCTAATGAAGTCAGCTAATTTTATTGAATCATTTAAATTTTTAGTAGGATTTAGGGTTAATTCATGGCTATATATACCACATTTAATTTCATTTCTAATAGAGGATAATTAAATTATACATCATTACTACTCATAAATCTTCTTAAATAATTAATAGGATGTTTCATTACTTAGTTTTTTTCTTTGGAGATGTAGCACTTATCTTGTGGAGGTTTTGGATGCATAGGAGAGGTATTATATCCTAGAGATAATTTATTATTGTGATACTTACAAGCCCAAAATAACCTCTTTCAAATCACCATTGGCCAAGGGAGAGATTGAGGATCAATAGGTTTAGTTCGGTAAGGTAAGTATATTTCTAGCCCTTCATACTTTAATATGTAGATGTTGTAGAGTTAATATATATTGAATTATCTCTCATTTCTTAGATCATTTTTGTGTTATAGATATATTTGTATTTTCATGTTTATTATCTTCCCCACTTGTGCTGCAATATTTTTTGAGCTTTAGATTAGCTTGCATATGCATTTAATAGATTAGCTTGTATAATTATTTAGTATATTATCTTGTTTAATATTATTTATAGTGATAAGACCTAGTTAGGGTTATCACAAAATGACGTTTGACTAGAGGCCTTAGAAACCTCTCCTTTTCCACAGTGTGATAAGTGATCCCTTAGTGTAGGTTTAATAGATCCATTATTTGTCATGACCCTAATTTAAATGTATTACCAAGCATACATGTTAGTTTATTACCTTATCTGAGTTTGAATATTATCGAGAAGGATAAGTTACATATATAACTAGTTTCACTTGAATAAATTATAGTGAACCTATCATGAACCTATTCCTTATATATTTCTAATTTTTCTATATAGACAATTAGATCAACCTTGTCAACCTAGTTTAAAAATCTATGCATATGTTTTTGTACTCATCTAACCCCATCAACTTAGTATCTATTTGTAGGTTTTTATAACTTCATTAACCTAATATATTGTTGAGGTCAACATACCCCCATTTCTTGAACATTGGGACCCTTGAGATACTTTGAACCTTAAAACTTAAAAATTGATATGATCAGATCATTATCAAAATTTGAAGATCATCCACTTTGATAATAATGGCCTACTTACTTATAATTTTTCTTGGAGCTTACCAAATATTGATAATAACTGGTCCTAATGTCTTAAATTTATAAGTTTCATGGATCTCTTGTTGATGGATCATGCTTAGAGTTTACAAATTGACTCTATCCAGGCTTTCACTAGCCTTTGGTTTATGAAAACTTGAACCTAGATTTATATTTTAAAAGCTCTCCTTTAAAAAAAATTCCTAGCATAAACCTTTCATTCAAATTTACATTTGGTGGGAATACTTCAAATTTTGACTTATACCTAATTTTATGCTAAGGATTAGTCATGTTTTGTTACATGACCAAACCCTAGCCTAAAATCGTGCTTGGTCCCTTTTCATTATTTTCCCCTTTTTTATTTCCTTTATTTTTAACCAAGTCTAACTTTCGTATCAGTAGGGTCCTTTTAATTTTTATAGCATGGTCCTCTTTATTACCTATTTAGCCTAAAATCTTAATTCTAAGGCCCTATTTGTGTTTATCAACATGAAAGAGACCTTATTCTTAACACTTTAGCCTAAGTTATTATTTCATCTAGAGTCTTGAATTAGATGCATTTACCTTTTGTTGATCCAATGGATCCCACTTTATTCCACCCCTTAATCAGACGGAGTGAAGGAAGCCCAATGATCTTAAAGCCTTCCCCCTTCAGACCAATCCCACATCATCACAAAGATCATGATCAATAGACCATGCTTAATTAGAACCAATTATCAAATGGCATGATATCACCTAAGGATAAATGTTCCCTATTATTAAACATAAGCTTAAGCCTAAGTTTTATCATAAGGCCTCATTATATTTTTTAATATAATAAGACCTTAGGTTAAAACTTAGGTTTCAACTTTAATTATTTAAAGGAACCAATCATGTATAAGTGTCTAGATTAAAATCAATGGTTCATGGACACTCACCCAAAATGGATCCAATGGAGTGAAGACAACATTGAAATGTCAAAGGCCAAAGGAGTCTGATGAGGATGAAAAGTGTCATCTTCTCAGGGACTCAGACAGAGATCAATGACCCATGGGTCCTCTCTAGTGTCAATAGGGTCAAAGATTAGGATCCTTACAAATTTTCCACATGGTGCTCCCACATTTAAGGCTTAATGACCAATGACATGCATTTAATTATATTATAATCAATGGTTCTCACTTCATCATGAATCTCAATCAAATGGAGCATATTTAATCTAATATCTATGGACTACAGGGACCTAACAAGATTAAATTTGGCATTCTCATGAATGTCATTTGATATCCACAAAGAAATCATTAACGTCCATAAGACCATCAATTTCAAGCTCATCTAACATTTTGTCTAGATAAATGGATGTTTTTTAATCATTCGAAGGAGCCTTTTTTATATATCACCCTAAATATTAGTATAAAATATTTTAGCCTAGGTCTATGATGGGTTTATTAACATAAAATAAAATTATCTTAAAATATTTTAGCCTAAGTTCCTTTATACGACCATGCACTAATTATATTTCATGCATCTTGTAGGATCAATGGATTATACTTCATCAGTCTTGGATGATCTAATGACGTGAAATCACCAAAGACTATTCAATAGAGCTTCAAGATCCCATAGGCTGGACACATGGTAGATGCACATTAAATATATAATTGGTGTAGGATAAAGAGCTCAAAAAACTCATATAGAAGACAAGTGTCACAACTATGAGGCTCAATTCAAAGATGCTTAATGACACATGAAATCTCAGATCATGATCAATAGCTTGCATTGATCTATGGGTAATGATCTAATGGTGCAAATTAAAGGGAAAATTTTAAATAAAAATGGATAGTGATTTGAATGCATTTATTAAAAATACCATGAAAGTTTCTAGATAGATGTTAAATAAGCACTATGCAAGCACAAAATGATAAAGATGAAGATCTTGTGTGCTAAAAAAGGTAAACATATAAAGGCAAAGGTTAAAATCAAATTTGAGGCATGATGAGCCTAAGTTAGAGTAAGCCATCACTATTAAAGTTTGATAGAGCCCCAAATTTGCATAAAATACCCTAATTTGAACTTGAATTGATCACAGTCAAGCTAAAAAGAGTCTAATTGCAATTTAAGCATGAAATAATTAACCTAGAGAACATTTACAACAAAATGGTAAGCAATTTAAAAATTTGGAATCCATGGTAGCTCAGATGTAAAAACAAAGGGATGAGACATAGTTTTATCTATCTAAATAAAATGAAGGGAGGGTCTTCAAGGACATAGACTTAGACACTACAACATTGAGCACAGGTATTAAGAACTAGTATGAACTCTTTGGGATCATTGAAGAGATGAAACCCATCACAAAGGAAGAACAAAAGATTTCCACTATAAACAGAAGACACTACAACCTAATTGCATTCCAAATGGCCAATCTCCATCACGATGCCACCAAACCTGAGGTAAACCACTATATTGACATCCTTACACCCATTATTAAAGACTATAAAATTAAACAAGGTTGGATTATTCATGAAATGAGATTTAGGAGAATTGCATACATTTTCCCATTTTCCTTTGAGAGTTACTAAAAATTTTGGAAACCCAAAGTAGACTTTCCTACCATCAAAGAATGGACTACCAAGATTGACTTGGACACCATCCTTAGGCCATGGTTGCTCCAGGGGAACCATGTGATCCAACACCCCATTGGTAATATCCCAGTTACCCAATTTAGAGAGGGGGTTAGGGTAATTATGACTCTATTGAATATAATATCTGTATCCCCTTCAACCACTTATGTCAATAAGAATTGGGTGCCATACATATACTTTATGGTAAAGAAAGAATTCACTCCCTAAATTGGTGAGATGATCATCATCTATCTAGAATGATAATTCATAGCCATCAAGAAGAATACCAGTACATAATTTTTCATGATGTCTTATCTTTTAGATGCCTTACTAGCCTCCACCAAGATCCCTAATATAAAAAATTCATCACTTGAGGATGTATTCATAGTTTCCCATCACTATTAGAAACTACACATATTCAAGTATAGGCAAAACATTCAATTCATCTGTGACTATGTGTATCCAAATTTATTAAAAGGAATTATAGGGATCACCATGCCCAAGGTTAACCCTCCAATCAAAATATATATGGAACTAATGGGAAACATTTGGTTTTACCCAAAATTTATAGTGATCCATATTGAGGATATTTTGTACCAACCTTAAATATTACCCATCTATGTTCCCATCAAGCTAGCAGAGCAATAAATTGCATACCAACTTCTTCATGGTATGGATAGAGTGTGCAAGGAGAAGAGGAAAGGGCTCCTCCATTCAATTCCTTTGACCATTGGTAGAACTATGATATAGAATTAGGATCAGGTAAATGTTGTAGCTAGGCACAAGGAATCTTTCAACTTGCATCTTGATGAGCTAAAGTAGTGGGAACCTAATGGCATGGTCTTCAAACATTTGAAATATAAGTAATTAACAAAGCTAGTATATGAGCACCAACTCAGTATCCATGACATCTTATACATCAAAGAAAATAGTTTTGAATAAATATTATCTAGGATTAAGGGACATAACATTATACTTGAGCATAGATTGGATAGTGATTAGAATCACCCTAAAGATATATGATAAATGGGGTGCCTGTAATACCATTTGTTGTTTGACCCTTCAAGGCCCCCTCAAGAACAACCAAAAATAAAAGGGAAACAATCTAAAGCACACATTACATTAGGTCTTGGAAAGGAAAATTGGGAAGAAAGGCCTAGTGAGGGACCCTCATCCTTAACCCTACCTTAAGGACCAACATGCCCCATTGAATACTTAGACATGATTGTCCTGGAACCTAATGAGATAGTGGAAGATGCCCTCAAGGTCACTATTGAGATATATGGGTTTGATGAAGAGGAGGAACATGATAAAAAATCATAAGCCCAAATAAAGGAGGCTAATAAAGAAATAGGTAAAAATCATACCATGGATTTAGTCCTAGTGGCACCATTGAGGAAGGGAAAGGTATAATTATCAATAGTCCTAGTTGGGCAAAAGAAGCCCAAGTTGACTTTTTCTCACCCTATGAGTGAAATAAAATTATTTAGTGATGAATACCCCATTCATAGACCAATCATCCCTAATTGGTTCATCTATGGAAAAATTTAGAAGATCCCCTCCTTATCCCACTTATGGGCCATGACCCAAACTATCAATATTGATGTACATGATGATATCAGGACATGGATAAGGGTGTTGATGAAGGAGGAAAAGATAAGAATATTGACCACTATAGGGTTAGATAGTAAGCAAATGGAGACTCTAAGAGCCTCAAGTAACATGTAGATGGAGGATCCTAAATATCCATAGTACACAAAGACAACTACCACTATACAATTCAATTCTGAGATAGTAGGCTTAGAAAGAGTGACAACTAGAAAAGCCATGGTGGGGATTGAATAATTAACCTTTCAAAAGGTTGAGCCATTTGTAGGCTTAACACCAACTAGATGACAATAAATTGTTAAAATCTACATCCATGAGCGAGATGTAGAAAACCTAGTTGAGGCTCATTCAGCTTAGGTTAGAGTAACTATCAGGGGATTGAAGTAAAGGATATATAACTTGGAGAAGGAAAAGGAAAATTTAGTGACTCAGGAAGTGTTATCATTCCTAGAGTCAATGGTCAAAACGCTTGATGAATCTTTCTATGACATGTTTGATGCCTTAAAATCAATGAAGCTGAGGAAAAGTACATTGGTATAATAGAATATAGTGGCTAAGGGTCTAATAGCATAATGATAATCCTTAAAGGATAAAATAATAAGACTAGTCAACATACAAGTTAAAGCATAGATTCCTGGGTTTAAAACCATTGTCTTGGGACACTTGAATGCAATTTGAGGAATAGTTATTGACAAAGTCTAGAATCTAAGTTCTTGGTTTAAATATTAAGAGAGACTCTTGAATGATGATGGGGAGCTAGTAGAAAGGATTGAACATCTCCTTGGGATAATGCTCACTGACCCTACATAGCCCACTGTCTTGGGAATCATGAAAGATGATGAATTCAAACATAGGGATACTTTGGTGACATAAGAAATAAGAAGCAAATGTCAAGGCTAATTTGAGGAAAATAATAGTAGGATCTTGGACATGATATTTAATTCAAGAAAAATGATAAATAAGGCCAAGAGAATCAAGAAATCCATGGCCAAAAATGATAAGGAATTGAATGAGCTAGTTGATAAAGAGGAAGAATGTCTCTTAAAACTAGCTATGGACTTGGAGCTAGTCAATGAGCAACACCAATAAGGACATGAACATCCTCCAACAATAACAAGTGAGTTCTCAGGAATAGGGCCCACCAACCACTTGAGTAATATTCCATTTTGTAAAACTTTGTAACATTTTGAAAGAGGAATATTTTTTTGTAAAGGCATATGCTAGTTTCTTAGTGTATTTTCCTCTAGGTTAGTTCATTTAGAAAAGAAAATGTATTCTAGAATTGTAAAGAAGGATAGATGTCCTCATCATTGTACATTTGTATCTTGTAACTAATTGGTATACTACCTTGTCCTTCTATAAAAGGTAGTATTTCCATCTTGTAAAGGGAGAGAATTTTGAGAAAAAATTGTATACTATGAAAAATTAATACTATCAAGGAATTCTATAAAGATTGTCCAAAATTTGTTGTGTCAATTTTTAATGTGGCTTTTTCTCAATTGTTGGTTCTAAATCTTGAATTTGAATGGCTTTTATAAATTCTAAAATTGATTCTTTGATGCATGGTTGCTAATTTTGGCTTATGCTAGATTAGTTGAAGGATCTTGAATTTGATTCATTTCATTTTTTTAATATCTAGATGTGTTGATGTTATTTGAATATGGTGACAAATCTTTAAAGTAAATCCAGTTCTTCCTTATATGCTTTCATATTATCCTTAGAATTTTCCTTGGTATATGGTGAAATCTGAGCTTATGCTATTTTGGATTGTATACTAGTTAAATGCATATTTGATTGAAAGTTAAGCCTTTTCATGGTGTTTGAGACAAAGACCAACAATCATACATTTATTTTTTGCCCTACCCTTTCCTTTTGCTTCTTTTTGAGCAAATCACTTTAGTATAAATATCATTATAAATATTCATATAGATTAGCTTTTAGCTTAGAAATTTGATAATAATTAACTTTTATTAGCATATATATCTCACACTTCATAAATATTAATGACTAGGGTGGCTCCCAACCACCATTCAATATAAATTTGTGGATCAAATTTCTAAATGCTTTACCTATATTTCATAATAGGTAACTAGATTACCAAGACCTGCTAGACATGCCATGAATTATTAGAATTCTAAAATGACAAGTGTTCTTTAAACACTAAGAGCACCTATGATACACTTAGATTCATCAACATGACAAGATCCACTTGTTTTATAATTAGGGTCATGTGAATCTGTTGAATCTTTACTAGTTTTAGTGTGTTTTGATTAGAAAAATGGTGTCATCTTTGTACCTTTACATTATTATTTGCTCAAAAGTGTAAATATAATTGAATTTTATGGTATTTGAATCATATTTTTTCTTCCTTTAGACAAATATCAAATATATTTGAAGCTGGATGCTTAATTATAGTAAGGATAGCTTTATATCTAAGAATTTGTAGTATTTGAGGTTATATTAGCTTGTTTTGATCAAAGATTGGTATGTATTTCATAGATCTAGGTTTACTTGAGCTTAGAATTATAAGATAACCCTTATTTTAATAATTGGATATATCTTTTAGCTAACATAGTTAACATTTTATGCTCTTTGTTGTTATTTATATGTATCTTTACAAAATTAGATCAATGCGTAAATCTGAGTCTTGTTCTTTGTAAAGGTTGGTTTCACACATCATATTTCAAATGGGATCCAAAGTTTTCAAGCTATAAATACATAGAATTTTAAAAATACCACATTCATAGACAATAAACACTCTACTTGAGTTGGAAGTCCATACAAAATCCAAAAGGGATGAAGGTAAATGCTAGTGTTCAAAGTCTTTACTAGCTTTACCACTCCAAGATACTCCTACATTCAACCTTCATCTAGGTATGTCTTGGTTGGTAAGTTATCCTATCAATGTACATGTGAAATTCATGATCTCCCTCAAAATCCTAAAAAGTATTTGCCAACTTTTAGTCTTAGTGGCATTATAACAATAATAGGAAAATGTTAAATCATTTAAGGCTACACTAAGATTGTTAAATGTAGCTCATGAGGATGTAGATTTAGTTTTTTCCCTTTTATATTTAAAGATGATTCATATGAGTGGTTCCTAGACTTTCCTGATGATTGCATCACCACATGGGATGAGTTTAATAACATATTCATTGACCAGTTTGGCAAGATAATCAACCCCTATGTCCTTTACCAATAATTTAACACCCTAAAAAGGGATCATAATGAACCTATAATATCTTTCAATACTAGGTTCTAAAATATGTACAAAAATACCATTTATCCTTATAAACTCAATCAAACCTTGGCCTTGGAAATCTATAAAGATGTTCTTGATCCTATGACCTTTATATTCATAAAGAGAGTTGTGGGTCCAATGAACACATTAGATTTATCATATGCTAATGTTGTGATCATAAATGATAATATGCAACCTAGGGTTAGATGGCCTTTTTTTTTCCAACATCAATCCATATATGCCTACCCTGAATGTCTTTCCCAATAATAACTAGAATGTGCCTAATATCAACTATATCCAAATCGGAATCAATTGCCTCTAAGACATGAAACTCTTAACCAAAATTTGGGATTATTGAATCACCCTACTAAAACTAGATTTAATGACAATGATCAAAGTACCATGATACTAGCCACTAGTACCAATAATAACCAAGTCCATAATTTGAAATCCCCTAAAAGTGAGAATGAATCCTTTTTCAAAATGGTCTAAAAACTAAGCATTAACTTCCTTCAGCTTCAAAATCAAGTTGGAAATATTGGAGAGACTTCTGGAAGGATCTTCTCTTTCCAAAGATTCAATAAACCCAATAATAGGTTCAATAATGATAGTTTCCCCAACAATAAGAATAATGAACGCTATTATAAAAGGAAGACTATGGATATTAATGTAATTTATATTACTTTGCCGGATTATTGTAGATTCCATTATATTTCTAAGCATGGTGAGATTGATTGCATTGAATTTATCAAAGCTTTTGAGGCATTGATTGCATTGAGTTAGACACTTTTTATGTAGTGCCTAACAAATAAAATTATGTAAGTACTTTAGGATCAAATCCTTCTAACCAGACCTTTATGGTGGAGATGTTTGATTTCCCCTTCTAAGAAGACAATAAACTATATAATGTTCCTAAAGAAGTTCATACCTTCTAGAAGTTATTAAAGAATACATATCCTCTTAGAAACAAAAAATAGAGGCAACCTTTGACTACTTCTACTCATTCAAACAACTTTGGTACTACTCTGGATACCACATCAGACAATAATCCAAAACATCCAAAGGGAAGTAATAAACCTAGTGTTGATACTTTTAATAATATTAGTTATAACATTATAGAGGACATGAATAAAATCAAACCTAACATCACCTTTCATGATTTGAAACAAATCATAGAGTAGAGATATCTCTTACTGAAATCCTTGTCCAAGAAATCTATAAAGATATCTCAGACTGATAATGAAAATGTAGCTATGTATAAAGCTAAAATAAAGTCCCCACCCTTTTTACTTATATTCAGAATGTTTGATAAAAACTTGCATAGTTGTTTGTTAGATTCTAGTGCCTCTACCAATATCATGCTTGTAGGTGTTTATAAGCATCTTGGTTTGACCCCCATTAATTTTGATAGGGTTGTGACCCAATTAGATAAGTCCAGGGTCAATGTGGTTAGAGAATTATTAAATGTCCACATGTAATTGGCATCTGGGTGAAGGTTCCAACAATTTATTCATATCTAAGTGGTAGATATCCCTAATGCATATGGACTAATTTTAAGCAAAGAGTGGACAAAGGCTTTAAATGGATATATGTCCACTAATTTTTCACACCTATTGATACCTTGGAAGGGATTTCCCAACCAAATTAGAGTGGAAAGGGAGCCAAGAATGAAACACATGATTACTGAGTATAATTTTATCAATGAAAGTTTCAACATAATTGATTTAGATTTAGGGGTTTTACCTTAGAAACTACCAAAATATGTCATCCTAAACCTTCTAATGTTATGCCTGGGTTATGTAAGTTACACTTTGATGGGGCTAGGTGCAAAGCTAGATCTAGAGTAGGCATTGTTCTAACTGACCCTATTGGTAAGAATTATTATGCATCTTATAGACTCTAATTACCTTGCACCAAAAACCTTATATAATATGAAGCCCTCATCTTATGTATGCAATTTTCCATCAAAAATAAGGTTAAGGAACTATTAGTTTATGGTGACTCAGAACTAGTAGTAAACCAAGTGAGAAGCAAGTATCAATGTAAGCTATCATACCTCAAGAGGTATAATTTAAAGTATGGGATGTTGTGGAATATATTTATGCCTTCAATATTATTTTTTTCCCTAGGGAAAATAAAGTTTCTAATGATCTTTCCTCTATTGTAGCTAATCTCATGCCTAACCAAGATTCTGCCAAATTTAGTATTGAGCTTTTACCTTGACCTTTTGTCCCAGATAATATGAATCATATATAGGTCTCTAGTGATGACCAAAAAATCTTAAAATTCATGACTAGTTCATGAGAATTTTAAGCTCAAATAATTGATGAGGCTAATGAAAATGATTTTAGAGAAGACAATTTTAATGGCAAAGTTATTCATTTGAATGACAATAATATCCCTAAAGGGATGATTGCCTTGGAAAGACTATTTGATCAAGATAAGTTAGCCAAAGTTTCTAAGGTTCCCAAAGTGAGTGGAAATGACTACAATGTAATTTATCTTCACTCCCAAGATCAACCTCATTTGGTTAACACTAGAAAAGCTTGCACTAATATAGAGAATAACAAGGCCAAGGATATATTAACAAAGTATAAATATGTCATATCTCGGTCTTATGACGACTTGACAATATTTGACCCAAGATTCATCACCCACATTATACCTCTTAAAGAGAGTTGCAAGCCTTTAAAGTAGAAGCAAATCCCTATGAACCCTATCTTAGAACCTATGATCTTTAAAGAGGTCAAGAGACTATTAGATGATAGAATAGTATTTCCCATTAGGCACTTTACTTGGGTGGTCAACTTAGTGTCATTCAAAAAGAAGAATGGTGAAATTAGGTTATGTATTGACTTTATAAATTTAAATAAAGAATCTGAGAAGGATAATTATCCTCTTCCCTCTCTTGACCAGGTAATACAAATTGTTTAAAGTTCAACCATGATGTCCTTTCTTGATGGGTTTTTAGGATACAATAAGGTGTTGGTTGACAAAGAAGACAACATGAAGATGAAATTCACCACTAAGTGGGGCACCTTTTCATATAAGAGGATTCATTGTAGATTGATAAGCATATAATCCACCTTTCAAAGGGCCATGGACCATGCCTTCCAAGGCCTAATTGATAAGTGTATCATAATTTAAATTGATGATCTAACTATTTTTTTCAAAAATAGGGAATACCATTTCATACATTTAGAGTAGGTGTTTAAAAGGTAAAAAAGGTATGGAATCTCTTTAAACCCTAAGAAGATCATTTTTTATGTTACTAGAGGTAAAATATTGGGACATGGCATCACTAAGGATGTAATTTCCATAGACCCTTAAAGAGTGGAAGATATATCCAAGATAGAGCCTCCCAATATTAAAAAGGAATTAAAATCATTTTTTGGCAAGATAAACTTTGTGAGAAAGTTCATTTCTAGCTTTGTAAATATTTTTAGACCATTTAATGACATGATAAAGTCTCATGGAATGATAAATCTAAGAATGACTTTGAGGACATAAAAAGTGCAATTATCCAGGCTCTAGTCTTGATAAGTCATGACTTTTCAAAGGACTTTTACCTCTAATCTTTCTCCTTTGATCATATTATTGTTATTGTTCTAAATCATAAAATATAAGAATTTTACCATCCAAATTTTTTTATGAGTACCAATCTAAAAAATATTGATTTAAATTATCCCTTGATTGATAAGCAATCATTTACATTAGTTAAAATTTTCAAGAAATTTAGGCACTAAATTATTATGAACAAGGTGATTGTTATTCTACTAGATATAACTACTAAGCTAATGTTAAGCTAGTGTGAACTTAGAGAATAAAGGGGTAAATGGATGTATATTCTTCAAGAGTATGAAATAGAAATAAAGACTAAAAAACTTACAAGGTGTCAATTTTTGATCCAAATGATTGCTAACACTAGCCCTAAGCTAAGTATTATGCAAGTTGATTAGTAAAAATTCAAATCTAGTGAGTGGTATTATTCCATCATTCATTTACTAATAAATGACACCTACCCTATAGGACTAACTGGGAATCAAATATCCTTGAAACTCAATGTATCTCACTATCTAATCAAGAATTGGATCTTGTACCAAAAAAACTTTGAAGGTGTGTACCTAATATGTGTCTCCAAAGAAGAAGCCACTAAAATAATATGTACTTTCCATGACAAGTTGGGAAGTGGGCATCCATCTAGGATAACCATAACTCACAATATTCTCATGTTTGGTTGCTATTAGCCCACTATTTTCAAATATTCTCATAAACATGTGAGGTAATTCCATTCAAGCTAGATATTCAACATAAATAAACCTAAGGCAACAACACCTTTATAACTAGTCATTATTGATAAACCTTTTACCTAATGGGGGCTATAATTTTTAGGGGTAATAAACCCCAAATCATTGGAAAGTCACAAGTATTTATGATAGCTAATAAGTATTTCACAAGGTGAACTAAGGCAATAATCAATAAATAATGTAGAATCAAAGAAGTGATCAAGTTCTTAGAAGAAAACATATGCACCAGATTAGGGATTCTAATATCTTTGGTATGTGATAATGGGTTAGCATTTATATCCATAGAGATGAGAGAATGGGCATATGATAATAATATAATCCTTGAGTTCTCATCCAACCATTACCCTTAAGGTAATGGAGTGTTTGAATCAACAAATAAAAATTTGATAAATTTTTTAAAAAGTATATTAAAGACAAACTTAGAACATGGCTCAAGATTATCGAGTATACCCTTTGGGATAATAGAATAAGAGTCAAGTAGGCTCTTAAATCATTTCCCTTTTTTATGGTGTATGACTAGGAACCTATATTCCCCATCACACTCAAGCTACCAACTTATAAGTTTATGCTGGAGTACATGGAGGAAGACCAAGAATATGCTAACTCAAGGTTGTTAGACATTATCCAAATGGAGGATGCCTGAGAAAAGGATTTTGAACATTTAAGTATACATTAAACCATGGTAAAGATGTGGTTTGACAAGAGATCAAAGATCAAGGTGTTCAGACAAGGGGATCTAGTTCTCCTTTAGGACAAAGCGTTTGAGCCTAAGGGAAAACATGGCAAGTTAACACCTCTATGGATTAGCCCCTATATGATTATAGACATGCTTGGAGACAACACATTTAAACTAAAAGACTTATAGGGAGTAAATTTCACACTACCCACCAATAGGTAGTACCACAAGAATTAATTCGCTAATGCTCCCCTAAGGTTTTCATGGAGTAAATTAGTAAGATGGTTAGACTTAGTGTAGATAGGATAGTTAGTTTATTTTGGTTCTTTCTTTCTTGTCCCTTATTTTTACATATTTTTTTACTTCTCTTTTGCCTTCTACTTTGTTACTTTT
The DNA here is from genome assembly GCA_037957365.1 of Torreya grandis. Classification (NCBI taxonomy): domain Eukaryota; kingdom Viridiplantae; phylum Streptophyta; class Pinopsida; order Cupressales; family Taxaceae; genus Torreya; species Torreya grandis. The sequence goes on along the minus strand of JARHVA010003804.1, from coordinate 1,781,828 downwards.
GTTGTGTTTGTTATTTTTCCTTGTTCCTTGCTTCCAACAAGTCCTATTGGATAACCCTCAACTCAAAGTTTATTTAGTTTTCTTGAAACTTGAAAGTTCAAGAATGTGGGTATGAACCTTATATATATGTTGACCATGGGTCTGAGATATAAGCCTAATGTTATGATTTGAAGAAACTAGCAAAGACTAAAGGAAAAGGCTAACTATTTCATGAGATATTAAACATTGTCTTGACCTCAATTTGGTTTTAAGAGGATTTGCACTTATAGTATGAAAGCTTAGTCTATTGAAGCACAGTCATGCTTGCAGTTCAAAAACATCCCTACCTAGGACAATGGTTATAACCATAGGTGATTTTCTAAATATCAAACACTTAACCAAATCATTAACCTAGCTACCCTATTTCCCAACCTTATTGAAAGCATAAAATATCTAAAGATACATAAAATAAGAATTCAATGCAATCAAAAGATTTTCAAGCATAGGTGATTATGATAATCTCCACTGAGGATATGGATGCTTGGATGGTAGTGGAGCAAGGCCTTGAAAGGGGACAAAGGTATATATATCAAGGCTATGGACACCTAGTTAATATTAGAGCAATTCCCAAGCCTTCCCTGAACTATAATCATAGTTCTTCATGAATATGTAAATATGCTCCAATTCAGTGTTAGTGATTATAGACATGAAACTTGGACTTTGTCCCCTGAATCCCATGGTAAATAGTAAGTGGAATCAAATAACACACACAATATGGATATGTTTTGATATTTGATCCCAATCCTAAATGTGAAAGGCTTGTTTTAACCATGAATAGATCTTGATAATGACACTGATTAAGTATGATAAATGACCTAGTTATTTGTCTAGACCAGAGTCTCTAGGTTCTAACATATTGCTATGTTTCCCTTGAAAGTTTTTATTTGTTGAGGTCAACATACCCCCATTTTTTGAAAATTGGGACCCTTGAGATAATTTAAACCTTAACACTAAAAAATCAAAATGATTAGATCATTATCAAAATTTGAAGATCATCCACTTTGATAAGAATGACTTACTTATAATTCTGCTTTGAGCTTTCCTAATGTTGCTAATAATTGGTAATCATGTCTTAAAGATTTAGGTTTCATGGAGCCCTTTTTGATGGATCATGTTTAGATTTTATATATTGACTCTATATAGGATTTTACTAGACTTTGGTTTGTGAAAAATTGAACTTGGATTCATATTTTGAAAGGTTTCCTTTAAAAAAAAACCCTAGTGAAAACCCTTGGTTCAAATTTACATTTGGCAAGAATGTATTTGGTGGGAATACTTTAAATTTTAAATTAAGCCTAATTTTATGCTAAGGCTTAGTTGTGTTTTGAAACACGACCAAACCTTAGCCTAAAATCATGCTTGGTCCCTTTTCATTATTTTCACCCTTTTTTGTTTCCTTTATTTCTAACCAAGTCTAAATTTTGTATCAACAACATCCTTTTAATTTTTCTAGCATGGTCCTTTATGTTACCTATTTATCCTAAATTATTAATTCTAAGGCCCCATTCATGTTTATCAACATGAACATGACATTATTCTTAACATTTTAGCCTAAGTTATTATTTCATCTCGAGTCCTAACATAGACACTTTTGTCTTTTGTAGATCCAATGGCTCTCATTTCATCATACCCCTTGATCAGATAGAGCGAAGGAAGCCCAAATATCCTAAATCCTTCACCCTTTATACCAATCCTACATCATCAAAAATATCATGATCAACAACTTATGCTTAAGTAGAATTCAAGATCAGACACCTTTCAACTCAAAGACTTATAAGGAGTAAATTTCACACTACCCACCAATAGGTAGTACCACAAGCATTAATTCTCTATTGTTCCCCTAAGGTTTTCATGGAGTAAATTAGTAAGATGGTTAGACTTAGTGTAGATAGGATAGTTAGTTTCTTTCAGTTATTTCTTTCTTGTCCCTTATTTTTACATATTTGTTTACTTCTCTTTTGCCTTCTACTTTGTTACTTTTGTTGTGTTTGTTTTTTTTCCTTATTCCTTACTTCCAATAAGTCTTATTGGATAACACTCAACTCAAAGTTTATTTATTTTTATTTAAACTCCAAAGTTCAAGAATGTGGGTATGAATCTTATATATATATGTTGACCATGGGTCTGAGATATAAGCCTAATGTTATGATTTGAAGAAACTAGCAAAGACTAATGGAAAAGGCTAACTATTTCATGAGATCTTAAACATTGTCTTGACCTCAATTTGGTTTTAAGAGGATTTACACTTGTACTATGAAAGGTTAATCTATTGAAGCACTGTCATGATTGCACTTAACAAACATCCCTACCTAGGATAATGGTTATAACCATAGGTGATTTTCTAAAGATCAAAAACTTAACCAAATCCTTAACCTGGTTACCCTAGTTCCCAACCTTATTGAAATCATAAAATATATAAATATACAAAAAATAAGAATTCAATGAAATCAAAAGATTTTCAAGCATAGGTGATTATGATAATCTCCATTGAGGATATGAATGCTTGGATGGTAGTGGAGCAAGGCCTTGAGAGGAGAAAAAGGTATATTTGTCAAGGATATGGACACCTAGCTAATAGTAGATCAATTCCTAAGCCTTACTTGAACTATAATCATAGTTATTCGTGAATATGTAAGTATGCTCCAAGTCAGTGTTAGTGATTATAGACATGAAACTTGGAATTTGTCCCCTGAATCCCATGGTAAATAGTAAGTGGAATCAAGTCACACACACAATATGGATATGTTTGAAATTTGATCCCGATCATACATGTGTAAGGCTTGTTTCAACCATTAATAGATCTTGATAATGGCATTGTTTAAGTAAGATAAATGACCTAGTTATTTGTCTGGACTAGAGTCTCTAGGTTCTAACATATTGCTATGTTTCCTTCAAAAGTTGTGATTTTTTGAGGTAAACATACCCCCATTTTTTTAAAATTGGGACCCTTGAAACAATTTAAAACTTAACACTAAAAATCAAAATGATTAGATCATTATATAAATTTTAAGATCATCCACTTTGATAAGAATTACTTACTTATAATTCTACTTTGAGCTTTCCTAATGTTTCTAATAATTGGTACTCATGTCTTAAAGTTATAGGTTTCATGGAGCCCTTTTTGATGGATAATGTTTAGAGTTTATAGATTGACTCTATCTAGGATTTCACTAGTCTTTGGTTTGTGAAAACTTGAACTTGGATTCATATTTTGAAAGTTGTTCTTAAAAAAAAAACCATTAGTGTAAACCCTTGGTTCAAATTTACATTTGGTGAGAATGTATTTGGTGGGAATACTTTAAATTTTGAATTAAGCCTAATTTTATGCTAAGGCTTGGTTATGTTTTGTAACATGCCCAAAACCTATCCTAAAATCATGCTTGGTCCCTTTTCATAATTTTCCCCCTTTTTTGTTTCCTTTATTTCTAACCAAGTTCAAATTTTGTATTAACAGGGTCCTTTTAATTTTTCTATCATGGTCCTTTATATTACATATTTATCCTAAATTCTTAATTCTAAGGCCCCATTCATGTTTATCAACATGAACATGACATTATTCTTAACACTTTAGCCTAAGTTCTTATTTCATCTTGAGTCCTAACATAGACACTTTTGTCTTTTGTAGATCCAATGGCTCTCATTTCATCATACCCCTTGATCAGATAGAGTGAAGGAAGCCCAAATATTCTAAATCCTTCACCCTTTATACCAATCCTACATCATCAAAAATATCATGATCAACAACTTATGCTTAAGTAGAACTGAAGATCAGACACCTTTCAACTCAAAGACTTATAAGGAGTAAATTTCACACTACCCACCAATAGGTAGTACCACAAGCATTAATTCTCTATTGTTCCCCTAAGGTTTTCATGGAGTAAATTAGTAAAATGGTTAGACTTAGTGTAGATAGGCTAGTTAGTTTCTTTCAGTTATTTCTTTCTTGTCCCTTATTTTTACATATTTGTTTACTTCTCTTTTGCCTTCTACTTTGTTACTTTTGTTGTGTTTGTTTTTTTTCCTTATTCCTTGCTTCCAATAAGTCCTATTCGATAACCCTCAACTCAAAGTTTATTTATTTTTCTTTAAACTCCAAAGTTCAAGAATGTGGGTATGAATCTTATATATATGTTGACCATGGGTCTGAGATATAAGCCTAATGTTATGATTTGAAGAAACTAGCAAAGACTAATGGAAAAGACTAACTATTTCATGAGATCTTAAACATTGTCTTGACCTCAATTTGGTTTTAAGAGGATTTTCAGTTGTACTATGAAAGGTTAATCTATTGAAGCACTGTCATGATTGCACTTAACAAACATCCCTACCAAGGATAATGGTTATAATCATAGGTGATTTTCTAAAGATCAAACACTTAACCAAATCCTTAACCTAGTTACCCTAGTTCCCAACCTTATTGAAATCATAAAATATCTAAATATACAAAAAAATAAGAATTCAATGAAATCAAAAGATTTTCAAGCATAGGTGATTATGATAATCTCCATTGAGGATATGAATGCTTGGATGGTAGTGGAGTAAGGCCTTGAGAGGAGACAAAGGTATATTTGTCAAGGCTATGGACACCTAGCTAATAGTAGATCAATTCCTAAGCCTTCCTTGAACTATAATCATAGTTATTCTTGAATATGTAAGTATGCTCCAAGTCAGTGTTAGTGATTATAGACATGAAACTTGGAATTTGTCCCCTGAATCCCATGGTAAATATTAAGTGGAATCAAATCACACACACAATATGGATATGTTTGAAATTTGATCCCGATCATACATGTGCAAGGCTTGTTTCAACCATTAATAGATCTTGATAATGGCATTGTTTAAGATAAATGACCTAGTTATTTGTCTGGATTAGAGTCTCTAGGTTCTAACATATTGCTATGTTTTCCTCAAAAGTTGTGATTTTTTGAGGTAAACATACCCCCATTTTTTGAAAATTAGGACCCTTGAAATACTTTAAAACTTAACACTAAAAATCAAAATGATTAGATCATTATATAAATTTTTAGATCATCCACTTTGATAAGAATTACTTACTTATAATTCTACTTTGAGCTTTCCTAATGTTTCTAATAATTGGTACTCATGTCTTAAAGTTATAGGTTTCATGGAGCCCTTTTTGATGGATCATGTTTAGAGTTTATATATTGACTCTATCTAGGATTTCACTAGTCTTTGGTTTGTGAAAACTTGAACTTGGATTCATATTTTGAAAGTTGTTCTTAAAAAAAAAACCACTAGTGTAAACCCTTGGTTTAAATTTACATTTGACGAGAATGTATTTGGTGGGAATACTTTAAATTTTGAATTAAGCCTAATTTTATGCTAAGGCTTGGTTATGTTTTGTAACATTCCCAAACTCTATCCTAAAATCATGCTTGGTCCCTTTTCATTATTTTCCCCCTTTTTTGTTTCCTTTATTTCTAACCAAGTCCAAATTTTGTATTAACAGGGTCCTTTTAATTTTTATAGCATGGTCCTTTATGTTACATATTTATCCTGAATTCTTAATTCTAAGGCCCCATTCATGTCTATCAACATTAACATGACCTTATTCTTAACACTTTAGCCTAATTTCTTATTTCATCTCGAGTCCTAACATAGACACTTTTGTCTTTTGTAGATCCAATGGCTCTCATTTCATCATACCCCTTGATCAGATAGAGTGAAGGAAGCCCAAATATCCTAAATCCTTCACCCTTTATACCAATCCTACATCATCAAAAATATCATGATCACCAACTTATGCTTAAGTATAACTAAAGATCAGATGGCATAAGATCACCCAAGGCTAAATGGGCCCTAATATTAAACATAATCTTAAGCCTAAGTTTTATCGTGAGGCCTCACTATATTTTTTAACACAACAAGACCTTAGGTTAAAACTTAGGTGACTTTATTTATTCTAAATAGATAATCATATACAAGTGTCTATATTAAAGTTAATAGTTCACATCCACTCACCTAGAATGGATCCAATGGAGTGAAGACAATGTTGATATGTCAAATGCGAAAGGAATCCTATGAGAATGACAAGTGTCATAATTTCAAGGACTCAAACCTAGATCAATGACCCATGGGTCCTCCCTAGGGTCAACAAGGTTAAGGCTTGAGATACCTACAAATCCACCATGTGGCACCCCCAAATTTGAGGCTTAATGAACCAATGAAATGCATTCAATTGAATTTTAGTCAATGGTTCTTGCTTCATTATGGATCTTGATCAAATGGAGTATATTTAATCTAAGATCTATGGAATATAGGGACCTGATGATCTTAAATTTGACATTCTCATGAACATTATTTGAGATCCACAAATCTATCATTGATAGCTATGAAACCATCAAATTCAATCTCATCTAATATTTTGTCTAGACAAATGAATGTGTTTCTATCATTTGAAGGGGCCACTTTCATATATCACCATAAGACTTAGCATAAAATCTTTTATCCTAGGTCTATTCTATGTTTATTAACACAACATAAACTTATCTTAAAATATTTTAGCCTAAGTTCCTTTCTATGAACATACACTAATTAAATTTCATACACCTTGTAAGATCAATGGATCATGCTTCATCAGGCCCATATTATCTAATGATCCAAAATCATTGAAGAAAATTTAGTAGAGATCTGAGAGCCCAAAAGCTTGACACATGGTAGACATGCATTCAATATATGACTGGTGTAGGATACAGAGCTCAAAAATCATATAGATATGCCAAGTGGCACAACCACAAGGCTCAATTTAAAGATGGCCAATGACAAACAAAATATCAAATCATGATTAATGGCCTACATTGATCCATGGGCAATGATTTGATGATGTGAAGCAAAGGGAAAATTTTAAATAAAAATGGCTAGTACTTTAAAGTCATTTATGAAAAATGATATGAAATTTTCCAAATAGATGAAAAATAAGTGCCATGTAAGTGTAAAAAGACAAATATGAAGATCTTGTGTGCTCGAAAAGGAAAACATATAAAGGCAAAGGTCAAAATCAAATCTGAGGCATGAATTAGTTTAAGTCTGAGTAAGCCATCACCATTATATCTTTATGAGACGCCCAAACTTGCATAAAATACCCTAATTTGAACTTTGATTTATCACAATCAAGATAAAAAGAGTCCAATTATAATTATAACTTGAAAGAATTAACTTAGGGACTATTTAAAACATAGTGGTAAGAAATTTTCAAGTTTAGAAGCCATGGAAACTCGAAGGCAACAATGTAGGGAAGAGATAGAATTGTATCTATCTATAGAAAATGGAGGGAGGGTCTTTAATGAAATATACCTAGGCATTATAACATTGAGCATGGGTAATAGGAACTATTTTGAACTCTTTTGGACCATTGAAGAGATGCAACCCATCACAAAAGAGGAACAAAATATTGTCACCATAAATAGAAGATACTATGACTTGGTTGTAATCTAAATGGCTAGTCTTCACCATACTTCCACTAAACATGAGGTAATCCATTGTATTGACATCCTTGCTCCCATTTTTAAATATTTTATAATTAAACGAGGTTGGATTATTCATGAAAGGAGCTTTAGGAAAATTGCATACATATCCCCATTGGCCTTTGAGAGTTACTAGAAACATCAAAAACCCCAAGTAGAATTGCCCACCATTAAATAATGGACAAGAAATAATGACTTGGAAACCATCCTTAGGCCATGGTTGCTCTAAGGGAACCATGTGATCCAAAGCCCTGCTAGAAATATCTTAGTTGCCCAATTTAGAGATGGTGTTAGGGTAATTATGACTTTGTTGAATAGAATATCTGGAGCCCCTTCAACCACTTATGTCAATAAGAGTTGGGTGTCTTACATCTACTTTATGGTAGAGAAAGAGCTCACTCCCCCATTTGGAGAGATGATTAGTATCTATCTATAATGCAAATTCATAGCCATCAAGAAGAAGACCAATACACAATTATTCATGATGTCCTATCTATTAGATGCCTTACTAGCCTCCACCAAGATCCCTTATATAAAAAATTTGTCACCTAAGGCCAGATTCATAGTTTCCCATCACTATTCAAAACTACACATATTCAAGTATAGGTAAAACACCTAATTCATCTATGATTGTGTGTTTCTAGATTTTTTAGAAGCCATAACAGGGATCCCCATGCCCATGGTAAACCCTCTAGTCACAAAATATGTGGAGCTAATGGGAGACATTAGGTTTTACCCAAATTTTATAGTGATCTAGATTAAGGGGATTTTGAACCATCCTTAAAAATTTCTCATCTATGTTCCCATCAAGTTGGTAGAGTATGAAATTTCATACCAACTTCTTCATGGTGTGGATAGAGTGTGTAAGAAGAAGATGAAAGGCCTCCTCCGGCCCTTTCCTTTGACCATTGCCATAGCTATGTTAAAAAATTGGGATGAATTAAATGTTATATTTAATCATAGGGAATATTTTAACTTGTATCTTGATGATCTAAAGTAGTGGGACCCTAATGACATAGTCTCCAAACATTTGAAATCTAAGAAATTGCCCAAGTTGTATATGAGCAATAACTCGATCTCTATGACACCTTATACAACAAAGAAAATAGTTTTGAAGAAATATTAGCTAAGTGTAAGGGATATAAAATTAGACTTGAGTATAGATTGGCTAGTGATTATAATCCTCCTAGAGATATATGGCAAATTGGGCCCCTATAATATCATTTGTTACCTGGCCCTTCAAGGCCCCCTCAAAATAAAACATAAATTAAAGGGAAACAACCCCAAGCACATATTACATAAGGTCCTCACAAGGAAAAAATGGAAGAAAGACCTAGTGAGGGACCCTCATCCTTAACCCTACCTCAAGGACCAACATCCCCCATTTAATACCTAGACATGATTGCCTTAGACCATGATGAGATAGTGGAATATGCCCTTAAGGACATTGATAAGGAATATGGGTCTGATGAAGAGGAGGAACATGCTAAAAAATCACAAGCCCAAATAGAGGAGGCTAAGAAAGAAAAAGTGAAAGATCCTACCTTAGATCTAATCCTAGTGGCACCATTGAGGAAGAGAAAATTAGAATTGGTGATAGTCCCAATTGGGCAAAAGAAGCCCAAGTTGACTTTCGCTCACTCTACGAGTGAAATAAACTTATTCAGTGATGAATACCCCATTCATGGACCAATCATCCCCAATTGATTCATTTATGGAAAATAAAAAATATCTCCTCCTTATACCACTCATGGGCCATGACCCAAACTATCAATATTGATGTACATGATGGTATTAAGTAATGGATAAGGGAATTGATGAAGGAAGAGAAAAAAATATGAATAGTGACCACTACAAGGTCAGATAACAAGCAAATGGAGACTTTAGGAGCCTCAAGAAACACCTAGATAGAGGCTCCTAATATTTAAAATTACATAGATCCAACTACCATTATACAATTCAATCTTGAGATAACAGGCTTAGAAAGAGTGATGACTAAAAAGGCCATGGTGGGGATTGAAGAATTCACATTTCAAAAGTTTGAGCCATTTGAAAGCTTAACTCTAGTTTGAGGATAGTAGCCTGGTGAACTCCACATCTATGAGGAAGACATAAAAATCCTAGTTAAGGCTCATTTAACTTAGGTCAGAGTAGGCATCAGGGGCATGAAGCAAAAGATATATAACCTAGACAAGGAAAAGGAAAATTTAGAGACCCAGGTAGTGCTATCAGTCCTAGAAGCAATGGTCAAAATGCTTAATGAATCTTTATATGACATGTTTGATGCCTTGAAATCAATGAAACTAAGGCAAACTACATTTCCATAGTAGAATATAGTGGCTATGGGTATAATAGCCTAATGGCAAGCTTTAGAGGATAAAATAATAAGACTAATCAACATATAGGTTAAAGAGCATATTTATGTGTTCAAACCATTAGTTTGGGACATTTGAATGCACTTTTGAGATTATTAATTGAGAAAGTATCAAATTTGAGTGGTCAAAAATATCTAGAGAGATTCTTAGAGGATGATGAGGAGAAAGTAGAAAGGATTGAATAGCTCCTTGGGATAATGCTCACTGACCTTGCATAGCCCACTATCTTGGGCATCATGAACAATGATAAATTAAAATACAAGGATACTTTGGTGACACAAAAAATAAGAATTAAATGGCAATGCCCATCTAGTGTAAATAATATTAGGATCGTAGACATGATCTTTAATGTAAGAGAAATGATAATTGAGGCCAAGAACATCAAGGAAGCCATGGCTAGAAATGACATAGAATTGAATGTGATAGTTGATAAAGAGGAAGAGTGTATCCTAAAACTATTTGTAGACTTGGAGATAGTCAATGAGCATCACCAAAAGGCCATGAACATACTCCAATAATAAAAAGTGAGTTCTCAGGTGTAGGGCCCACAAACTAGCTAAATAATATTACATTTTGTAAAAATTTGTAGTAGTTTGAAAGAGGAATATTATTTTGTAAAGGCATATGCTATTTTTTAGCATATTTTCCTCTAGGTAAACCCATTTGGAAAATCAAATGTATTATATAATTGTAAATAAGGATACTTTTCCTTATCTTTGTACATTTTTATATTGTAACTAACTGGTATACTACTTTATCCTTCTATAAAAGGAGGTATTTCCATTTTGTAAAGGGAGATAATTTTGAGAAAAATTTGTATACTTTGAGAAATTAATAAAATCAAGTAATTTTTTAAATATTGTTTAAAATTTGTTGCGCCAATTGTTAATGTGGTTTTTATCTCAATTGTTGGTTCTAAATCTTGAATTTGAATGACTTTTATAAATTCTAAACTTGCATATTTGATAAATGGTTGCTAATTTGTGGTGATGCTAAGTTAGTTTAAGGATATTGAATTTAGATCATTTAATTTGTTCTTTATCCAAATGTGCTTATGATATTTTAATATGGTAACAAATCTTTAAATTAAATTCAATTTTTACTTGTATGCTTTCATATTATCCTTGGAAGTTTGCCTGGTGTATGGTGAAATTTGAGCTTATGTTATTTTGCATTGTATGGTAGTTAAATGTGTATATGGTTGAAATTTAAGCCTTGTCATGATGTTTGAGACAAAGACCAACAATCATGAATTTCTTCTCTTTTCTTCTCTACCCTTTCCTTATGATTTTTTTGACCAAATCACTTTAGTATAGATCTCAATGTAAATATTCATATATATTAGATTTTAGCTTAGAACCTTGATCATAATTCAATTTTATTAGTATATATATCTCACACTTGATAAATATTAAGGACTAGGGTGGATCCTAACCACCATTCAATATAAATTTGTGGAATATCTTTCTAAATACTTTGCCTCTATTTCACCATAGGTAACTAGATTACCGAGACCTACTACTCATGGCATGAATTATCAAAATTCTAAAATGAGAATTTTTATTTAAAAACTAAGAGCACCTATATTACACTTAGAGGCATCAACATCAGCCTAATGACAAATTTTTTTATAGGTTTCCAATTGAGGTGAGCCTATCATTTTTTTTAGTTTTTTGTGTGAAAATTTTATAATATTAGAGAACTAGACCAATTTTATCGATATAGTCTATTTTCCTAGTCTTAAAATTTTAACTGAATTGACTCAATCAACTGTGTTCATTTTGGACTATCTTTCAATAAATTGAGTTGATTAACATGACCTTATTTTGTTATATATATATATACAACTAAGTCAATCATCTCAACATTGCTCTATTTATTTTCATCCTAGTTCAATTAAATGGAATTGACATATATTGCTAGTAATTAACCTCATTTTAATTTTTAGTTGTCTAAATATTTATTTAAATTCTAAAAAATATAAATTATTTTTTTAAACTTTGATTTTCGCTCTTATTTTTCACTTTGTTTAGTTTTCCCTAAAAACAATGTACCAATAGTTTTGAAACTATGTAGCTACTATCATGAAGGGCTACACGATACTTTTTTAATGGTCCTTGTATATAATTTACACATATGATGGTGTGAGGGTCTTAACCCAATACTTATAACCATAGTATATAGCTAAACACTATCTTTAGTTTCCACCTAACTCATGGTATTTTGGAAACACCTAGGATTTCCCTATTTATTAAACCTTAGGAATCCAACCATCTATTTGTTTGTGTGGTTTATTTATTAGTGGTTATAATAGATTATTTAATTATATATTTCCCTTGAAACTAGGTTTAGTGGTCTATGGGAATGGTGATTCCTCCATAGTCAGTGCTTTGAAATATTGGATTGACACTGTCTAATGGACAAGCAAGTATCTTTGAGAGCCTATGAGTTTCAATCAAAACCTTTAGTGCATCTTCCTAATCTTATTTTTGAGTAATTAATTATATTCAAAATTTAACTATTACTTCTTTTTTTCTATTTTAGGTTGTATTGAAAAAATGTATTAGCCAACATTGATTCAATATTTGTGTTGTGTTGAAACTAGATCCACTAGCTCAACCTAGTTGCTTATGTATTTAGTTCTTTTTATATAACTAAAATTAAATAATAGATACTAAGAACATTTTAAAATTATCCTAGATTATAGAACTAAGTTAACTAGCTTGACCTAGTCTTTTACAAATAATTATATTTTCTTTTCTACATAACTCTATTGACTTGCTTGACCAAATCTTCTATAAACTATTCTATTTTCATTCCTACATAACTAGGTCAATCTACTCATCCCAATTTTTTACAGACTATGCTATTTTATTTCCTACATAGCTATATCAACTTGATCAACCTAGTATGATATAGACTATTCTATTATCCTAGGTACGTAACTAATTTGACTTACTTGACCTTGTATTTTACAAACTTTTTTTTCATTCTTATAGAACTAAGTCAACTAGATCAACCCAATATACTACAAATTGTCTCATTTTTAGTAAGTGTTTAACTCAGTCATTTCAGCATAGAACATATGTTTGATGATAGTATAGATAAAAATTAGACTAACATGATGATTTTCAGTAATCCTAATATTTTTTCTAGAACACATTTTATGGTGACTAACCTAGATCAAAGAAATATCCATGTTACCACTAAAACTACCAACTATGGTACTCCTCTCTATTTCATGGCTCTTAACCCTTTATTCATAAAAATAGTATAAGATGAAAGTAACCTTGAATATATGGCTGAAATTTACCTCTACATCAATTGAAATACTCAAAATAGAGGTAAGGATCCTACAATCATCTATAACCTCATGATAGGACCTTATATTAGAGAACCCATTCACCTTCACCTATCTTTTTCATAATATTTGGTGCAGGTCCTTTTATGACTTATACCACACCTTTACCCTTTCTCATGTCTCCCTCTAATAGTATGATTTCATATTCGATGTCTTATTTCACCTCCATGCCAATTATTTTTACAAACATGCCAAATGTGAATTTTAGTGGGTCTACTCAAAATAGACACAATAATACCCAATTCCATACAACTCATAATAAATTTAATACTACTAGTTATTCTCATACAATTAATTCATCTCATGTTTCTAGTGAATCTCAAACTCTTAATACCTCTCATAATAACAATACATCCAATTTTCTTCTACTCATGAAAATACCATTCAAACTAATAAGTTTTTTTTATAAAATCTTAATAAAATGGATAATTTTCCATTTAATAATTCCAACTAAAAGATGTAAATACAAAACCAATTATTTTATATCCAAAACCAACCTCAATCTACTCAATGGGGAACACAAAATCCTAGTGCACCCCTACCTCCCCTTAGAGATGCACATGGTCACCTTATACCACAACCCCCAATTATTAATAAAAATATTAAACACTTAAAAAATGAACCTCTTGTTCTTAAAATTACAAACATTCACATAGGGGGTATAATTCCCACTATCACTTATAATGGATCCACATATCCAACTTTTAATTTGAAAACCTTTGTAAATCTATATAAATATTGTGTTAAAATTAATACCTTTTATTCCACCAAAATCTTAGCTAAAACCTTTTCAGGTAATGTTTTAGATTGGTATAATCAACTTAAAACTCATTCCATCACTAGATTCAAAGACTTAGTCAATGTTTTGGTCCATGAATTCTAAACTAGTGATCTTCTAGAAAATAACTTAGCCCACTTTATCAACTATAAATAATTAGAATCTAAAATGACACAAGTATTCATTAAATCATGGAACTCATTTTCTAATAAATCCAATCATAATATGTTAGATGAATACCTATTCCACTTATTCACTAATGATCTATATCCTAAATTAAAATATCTTGTTACGACCCTTTCTCCAAAATCCTTGTGAGAGGTTCTAGACCAAGCTAAACATAAATATTTTATTATACATAAATTTGAGCCTTCAAACCCTTAAATGGGAGCTAAAAGTCTTTTAAAATATAATAATCAACAAGAAACAAATGATGGTGTTATAGATACTTATGACTCCATACACACTATCCAAGCCATTGCTCCAAACAATGCCATGGAGCATAATCCTCTACTATAAAATAATAATAGTTCTCATCTGAGTTCCACATTTTATCAAGGTGTATACACTAGAAAACTACATACTTAAAATTTTTGATGACTAAATTCCTCAAAACCCCCTAAAGACCCCATAAACCTTATTAACCCTTAACCAACCCTTATTAACCTAACCAAATCACACTTCTCCTATTCAAAAGTAATATTCACTATCACTATGAGACCCACTATCATTATTCATGATGACATGGCATGTGACATGGAAAGTGACATGGAAGGTGATATGACAAGTGACATGGCTTAAAAGTAAGGTGGTTTGATGTGGGACATCATACCCCACCTAAGACCCTTTCCCAAGGTGCTTAATGACCTCATTTAAACATAACAAGCCCCCCCTTGAAATATGGTGAATTCCCCTTAAGAGGCCATCATTAAACATGTATTTTGACTTCACACATGAAAGTGGTCTTCAAAATGATATACTTACCTCTTTAGTGCTTTGGGAAAGACAAAGGGCACCCATTTTTGAATTTTTAACCTACATGGGAGACTTACCAACCTAAATGAGAATCAACACCAACCTAATCTATGACTCATTCATGCACCACATGGAAAATGGAACCACATTTTGTGTGACATATATTTAAGTGCTTGGATGAAGACAAGAAAGGGTGGTGAAATTTTTTTAGCCTCATTTAGACCCATGTGCATGATTCACATTCAAAATTGGACTCATGTGCGAGGTGGGAGACTCACCAACCCAAATGGGAATCCCTACCAACCTCATATTTGATTAATTCATGTAGCACATGGGAAATGTCACCATAACACTAATATTTCCTCTTTTGGCATGGTTCTTGACAACAAATGCTACTAATACACCCCCGCCTCTCCTTTACCCAAGGTTAAGTTGGAAGTTAGTCTTTGGTTATTAACATCTTGTTGTAGGTATTTGAATTAGTTCATCATTTTGGAGCTTATCCACATATTATAGGAAAATAATTCAAATCAATGAAGCTCTATTGAAATTACCTCAAGACATCTTCAATAACATGAACAACAACAACATTCTTCTTCAAACTTGGAAGCTAACATTTGATTTTGTTTCTTCAATGTTATCTTATAATCCCATTGTATTTTTAATCTATTCATCTACACTTATCCATTTTTTCCCTTTGTCATTTCATTATCCCAATCCATTTACTCCCTTGCCATGTTTTATCCATTCACACCTTTTGCCAATTTTACCCTCCTTATCCTCTTCCCCTTTTTCCATCTTAACTACTTACATTCTTATGTCATCAACCATTCACCCACTTATCCCATTTTAATATTTAACTTTTTATTACCTTAACCATTTATCAACAAACCAAACCACCTTTATTTAATCCCTTGTTAAATTTTCAAACCAAAACCATAGCCTTGTCTTGACTAATTTTTTGCATTAGTTGCTCTATTTAGTCATTATTTTAAAAGCACTTAACTTTCATGTCTTAATTTAGTTATTTGTTATTATTTAATTTTTTTTAATTTTATTTAATTTATATTTTAAATTCAATTATATTTTATTTTTATTCATGAACTTAAGTGTTAAAAACAAGTCGATTAACAACCTCCTAGAAAGCTTTCACTTCTAGGATCTAGCTCACACTAGGCAATCCACCCAACTATTTGTCTAACCAACAAGTTTTGTGGTAGTGAATTATTATTTAAGGTCATTATTATCTATAAAAATAGGATTTATCACAAATTCTAGATTCAACACATGCACATTGAACTAGTATTCTTCTACACACCCTTCTTAATTAGTTTCTTCTTTTCACACTTTAAAAAAAGCAAAAATTAGATAGAAACATTTTAGCATGCTCGATGGGACCCTTGATTTTTTCTGGGTTCATATATGTTTAGGAAATTTAGATTCACTTTTAAAATTTCATTTATATACACATTTAATTTTTTAAATTTATATTTTCCTCTTTTTTCTTCTAAAAATGTAAGTTTTAGTCTCTTTTTCTTTCTAAAAATCAGAAATTTTTGAAATGAAAATTATCATTCTTTTTTTTTTTGCATTTCTAAAATAAAAAAAGAGCATTCATCCTAGGATTAGGATTTAATTTTCATGTTACACTTAGGAAAATTTTAGTTTTTTTTATTTTCATTAAAAATAAATCAAAGAATTTCCTTTTGGTTAAAATTAACTGCATCTATTAATTATTTGATTGTGTTGGTTAGCTCACATAGTGTTATTAATCAAGCACATTAACCATAGCATCACAAATGTTACACAAACCAAACCAATTTCACAACTAAACATCAAACATGCTTGAGATAAGTCCAACTAGGATTTCACCACCATTAAGATCACCTTACCCCCTCCCAACTATCGTACTTGGATTTGATCACCAAGCGGATAACCAACTCAATTCTATGGCTGAGTATAAGACTTAGAAATAGGTAAATATTGGATAAGTTCCCACACTATATGTGGCATCATGAAGTGAGGGTTAAATCCCCTAGTACCAAGCCATATATTTAAATTCAATACAAACTTCTTCTTGAGCACCTAAACACAACCCAAAACCAAGCATAGACTACCTTATTTAGGCCCTGTTATACAAACCATATCTCTTCTTCACACTTTCTAAGGAATGACGCAAAAGAGATAATTAAAACTCTAGGATTTAATGTATATTAGTATATACTTTTATTTCCTTGAATATTTTATTTTTCTTACTTCTTGTTTGAGGTGTGAGCTTCATTTCTCTCCATTCTTCATATAGTCTTTACCAGACTACAAATTGAAGAATCAAACCAACCAAGAACCTATTTTCCAATACCTCATCTCCACTACCTTGTTCAATAGAGAGCTTTCCTATTTTCTCTCCTAGATATCATAACTTTTATAGGATCTTGGACATTAATCCTTTTGCCTTAAAGTGGTACCTTGCATCGCAAGTTGCTTATACTCCCTTCCTTACCAACAACCAACCCAATACTATCTAAAACCAACCTAACCTTGTATATAACCAACCCAAACCTATCTAAAAGTAACCCAACCATACCTATGACTCATCAAAATCCAACTTCAACCAACCCACAAACTATCAACCTTCACCTAAACTACCACCTAAGTTTTTTGCAGTGATAACAGACATGATAGCTAGATTAGAGTCAAAAGTTAGGCCATCTATTTTTGATATCCATGATTAATCAAACCTTACTTACAAAAAAATAATGACCTATAATCAAACATTTAATTATTATCATGCCCAACTAATAACCTATCAATATATATCAGCTCAATCACCCCAACCTTGTCAAATCTTAGGCCATTTCCCCCAACCATCATATCAACCTCAACCCACCTCGTTAACCCAATCAATTTCATCACCCTTAATGATCAACCAACCTATCAATCAACATATCAACCCAACCAACTTGTTAACCTATCAAACCAACTAGCTTCTTTAAGCCAACCAAATAACTTACAAATAGTTTCACACCCTAATGTGATAACTAAGACATTGATACACCCTCTTCTGGCACTTAGTAAACCTACAATTGAAGAAAATATAATAACACCAACCTTAACCAATCCACTTGTTGACCAAGTATAACCTTTATAAATTTCCTTAAAAATCACAATTAAGGAAACCAAACAATATTTTCCACTTCCCCTTTTAGTAAATCAAATCCAACTAGAATCATCTCACACTTATGAGGTAAACATGATCAATGTTGTTATTAATAAAACTATTACTACTACTTCCACCCCACTCACTGAAGTGGGAGAATCACTTCCCATTCCTTTGGATGAACAAAAAAAGGAAGAAACCACTTCATTCCTTTCACTTCACACCATTTCACCTTCCTCCCCCACCATAGACTCACCTACTCTTCCTTTGGAAATCATTCCCTTAGAAGATGCCACGTTATCCACTCCATCTATGGAAGAAACATATTCTCTAAATTTTGAACCTTCCACTAGAAACATAGATAGGGAAAACATTCTCTCTTCTCCACCCAGGGTTTTAAGCTTTGAAATAAATGATCAAGGAACCAAACCTATCTACAAGCCATTTTCTAGGCTAGTCCAAATCCTAGAGTTCACTTCTTCGCCCAATCTCGATAGATCCACTTTCTATCATCATCTTGGCCTCCCCTATCAAAACAAACAAGAACCCTTAGCTTCACTTGAATCCACCCCATAACCTATCACTACATCAACCCCATACTTAGATACTTCATCCTCCAAAACTTTAGGGGAACCATCCAACCTACTTCCATCTAATTTTTTAAAATATCCTTACACCTCTTTGAACAAACCCATCAAGAATCTAGGAATACTTCCTATTCCTAGCATAGCTCACCAATCCTTGAAATTGGACCTAACTCCATCAATTTTATCAAATAAAACTTTGACTAAACCTATTAAAAGGGTGGAATCTCTTAAACCATCTTTAAATAGGCACATGCACCCCTTCTCTTAAATCTTTTACTTTCAAACCAACTAATCAACCCCAACCTAACCAATATACTTAAACCATTCTTCAACCAACAACTTCTAGGGTGAAGCCTACTCCTAAGAAGGCTCCCACTCCAAATCCCAAACATCCATTAACCCCAAATCCTTTACTCAAATCCTATTTAACCATTTTATAAAGGTTTTTGTATACCTCCTCCTTAACCTTACCACATCTCAAATGTTTCCAACCTATCAAAACTTTTGACCCGTCATGTCCTCAACCAAAATGTTTTAATGCTAGCTTAGTGTGTGAATACCATAAGACACCTGGACATAACATAGAGAATTGTAAATCTCTCAAAACACTCATCCAAAACTTATATGAGGATAATCTATTATCAGATGAACCTCCCTTAACTAAGCCATCCCAACCTAACCGACAAACCAAAACTACCCCACCACCTATAACTTCCATAGTAAAAACTAATTTTAAGAAGGCTCCCAAAACTAAAAACCTATCACCTCCAACACCTTTGCATGAATCCTATTTGACAATTTTACAAAGGTTGTTACAAATTTCTTCCTTAACCTTACCACCTATGAAACTTTTGACCCTTCATGCCTAAAACCATCATGGTAAAATGACCACCATGTGTGCTTTTACCATAAGATACTTGGCCATGATATAGATCACTACAAGGCTCTTAAAACCATTATCCAATGAATGGTTAATATGTTATTGATTTAACTTCCTTTGAGTGCATTACCAACCTAACCATCAACCAAACCTACCCAACACTTGCCTATCCCAACATTATCACCTAAGCATGAAGAAGAATCAAAGAAACAAGATAAACTAACACTTCTTTTTATCCACACCATCCATAGGGTTACCCACTCTTAGGTCCAACAAAAGGATAAGGGAAAGGCTAAAATGTCCATTCTATAGACATACCCTTCAAACCCTCAACATTCTAACCAAACCCAACCGAAAACACCTTCAATTTGGGATATTTTTTACACCCATGCAAAGAATAAAATAGGGGAACTTTCCTTCCATAAGGATTTAACCATTTATTAACTTCAACCATGCCTGAATTATTAACTGAAGTAACTCTTGAATTTTTTTTCTCGACCTATCAACCAAACCTATCCATCAACCTAACTTGAACCAAGGGTATATCAAATTGGGGAAACCCATTTGGACACTACCTAACTATTTAAATTCTCCCATCAAACCATTAGATATTAACCTTCTCCATCAAACCTAACCAACCTTACCTCAAACCTTGAGACTTCAATATCAAATACCTCATCCTAAAGGAAAACCAACATGTGACCAACATAGAGAAGATTAAATGAGGCAATTTTTATTTTAATTATCTTGGACCCTACATCATTACCCATAAGTATAGATTAGGATCTTATCATTTATCCTCTTTCAAAGGAAAACTAGAACTTGAGCCTCTAAACGCTTTGCATCTATATCCATATTGTTGCTAAATAAGGATCAAGCTCACTCCTTTTGTCTAACTTAATTTCATTCCTTGATTACAATATTTTAACCTTCACCCATATTTCTCCTCTCCTTTTGAGTATAATTGATTAAAACATAGAACTATGTGATTAATAATCATAGTCATAGCCTAATCCTAAATATGGGTACCATGGCTCTACCCATCACATGGTTCTCATGGATAATTTTTGTCTCTAACAAGATGGAATCCCATGGTCATTGTCTCTCAAAACCACACCCTTTCACATATAATTTACATTCTTATATTAAAGTTTTTCCCTAATAAAGGTAAACCTTTAAACTTAATTAGACTTGTCCATGTTTAAACACATTGCATTCTGAAACAATTTGGATACCAAAACATTACTTGGGTCAATATATTAAGCAATTTAGACTACTACCTTGAAGGAAAAATTCCCAAAAATAAAATAAAAATTACCAAATTTAAGGTAGACTGCTCCCTTAAAATATAACTATAAAGAACATTAAACAAAGCCAATAACCTTAGACCACTCCCTTGAAGGATGGATAAGATAAATTTGTCAAAATTAGATTAATTTATTTGAAGCTTCTTGTATCAATTAGCTTCCCATATACAAAAATAAAGTAAAAGACCCACTATCACAATAAATTTTAAAGATGCAATCAACTCTCAAGCAACATAATAAGTTGGAAGCCATAATCGGATTTCACATCTAGACTTCTCACATTGATGAGTCTACATTTGGCATATGACATGGACTTGTCTATTATATTTCTAAGGTAACTTATAGAATGGGAAAACTAATTCATATGAGTTTATCATACATATCAGCCATTACCCTTCACAGCACCTATCACCGATCTTCCCTTTAGACTATCTATAGATCAAGGTATTTAGAGCTTATTTGACACCCTATGATCAAGAAACCTTTTTTATCAACAAACTACTACTCATACATAGAATTTTAGGGGATTATATTCATTAATTTGATCCCACTTCAGGTTTGTTTTCAATCCTTTTCAAAAACAAAATATCATGCACTGTTCTTATCTTAATGTGCTTGATTGATGTTTTCACATGACTTTTATCATCAAGTGTTACAACAATAATAATCATTCTTTTTAAATTAAGTGAGATTACAACAACCATAACCATACCAATCATAACGATAATCATAACATTCATAAGTATCCACACAACCTTAAGCTTGATAACATTCAACCAATGACATCCAACACATTTTGTACATATTTATAACAAATTGTACAATATTTTACTTAGGGTGCAAGGAGTTACATGACATAGAAAAAGTTATCAGACTATCCAAACTTCACCTAAGGCCCCTACATACATTATTTTCCTACCTAAGCACTAGGTTGATTATCTGGTGACTCTAGATTTGTGTTTAGCCATCTTTTTACTTGATTGCTCCCTAAAATAGCATCTATAATATTCCTTGTCTCAGAAATTGCTAAAGGGTGTACTCTATTCTCATCTTATAAATTCATCCCCATAGGGTGAGAATCATATTTTTCTCTGGGTTTTTCACCCTACTCACCTATCACAACCATTACATCCTTCTACTCTAGCTATTTTTCTCACATCAATACTATTGGTTATTGCCTCAACACACATCCCCTTAGATAGTGAGTGTTCACTCCATAGATAGGTCAATGGTCATGTTCTCTATCCCTACATCCTACATTGTGAAATTCTCACCTTCTTCATTGTTATAGAGGTAATATTTTAGGATTAACCTTAGGCCATGGGTGTCTTTCTTCATGTTATTGATCTAGTAGTACTTCCATTATTTCCATTACATGTTTTAGTATCTGATAGATCCACACATTTGTCATATTGATTATTTCAATTCATAGGAGTTTCTAATAATATCTACCATTGTTCCAATTATTTTCCATCTTTAACCTTGTGTAGTTCTCTGCACTCTCTATAACTTGCAAAAATAAATAACTCAATGATAGACATTCATCTTTATCATGATTCTTTAAATAGAATACTTGACCATTATTCCTTGCTGACATGATTTTCCATTCTATTGATGGGGAAGGTCATATGATGTCATTAATTCCCTTAAATATCCTTCTCACTTGAAATGGTCAGGTCTACTTGCCTTTTGTGTAAGATGCATACCCCTCAGTCCACATAGCCATTTCAATAAAGTTATCATGTACCATCATGATTTCCATTTTTTACCCTTGTCATCTAATACACATCTATTGTCTTTGATTGTTTTGCATCTTATAATCCTTATGGGCCTAATCATTTTCACTTTTACCTCGATTGACATAAATTAGCTTCTAGCCATGCATTACCATAATGGTCACACCTCTAAAATTTCAACTTTTACTAGTAATGGTAGCTTCTAAGTCCTTGTCATTATAGAAACACTTGCATCAAAGGTAGGCCATCATGAATTTATAATAATTCATTCACCTTCCTATCCCCTCTACCCTCCTATTACTACTATTCCATTGTTATAGGCTCTAAATGTTAGACCCTAATCATTGGTAGTACCTATTCAAACGTGGTAGTCTTTTTTTTATGCTAACTAAAATTTCATCCATAGCCAGGGAATGATCACCTTCTCCAACTATATAACCAATCTCCTAGGCCATACAACCTTTTTTTGGTTTGGCCTAACCTAGAGAAACCCCAAGTCGTCAGTTTTAATGAAGTGAGATAGAGGATGTAGACATGGCTATCTTTCATCTAGCCTAACCATGTGACTCTTGGCTCAGGCATAATCAATTATCTATTACTCACCACCCTACTAATTTTCTACCTTGTAGAATCTACATGAACATAAAATAAATTCTTTATAGGTCATCACTTCAGTACTACCCTTAAAACTTAGTTCATAGTGATGATGACCTTTTGCCAACATGACTATGTAGATCTTGATAGACACCCACCTCATAAAAATTGGATCATAGAGATAATTACCAGCACTATGCTAATACCTTTTCATAATATTAGATGGTGCAACCTCCTTAAAATATCACCAATTTTATGGATTAGCTCCATTAAAGGTTATTTTTAGTGCTTAACATTGTGTTCCATTCTTATTTATCCTACCTTACCCATCCGTGTCTCTCATCCTACTAAATGTGGGATCATTATGGTAACTATTCACCAATCTATCCCATACACTTTCACCATCACCTTCACCAAAACCCAAAACCTTTATTTACAAAAACTTCTCCATCAGCCTAAACCAACCCATGTGGTCCATCAATTTTAGTTAGCCAATTTGAACACCACTCACCCAAACCTTATTGAACTCCATTAGTTTGATGTCCATGGACTATGTAGGCACTGATTCACTTCTATGTGAATATTGACCATTAACAACTAATTCCCATCCCCTTTTTCTTTTCACTCATTTCCACCATTAATAGTGTCATATTTCTTAGGAAATCCTACATAAAGGAATATTTAAATTCTTTCTTAAGCATCCTTATGTTTTAAAACCATCTAATACTTCTTATTAATTTTCCCCCCATTACTGGGAGAACTACATTAGCTTGAGGTATTTTTGGACTATATAGGTCATGCTTACTTACTGAGGTCAGCTTGGCCGCATACCTTAATTTATTTTCCCTTCTCACCTAATATATTTTCCTCCACCCCTCCACTTATCTCCTAACCACCTCCCTCCCTTTAGCTTTTAAATCTCTTTTGACCACTTTTTTATCTTTTCAATCTCTTTCAACAAAAGGATTGACAGCCTTCCTCATTGACCCCTCTTATCTCCCATAAAACCATCACATACTCTACTTCATTAGCCTCCCTAGCACCTTTCCTTGTGCATGATTTTTGGCTCACTTCCCCACCCACCTTTTGCATTTTTTTCCTCTCTCCACTTTTTACCAACCTTGCCCCTATCTCCTTTGTCTTATTTTTCCATCCTCAAAATTTCCCTTTATCCCTAGTAATTTATCACACCTTCTTCATCACTCTCATTTCCTCACCAATTATACATCATATGGTACATCTTGCAAGCTTTCTATTTCTTTTGTTTTTGTACTTTTTATTTACATGTACCACCATTCTCTATCATTTTTCCACTCTTCCCATTATACCCATTTTTCATTCTTCTTTTTTTTTCCATCCTTTTTGTCTTCTTTTTTTCCTCCACAACTAGTTTCTCCCTAGGTATTTATCCTTTAGGATGAATTCCATAATTTCCCCTTTTCTTCTTCTCAGTTCTTTCTTTTTGCCCTTTTCATTCACCTTTTCCTCTTTCCATCTTGGTACTCACTTATCTTTTGCATTTGTGTGAGTATCAGTGCTTTGTATCCCTACTTCAATTCTTCCTTTCACTTATTATCATCCTTGATCTTCATCCTTTATCTTCATCTCATTCCCTTTCATTGTTTTCCACCATCCTCTCCCTTTTCTCCATTTCCTTTAATTTTTATAGTCTTGAGGACATTCCTTGTTCTTCTCGACTTTCTTTTTTTTACTCTTATATGTCCATGCTTGGCTCCATCCATCCTTCTTCACCTTCATCTTTATATGCAACCTCATTATTTTCTTCATCTTTCTCTTCATCCATTTCATGGTCCACCATCACCTCATCCCTTATTGAATCCCCTTTATTTTCCCCCATTCAACCTCCACCTCTTTAGAGTGTGATCACCAGTTGTACTACCTCTACATACATCTCCTTGTTTGCTTCCTCGTATCCTCCATGCCATTTAATTAGTGTACAAAATTTGGTCAGGTTTTCCCTCTTGATTTTCCATTTATACCATTTATTTTCCTTCTTATTTCAACTTGCTCCCTTGTTTAATTAATATTATTATTATTTTCCATGCTCCATATTTTAAAACCCCTTAGAGTCTTTCTCTGAAATCCCTTAAAACTAAATGCTTACTTATTTTGGGGCCCCACTGGCTCAAGGGTCAAGGTTTCACATCTTTTCCACTTCTTATTTAACCACTCTACTAGTTTTCTTCTATGAATCATTGATTAATAACCTTTGATAGCCTTTTAATGACATTATTGTGGAGTGTACATAATGATAGCTTAATTAGATGATGATAAAAGAACATATCAGATCATCATGGTTATTTGAGTAGTGCTAGATTCTCCAAAGCTTGGTAAAACATATTTTTCCATTTTTTATTTAAAATGGTGGTATAAATTGCATGCTTGAACCTACTTATATGTGGCTATATATTCCTTTTTCATGGTTGAAGTAATTATCTACTTATAACCTAGGTGATCTCATCCAAAATTTATACCAAACCAATCAGAAAACTATTTGATAGCCATCTTTTTCACCCTTTGGTTATTCCCTTTATCCAACATCATTCAACTAGACCTAATTACATGATACATCAAATTGATGCAACCTAGTTAACTAATACTCCTCACCTCTGAAGAACTACATTAGGCCTAAAGTTCATTCTAGACATGATGTCTATGAAACTATGTAGGAAACATCCACTTGCCTAGTGCATATGGAGTCCACTCGGCCACCCCATTCCAACCACCCAACCATTCAACTACATCCACCTTGACATTGGCCCCTTTTAACCCAACATATCGTATAGTTTGTGACAACCTTGCCTTAGTCCTTTTGATCATATAAACCAATTTTTCCATGTTAAACACTTGAATTTACACCACCTCATGAAAAACTAGACCATTTGTGTTTTTCTCAAAAACACTTCCCACCCTAGATACCTGAGGAAACACTGACCCTATCTGGGAGCCTTGATAAGACTAACCCGATCAGCTATGACTAATACTGTGAAATAATTACCTTGTCATTTATCTTAGAACCTAACCTTTTTTTTATAAACATTAGTAGATTTAGTCTTTTCACAATCTTGACTATCATTCTTATTCATATTTTATGCACCCATTGGTGTTTCACATGCCTACCTACCTTGTGGCACCACCTAGTGCATCCCCACAAAATGCTTATCAAATCTACACCTGATTTGGCCTTTCCTCATTAATTCTTAGTTTGAGGGGGAACACCTCCTCCTATACTCAAGGCACCCTAACCTTCAACTAAGTGATTCATTTTTGTTTTGTAGTTTTTTAATTCAAAGTTGCATAATAAAAAGGGGTAAAATGTAGACACTAGAAAACTACACACTTATAGTTTTTAATGACTAAATGCCTCAAGAACCCATAAATACCTGCTACACCTTCTTAACCATTATCCAACCCTTATTAACCCAACCAAATCACATTCTCATATTCAAAAATACTATTTGAAAGTACTATTCAAAATTACTATTCACTATCACTATTTACTGTGGGACCCACTATCACTATTCATGATGACATGTTATGTGACAAGGAAAGCGACATGACAAGTTCATGGAAAGTGACATGGTAAGTGACATGACATGTTACATGTCATGTGACATGGAAAGTAACATGTAAGGTGATATGGCAAGTGACATGGCTTAAAAGTGAGGTGGCTTGATGTGGGACATCATACCCTAGTTGGGACCCTTTTTCAAGGTGTTTAATGACCTCATTTAAGCATCACAAATGCCCCCCCTTGAAATATGAAAAATTCCCCCTTAAGGGGCCATCATTAAACATGTATTTTTCCTTCACATATGGAATTGACCTTAAAAATGAGATACCTACCTCTTTAGTGCTTTGGGAAAGACAAAGGGCACCCATTTTTTACTTTTTAACCCAAATGGGAATCCCCACCAACCTCTTCTTTGATCAGTCATACATCACATGTAAATGGCACCATATTTTTTGTGCCATATTTTTAAGTGGTTGCATGAAGACAAGAAAGGGTGGTTGAAAGTCTTTAACCTCATTTAGACCCATGCACATGATTCCCATTCAAAATTAGACTCATGTGCAAGGTGGGAGACTTAACAACCCAAATGGGAATCCTAGATAACCTCATCTTTGACTCATTCATGCACCACATGGTAAATGGTGACATAATTCTACTATTACCTCTTTTGGCATGGTTCTTGACAACAAATGCTATAAATACCCCTCATCTCCTTCACCCAATGTTCAGTTGGAAGATAGTCTTTGGTTATGAACATATTATTGTGGGTCTTTGAAGGAGGTCATCATTTCGGAGTTCATCCAACTATTGGAGGAAAATAAATCAAATCAATGAATCTCTACCAAAATTTCCTCAAGATATCTTCAACAACAACATTCTTCTTCAAGATTGGAAGGTAACATTTGATTTTGTTTCTTCAATTTTATCTTATCATCCCCTTATATTTTTAATCTCTTCATCCCCACTTATCCAATTCATCCCTTTGTCATTTCATTATCTCAATACATTTTCTCCCTTGCCATATTTTATTCATTCACACCTTTTGCCACTTTTACCCTCCTTATCCTCTTCCCCTTTTGCCATCTTAACTACTTCCCTTATTACCTAATCAAACATTCACCCACTTATCCCATTTTAATATTTACATTTTTATTACCTTAACCATTTATCAACCCACCAAACCACATTTTTCAAGTCCCTTGTTAAATTTCCAAACCAAAACCATAGCCTTGTCTTGACTAATTTTTAGCTTTAGTTATTAGTTTTAGTCATTATTTTAAAAGAATTTAAATTTCTTGTCTTAATATAGTTATTTTTTGTTATTTACTTGTTTTTAATTTTATTTATTTTTTGTTTTAAATACAAGTATCTTTCCTTTTTATTCAAAAACTTAAGTGTTAAAAGCAAGTGGATTGGAAGCCTCTTAGAAAGCTTTCACTTCTAGGATCTAGCTCACGTTAGGAAATCCACTTTCCTACTTGTCTAAAAAACAAGTTTTGTGGTAGTGATTTATTATTTCAATTCATTCTTCTCTAGATAAATATGATTTCTCATAAATTCTAGATTTAACATGCGTGCATTCAACATATATTCTTCTACACACCCTTCTTAATTAGTTTCTTATTTTCACACTTAAGAAAAAGTGAAAATTATATATAAACACAAGGGTATAATATGGATGTACACGAACCTATTTCATTATAAAAAATTGAAAAATATCTTCCATGACCTTCCCCATGATATATTTATCATACATTCCCTATTAAACATGAGTATGATCCCTACAAATTTTGTTGGTTTCATGCAAGTTGGGGCCATTCTCACAAAACTTGTTACCAATTAAATTTTTTTTTTATGGATTATCTCTTTGGACCCTAATTTGATCATGAATCACTTATATTCAAATGTCAAAAATATTATGAAATATAATCCAAGGATCATGAAACTAAAACCAAAAATGAAGTTTAAATCAAGCCAATGCTCACTTAATCATTTACAAGGATCCTCTTCCTAACCATCAAGATACCACTAATAAAATTCCTAATAAAAAAATGTTCAAAGTAATATAGTTCCTAAATAAATGAAAATAATATTTTTAACATAAATAACATGAGGAGAGTATTTTATTATATTTATCAATATCCAACATGCAACCATATAAATTTTCCTAAGTTATGCACTATTCAAGACTCTAACCCATCCCATCTCATAGAATTGGGGCATGTGGAACCAAAAAAAATTCAAGTATTAACTACAAAAAATAAAATTTGAAATACCTATCATACCATTGATATAATCTTTACTCCCCCTATAACTAAGATACCTCAGGTGGATACCTCACAAACATCAATTAGTATTTTTTCACTCAAACATAATAAATTACCAGAGATACAACCACATCACCTAAGATAACACAATAACGTAAAAAAAATCAACCCATCTTAACCAAAACTAAAACAAACATACTTTATCAACATAAATTTCAATAAAATTCCAACCAACCTTCAAAGTATTTATTGTAACATTATGCACCATTATCCACTAATACTTTAACAATTAAGATGAATGGGATCCCATAGCATAAATTTCACATCTCCTATCTATTTTTTTTCTTAGAACTTATGATAACTTTTACTCATCATCGTAATTGACTAATGCAATTACTATTTGAAATGAACATCCTTATTCATCCACCCATGGGGCAAGAAGCTACCTTATCAGGATCCAAAGATAGCATCCTTCGACAGTGTGAATAAATGTTTATCCACATTGATGAAATAGTGGAAACTTCTCTTTCATTTGAATATCCTATCCCTTCCATGATTCCTAATTATATTTTACTTCGTGTCGATGACCCATCATTATTAATTAGTGTAAAAATAAGATATATCCAAGTCAAACATGATTTAATTAATGAAGGATCAGGTAATAATTACTTCCCTTTATTTTATTAAAATGTTTAGATACTCTAAATGCAAATTTAAATCCTTGATAAGTATATGTCAAGGATATGACAAAATATAAATGCCTCTGTTAGGTTGTGTTTGGATTCATATAATGGTTCATCTATTATGGTACATTTTAAAGTCATGATATTTAATTTTCAACTCTCTTACAATATCTTACTTAGTTAACCTTGGACACATCATATGAGAGAAATTTTCTCATCAAAATGCACGTGTAAAATTTACCTATAATGGTGTTAGATACAAGATTCAAGGAGACATGAATCCTTAGAATTTTTAACAATTCCAAGGAAGAGGTTTTTTTTGAAATACCCACACTTGAACCCTTACTTAGCATTCCATTTCATGAATCATAATGTTTTAATTATCTTATCAACTCTAATAGAGGTTATAATGGCCATATTAAATTAATTGGAAACATACCACCTAACCTTTTAGATTTATATGATGATGAACTAGATAATTTTAAAAATCAAAACTTATGATCTCTCTCCTAACATAAATTCTCAATTACCTCACTTTTTACAACCTTGATCTCATCAAAATCCTCGTGAATAATTCTTGTTACCTTAGTAAAAATTAATAATTCATTCACCATGCCTCTTTTACTGATAAAATCATTGACTCATGTAATATTGACATTTATAATCCTAACTACAATGATGAATATTCTCTGAAAAAAAACATTTTTAACTAGATATTCTCAATATACAAATTCATAGATACTTAGATATCATTATTTTTTATAGTATTCTCTTATTTTTATTCCTTTAATTCTTTATATTTCTATAATAAATGATATTAGTTCTTTATCTAATATTCATAAGTCTATGATAGAGCACACACACATTAATCCTCTAGTCACTATTAAGCCCCTTCAGATTATGTTTCTGGACTATGCCTTGATAGGAACTTATTAGTTTGCTAGATTCCATGATCCTTCTAGATTAATTCCTTCAGAGATGTCAACTACACTACGTTCACTGATTATGAGTTCATTCTTTCATATGGTCTAACCTAGTGTTGATCTTATTATGAGTTTTCCTATCGATGATGACATACTACCTTCTCTTAAGCTTGATCCTCTAATATCACAATGGGAAGATGATATTTATTTGAGATCCATAGAGTTGTTAATCATTGGGCCAAGGATTGTAGTGAACACTAGAAATAATATTCCTCTTATTCTATTACCATAGATATCCTACCTTTACCATCTACTAATATATTTACTTGATCCTATCATGATACACAAAATCATTCTTCTACTCATTGTCAACAACTTAGGTAATGCATTGATACACTTCATCTAGATATATCATAACCAAAAGACAAGAGTTTAGTACCTCCTAAGGTACTTCCAAAGTATATTCCTCAATATGAGTATGTTTATTATCTTTTACATTAGTCTAATACACATAATATTTATAGATGTTGAGTACTTCAACACTATTTTTAGGATTTTCCATGGCCTATGCCTTCACTGGCTCAGTCTCATGATCCAAGTCATTTATGGACAAAGGCTCCTCCTTATCCATATCCTACACCTTTAAATAGATATGTAGATACCATTCACATTTCAACACCTTTCCCTCACATTAATTATCCCACATAGGAGGTACTTTAGGATCATCATGTTGATTATAACATACCTACCTTCTCTATAGAGATGATATAGTAGGAAGTAGTTTGATGAATTTCTACAAAGATTGATGAGACTCTGATTAACATCATAATTTAGTTACACAAGGATGTATTAGATGTTATGGATGATATTTATTGAGATACTTATCAATATTTATGAACACATCATGGTGTTTAATCACATTATTTATCACACTATTATATAATTTGGATTTGATTTATGAGTATATATAGATATTAGGTTTTGCTTATTTATTATGTCTCATGGGTTCTTTTCTTTTCTTTTTCATATATTTTTATTTAAAATGAATATCTCATGCATTAATCTTATTTTTAAAATTAGTTTGCATGTTTTTTTAAATTATTTATGCTTATTTTGTCATTTAAAATCAAGATAGTTTTAGATAAAGGTAAAAACAAGTTTTGATGGGATCCCGAAACCCAAGTACAAGGAAAGAAAGATAAAGCTTCAACTCCCATAGGCAAAACCTAAAAAATACTACAAAGAAGTAGCAAAAATAGGTTTTAAATGGACCTAAAACCACCAGAGAGACCACTGGTCAAAACCTAGATTTAACATAGATCTGGCTACACCATAGATAGAAGATTACAAAAAGAAACCAGAGAACAGGACCAGAAAACATAACCAGCAAGAAGAACTAGACTATTCTTCCAGTTCCAAAATCATTTTCATAGTTTTTGTACCTTTCACAACAGTATCCTGAGTGGTAGTTGCCACCAACTTGGCTCCCTCTTGTGTAGCCTTCTTTCTTGAGCTTTGTGTCATCCTTTTGCTAGGCCCCTCCAAAGATTTGGTCTCCTCGCTAGCTCTTTTTCCAATATTGGCAGCTGCAGCACAAATGTTGGACGTTACTTCCTCCATTTTCATTCTGTTCTCCCTAATGAGTTCCCGAAGGTTATTCTCATAATCTTTAAGCTTGACTGGGATATCTCTTATCTATTTTTCCATGTTGTTAATTTTGTTCCATGCAGCTTTCTAGTTATCTTCCATAATTTCCACTTTCCTTTTGAGATCCTTAATCTACTTAGACATCCAAGAATCAAGTTGGAGAGAAGCCTCTGCTTTGCAATTAACCCAACTCATAGGTGTGTGCTTTCCATCATTCTGCCTTTTCTCTCTCCATTCCTCAGAATTCTTATTGGGACTGTTCCTGATTTCTTCAAAGTGATCCTCTCGGCCCCTTTGATACTGTTCTTTTGTTCCAGTTTGAATTTCCACATCCATTTCTTGATTGTCATCCTGAACTGTATTTTCCCTTTCATTTCTTAAAACAGGGTCCTCAACAGGGCCATCCTGGGCAATATCTTCCTCTGACACTTTTTGATTTTCCTTAGTTTCTTCTTTACTATTTTCAAATTCCTCCTCTTTGATAACTCCTTCTTTCTCATTCTTCGCTTGACATTCTTCATCCTCTTTTGAATTTGTTTTCTAGCTTTCAATACCTTCTTCTTCCTCTAGATTTTCCTCCCTAGGTTTATCAATTCTCTCCCGCTCTGTATCTTCTTCTACATTCTAATTTTTGGCACTGGGGAACTTGATTTTGTCTTTCCCTTTTACAATTTCACTCTTTCTGCTCCTAGATTCCTTATTTTTCCCCTAGTTAGGGTTCTTAACCATAGCTTTATTCTTGCAGTAGCCTTCGATTAACAAAATTAGGCCTTCATGCAGGATAGGACGCGTTTCCTTCTTCCTGTGAGAAAATAAACTTTGGACCAAAGAGAAGCATATGTAAAAGGGAAAAGACAATCTTACCTTGTGTCTGAAATGATTAAGGAAAACAAAATGGAATTTATGCACTCTCTTGCTTCTTCCGTCTAGGATGAAATACTCCCTTATACAGCATAAGACATCCCTCCATATCCCCTTAATCTATTCCAATTCATATAAATCCCCATTCTTGACCAGATTTTGCTCTTCCACATCCGTCTTAGGGAACTTACAAAAGGCCTCGTTCGAAATGCTTTTCTGCTTGGAGAATTTAAGTTCATCCGTAGGCAGCCCTATAACCTCTGCTATAAAATCATCAATTAGGTTCATTGTGATACCATGCAAAGTGACCCTTTCATCAATCCAATTTTTGAAAAAAGCTGTAGTGATATGTGGTTTTGACCCATGTAGCCTTTCCATATAGTTCACAACTTTTCCTTTCTGCAGAATTCTCCAGACATCTCATTTCTCTCTCCATTCATCACAATTTTTGGGTTCCTACTTCCTTGGTTCTCCCTTCCTTTCATGAGCCATACTCATGTCCTTTGAAACCCAGTCACTATGAACTTTACAATGATCCCACCTGCTACCAATTTGATTTGAAAGCCGGCTTTGTTTGGGCACATTCAAGATCCGCTTCTCACTCTCAAGAGCCTTCCTCTTTAATGATTGTAGACCTTTCCCCGCAAAGCCACTCCTCCTACTCATTATATTTCTATTACAATCTAATATTTCCATCCTTTGCATGAGTTACATCATGAAGAATGAGCGCCCTCAGTTCCACATTCTTTTCTAATGTTTCCTGCCACCTCACTTTTTGTCCTATCCAGACTGCACAGTTTGCTAACCAATCTGCAACTCCATTGGCTTCACGATAGGTGTGGGTTATAGTCACTTTATCAAAAAAAATATTAAGGTTTTCATCTCCATTACCATAGCCTCTATGGTCCAAGACACAGTATTTTTATTGTTAAGAATATTTATGATGTTCAATGAGTCTCCTTCTAGCCACAATTTGGGATATCCTGAATCCACAGCTATTTTTATGGTCTGAAGGACAGCAGTAGCTTTGGCAATGTGACAATTCGATTTACTGATGGGGATTGCAATAGCATCAATAACCTTTCCCATATGGTTTCTCAAGACTCAACCACAACCTGCTTTCCCCGAATTCCCTTTAGTAGCTCCATCAAAGTTTCCTTTAATCCACCCTTAAGGGGGAGCATTCCATGTAACTCCTAATCTGGGATTATCAAGTTTACCTTTAGAATTTTCCATACTTAAGGGATTATACACTTGGATAGTTGAGCTTTATTCTTTTTTGATAAAAAATTCTCCTTAATAGCTCTAATGATGTTTTGTCCTACCACCCATCCAGGGAGTTCTTTATTTCTAAAAATTTGGTTATTTCTTTCCTTCCATATTCCCCACCAAATATGGGGAAGAGTAAGTTTCCATAAAAAAATTACTTCATAATTGTTGGAGGGGTAGTACCAGCTTTTAAGAGATAATTCCATGTTTTTATGATAGATCCATGCGATGCCCCACAGATTGAGGATCTCTTTCAAGACTAGCTGTGCAAAAGAACAGTTTATGAACAAATGATCTCTATCTTCAAGGCCCTTCTTACAAAGAATACACCTGTTCACAATATATATTACTCTTTTCTATAAATTGTCCAAAGTTAAGATTTTGTTTTAGAGGAGGGTCTAGAAAAAGATTTTGATTTTAGGGATGAGCCCCTTGATCCAGGCCTTCATCCACAGTAGTTTGTTGCCATTTCCCTTTGAAGTGAAAATGGAAGAAATGTTAAACTATCCGCTTGGCTCATTGTGCCAAAAAATCTTATCTTCAAGATTAGGGTATAGAGATATAGCATTTAGGGATAGTTGAATATCCTTGAAATCTTGATCATA
Organism: Torreya grandis; assembly: GCA_037957365.1. Lineage (NCBI taxonomy): Eukaryota > Viridiplantae > Streptophyta > Pinopsida > Cupressales > Taxaceae > Torreya > Torreya grandis. The sequence goes on along the minus strand of JARHVA010003804.1, from coordinate 1,746,765 downwards.
GTCAGTGAGGTTCACCCAGGAGTTGTTCTGCCAGTATTGGTTAACCATTATACCCACTCTTTGCTTGCAACAGTCTATAACATCTTTATCTTGGATTTCATCTTGCAAAGGTTTTCCTTTTAACCAAATATGTTCCCAAAATTTCACCTTTTTGCCATTGCCAACTTTATAGGAACTTCCTTCTTTTAAAACATGTTTAGTCCCCTGGACTGTCCCCCATATGGTAGAAGGATGGGAAATGTCTGGATTAGAAAAGAATTCAGGGAGTGACTTTGCCTTAAATAAGTATTTGTGCTTCCATATTTTGCTCCATTCTTTATTTTCTTGATAAACCCTCCAACCCTGCTTAGCTAAGAGAGTTGTGTTCATACTTCTAATTTTCCTTATTCTTAGTCCACCTTCCCTGACAGGTTTACAGATGTTATCCCATGTTATTAAAGGCATTCTTCTTTTCTCCTTAGTACCTGACCAAAGAAAGTTTCTCTAATTTTTTTCAATAGCTTCAACAAATTTAGTGGGGATTTTGAAAAGACTCAAAGCGTACGTGGGTATGCTTTGAAGACTTTCTTTGAGGAGGGTGAGCTTTCCAGCTTGGCTTAGAAAACTACCTTTCCATCCCACTAATTTCTTACTAAATTTTTTAATAAGTCCTTCCCAGAAAGCTTCAGGAACTTTCATCCCAAAAGGGTGACCAAGGTAAGAGGAAGGAAAAGATCCTATGGAACATTCAAGGAGTTTTGCTATTTTTTTCTGTCTATGACTTGGGGTATTAGTAAAGAATACTGCACTTTTGTTCCAATTTATCAGTTGTCCAGAGGTAGAAGAATATAAATTTATAGCTTCCTTTAAAGTTCCAGCTTCTGTGACTTCAGATTGCCCCATGAAGATAGTGTCGTCAACAAATTGACCATGGGAACATATTAAAGGATGTGAAGAGGGTTTCAGGCCCTTAAATAAACCTTTACTAACTAAGTCCCCTAATTATCGCCCCATACTATCAGACATAATTATAAAATAGAATAGGGGAAATAGGATCCCCCTATCTTAATCCCCTTGACGGATTGAAAAAATGAGACGAACTCCCATTTACCAACACATCAATAGAAGTAGTAGATATCAACTGCTTGATCATGTCAACCACTCTTTATTCAAAGCCAAAGGCAGTAAGGCTTTTAGAAAGGAATAACCAATCCACCCTGTCATATGTTTTAGCAATATCCACTTTCATTATGAACCCCTCATTGTTTGAGCTGAACAGCGAGTGAATATTCTCATGCACCATTATTACAGAATTGAGGATTTATCTGCCTGGGATGAATCCATTTTGCTAATCAGCTATTATTGATGGGATCACTTGAATTAATCTGGTTGTTAGAACTTTGGATATTATCTTATAGAAGGAGTTGCACAGGCTAATCGGTCTGAACTGATCAGGACTGTCAGCTCCAGCCTTTTTTGGAATCAAACACAGAAAAGTGGCATTAACTTCCTTCAGCATCTGTTTGGCTCCAAAGAATTCCTTCACCACATTACTGACATCTTTGCTAATAAGTTTATAGAGCTTTTTAAAAAATAACATGGGAAAACCATCTGGTCTAGGTGTTTTATCTCCTCCTAAAGATCTAACTGCTTTGAAGATTTCCTCCTCCTTAGGTATGGAACATAACATGTTATTCTACTCCTTCGAGACCAAAGGAGGAACCACGCATAGGATATCAGCCTGACTTTTCAAGTTGATGTTTCTATCAGCCTTCATTAGGGAGGAGAAAAATGAAAGCATTTCCTCCTTTATTTCCTTTTCCTCTGTTATCTTCTAATCTCCTTTTTTCAAGTGTTGAATATGAGTTTTAGCTCTGTGTTTCAGGGTGGAAAGATGGAAAAAATTTGTATTTTTGTCTCCTTCTTTCAACCATTGCACCCTAGATCTTTGTCTCCAATAGGTTTCTTCCTTTGTTATAATATCTTGGTATTGAACCAATTGTTCACTTTCTTCTCTACGGAAGTCAGAAGTATAACCATTTTGCTGAATTTTTTCCTCAATTCTACTAATTTCTTCCTTAATAGTCTTCTTTTTCTCAAAGATATTTCCAAAACAATCCTTATTCCATTTCTTAACTTCCTTTTTAACATTTTTGAGCTTGGAAGCCACTCTAAAGAGAGTTGTTCCCTCAATAGGTATATTCCACCACTCTTTTATTTTGCTTTCAAACTGTGGGTGATGCATCCACATCTTTTCAAATATAAATGGATGATTCTTTTTTTGGTTCAATTTGACCACTGTGAAAATAAGAGGGAAATGATTCGAGCCTATTCTATGGCATGCTTCCAATTTACAAGTGTAATATTTTGTCCAGTCTAGGGAAATGAGAGCCCTATCAAGCTTGGCATGTATACATTCATCATCAAGTCTCTTATTGCTCCAAGTATACTAAATTCCTTGCAGCTCCACATCCATTAAGCCTTCTTTACTTGTAAACTCCATGAGATCAAATCTCCCTTCCATTTGAATAGTATTACCACCCTTTTTCTCATAATCATAGAGAGGAACATTAAAATCTCCCATTATAATCCATCACCCACAATAATCTTTACTTTTGAGATTTGAGAAGGTTTCCTAGACCTTTTTCCTTTGGTTCTTGGCATTGGGAGCATAGATATTTACAACATACCAACTTTCCTTTTGGTCAAAACTAGTTATTTTAATAACCAAAATTTTTTTACTTTCCATCAAAATAGAACCAAAATATTGGTTTTTTTTCCATAGCATCATGGTTCCCCCTGAAGCACCTTCAGAGCTGCTGGCCTTAATAGTATAATTTTTAAAATCTTTGATATGTTCTGCTTTCTCTTTACTCATTTTGGTTTCTTAGAGTAGAAGGAAGTCTGGCTTTTGCTCTCTGACAAAATTCCTAACTAAATCTACTTTATATATGCTATTTAGCCCCCTAATATTCTAGCTAAGAATTCTCATTGGTTTTTATTGTTATGGAGCCATTTCGGTAGGGTTGCTTGCTTTCCATCTGCTATATTGTGTTTGCTTTCCATCTCTCTATTCCTCTTTGCAGATTTTTTCCCAGGTTTATCTGGAGATCCTACATCCGGTTTTAATTTGGCTTACAGTTCAGATCCTTTTCCTTCTTTGCTCCTAAGAGGACCATTTCCTTTCGCACTGCCATTTCTCGTCACCATGTGTTTTGTATTGTTCTTTTTCTCACCTTTTATCTTTTGGTTTTTTGAGTTACCTTTTAGTTAAAATCAAGATAGTTATTATTGTGACATGTTTTTTAAACCCACATCTCTTGATTATCCTAACTTTACCATATGATCAGTTAATAAACATACTTCTCATTTTATCACTACATACATATATCTCTTTTGATATTTATCTATTCCCCTTTATTCAAGATTTTTTTATACTAATCACACATAAGGTTAAGACTTGAGATCACATGTTGGTTTGTAAGCAAGCCTAATTATTTAGTAATACATTTCAATATCTATAGGTATTTTGTCCATTATAACCAAGCCTAAATCTGATTTATTTTTGTTACTTATATCATTCATGATTCGTTATTCCAAATTCATATGGAGGAGGAATTTAAAAAGAATAAAAAATTAACAGACTAATAATTTAAAAAAAAATGAATGATCAAAAGGAAAAAATAAAAAAGTCAAAATCACACTAAAAAATGTGAATCATATCTAAGCACATCTCCTATTTATATCAAAGCTAAAACTCCATAGTTGGCCTCAAAATAGAGTTTAGGTCCATTGGGATGTGGTATCTAGTAGATTAGGATAGGGGATTTAAAAATTATATATAGTGCTACCTATTTTCTTACATAAGTACCCAATATTTATAGTAGATTGATGGGTATATAAGGGGTCTTGAGGAATGGGGAACATGATGTGGGAATGTAGGTCCATTTTAATTTTATTTTATAATTTACCTTCATTAATTGATCCTAGTAATAAACATATCTACCCATAATGTTTTGTGCTTATTGTGAACAAATACTCTCTACATTTGGCATCCCCTAGAATATTAGTGTGTTTATTTACTTAGTATGCCTCATGTCTACTAAGGTTTTATTACAAAAACCTTCGTCATGTTTTTTACACTCCTTAATTATTAAAATCATAATATTCATCTTTAATGAATATGTTTTTTTAACTCATCATACCCCTAGGGATTCCTTTTGTTAGTTTTAGATTAAGGTAAAAACAGGTTTTGAAGGGGCCCCGAAACCCTTTACAAATCAAAAAATAAAACAATAAAAACTACCTAGACAGGCAAACCCACTGAACAACAGTAGAAAACTAGGTTTTACATGGACCTAAAACCCCTAATATAAACCAGACAAAGCTCCCCAGGTATTTCAAGAACCTGAAACCTAAACAAAAAAACCAGGCACTACGACCTGAAACAGGAACCCAAGTTTTATAGGACCTATAACCTTTAAAAAGTCCACGCAATAATAGATCTACACATTTTAGAGCCACATTAACACGAGGAGGGGTATATGGGAGCCGTATTAACGTCTGCCTTTAGACCCCATCCCCAACCAAACAAACCCCAGAACCAGCACCGCCATCACTCCAGACCTCCATCTGATCATCACCCCATTCTCCCCCTCTGCAAAACACAGAGGCAACACCACCTTGGAAATCCATATTTCATTAAAAGACATATTGAAGCACTTCTTCATGAGCTAAGATCCCATAGATGGAAGGTAATGGCAAAAAACTGGATCTAGCAACCACCCCCAAAAAACACATCTTCAATCGAGCCCCTGGGGTTACAGCAGAAATAAAGCCCCTCTGGATCTGCTATTAACACAACAACTACCACCACGGGGATCCATTCAAGGCCCTCCCCACGGCCATACCCTCACCAAGCATGCTGGTCGAGAAACACAATGGCCAACACCATGCCACGCACTGGTATGACAGTCCAAACAGGAAAAAAAATTCCCCTTTCACACAAAAAAATCAACCCGTTGTTGCGCCGTGCTCACCACCAAGGAACCCATTAGCTCTGGGACCTGGTCTCCAAAAACCATAGCCGCAGAGGTAAGGGTTTCAGCGTGGCCGTATCTGCGGCCATGCTTCCTCTTCCCTCTTCCCTCTCCGTGGTTCCAATTCCTTCCTTTTGTGAGTTACAGTATAATACATTAGATATAATAAACATTTGATTAATTCATTAAAATATTCCCAACATTATCACACACCTCATTATATGCTCTTTCTTGAGTTAAAATATAAGACCTTGGATAGGACCAAGCCTTCCTCACAATACATTCCTAACACCTCCCATACTATGATTAGTCACAAAATTAACTATCAATCTTGATATTTAAATATTGATTTTATTTAAAATTTGTGTTACATGTTTAAATATTTTATTTATCATGTCTTATATTTTTTATTTAAAAAATCATGTGCATACTTCCCATCATGATTTAGTATGTTTCATTTTTTCTTATATATCTTCATTTTCCACATTTTTACAAATATTTTATTGTGTTTTACATTAAGATTTATTTTGCATACTTTCCATCTTGAATTAGTATGTTTTATGTTCTTTATTATAAAACATTTACATCTTTCACATTCCTCATCTTGAGTTATTGTGTCTTATATCAATTTTATTTATATTACATAATTTTAAAATATTGATCTAAGTGTATTTTAAAAATTCTTTACTTTTTTATGTTTGACACATTTCCCATCATGATTTATGTGTATTACATTTTATTACTCTTTTATATTCCTTTTTACACATTTTACATTGTATTTTCTTTTGTCATTCTTTTTAACCATGCATTTTTTCACAAATTTTCAGAAAATAATCTAACATACATCACATATTTTCTCATAGCATATAACATAAACTAAAACACATGTTAGAAATAAAACACACATCCATAGCCATCTATGATCAATATAAAAAAATGTAAATCCATATATATGAATAGATCAAATGTCTGATATAATAAAACATTATAAAATTATAATACTATTAACAAATCTAAATTTATACTCCTTCATGTCTATGTAGTGGATGAGCCACATGACTCATATATTCTTGAGACTATCCCCTATGTATAGTCAATTTTAATGACTCTGTACAAGATCAAAGGCCATCAATCTATCCCTATATATTAAACACCTGAGCCTATATTTATGCTAACTACCTCACCATCTCAATATGAGTAGCTCATTCCTTGACTACTATCTACCATCCCCGCATCTATTGACATCCTAATCTAATTAGTAGTTGTATGGCATATCCTCATGTATGAAATTCTCATGTTGCCTAACAAATCAATTGAAAACAATTATAATAATTTTGGGTAGATGATAGAATAGGATCAACCACATAGTATCATGTTGTGATAGCACACCATCCAAAATATCATGATGTGTAGATCATAATATGTCACCCCATATAAAATCCTCACTAGTATCTATAATATAAATACTAATATACATTAGATCTTGCATATATATAAAATATCCAAACATTTATCTAAACACACACACACACAACTATATATCTAGTCATCTAATTTACATCTCAAAATAATAACAAACACTTATGAAAAATGGTATCTCCAATAAAAGTATCCTCATCATAATAGAATACAAGTACCTATAAAGGATCATGTCTCTAAGGTGCTGCAAAATAAGGAGTAACAAATCAAACATGTCATGGTCCCCTCCATATATGATGCTCTATCAACCATGTTTTTCCTAGGGTATGATATATCCCTACTCAGTTGCCTCTTCATATGCATCCACTAACACTTATCAATATCTCCATCATCATGGTGCTTATAGTGGTAACTATAAAATATAATATGGATCAATAATAGCCACATAAACATCCTTAACATCAAATACAACCATCTCCATATTGATAATTATTACCACTTTGGTAGTAGTTCTTACCACTCTTAGTTATCATTGCTAACTACTTATAATCTCTGTATAATTATGTTACCTATACTCATACACTATTATCAAATCCACTATATGTGAAAATCCAATTTTTTTGAGTATTTGAGCACTAGGATGTGGCTCCACCCACCATCTATAGTGTCTAATAATATAAACATGAGCTAATCCAAGATAAATTTTAGTCCAAGTCATCAAACTACATACAATAAATGCATAGGGATATCATACAATGTCACCATGAGAAATATTCCATAATTCTAAATTATGTGGTATAACACATATCATATGGTCTTGTTACCATTTGGGAACACAAGGTACACTATCATAGACAATGTGGGGAAACCCATCTAGTCAATACATGGGAAATCTCTAATAAATCCAACTACATAAAAAAATAATGGGGCTCATAATCTTCTACCCATGAGACAAAATTTCATACATGTCATGGACTAAATGCACACAAATTAACCACCCTATGTTGCATAAAGTATCCTACTCCAGAATCAATTGACACAAGTCAACCACATATAATTGGAACCTTCCCATATGAATTGTGACAAAGTACACATGATGTTATAACACCCATAATGGCCTCCTATATTTATGGAATGGTGTATGTACACACACACACACACACACACACACACACACACACACACACACACACACACACACACACACACACACACACACACACACACACACACACACACACACACACACACACACACACATCAAATAGTCACACATGAAATCCATCAAAATATCTCTTAGAGTCAGTTGCCCATAGGGCTAGTACTTGCCTCTTCAACTTCAACTTAGGAGTGTCATATATAGTAGGATTCCCAAAAATAATAAGTCTAAGGAAATCATGGACATTATCTAAAGTGATACTAACCTATATCATATCCCCATCCACCTCCAATCTAAAAGTGTTAGTTAGTCACTCCCATGTTCTTAAGAACATCATGACTAAGTCAACACTAAGGGGGATCCTATGTACCTACATGATACTACCAAAACCCAATGATGCCAATCATGTGTGATCATCTATTATCAATCTATCTAATAAACTAGGTAACCATATTACATATATCAAGTACTAAAGTCTTTATCTTCTCTACAAAATGCCCAAAATCAAAATATGTATTAGTCCTTGACTAAAATAATCAACAAATACATTCTAAAATTAATTAAAATACACTTAATTCAAAAATTAACTACTTTATCAATCTATTTTTGAAAATTTTCTACCACTTGATACTAAGTCAACCAGGAAATAAATTATGTTGGCCACTATGTCACTATTAAATCTAAATCATCCCACTACTATGAAGTTATCCAGATCAAAAAAATGAAGTCAACCTACTATTACATATTTATCCATGTCATTATACTATGTCAACCACTTCATATGAAATTGGTCATTTTTAAAAATCTATGTCAACCAATTTCATACATTAATGCATCGACAAATATCTACATAGTTGGCCACTTAAAATTTACAAATTAATTTTTCCTTCTTATATGTAATTGACCACTAGGGAATAAACTACATTGGCCACCTGTTATAGAGTCATCTACCCTTTTACACCTACACAATCTGAACTAAATCAGCTTGGTTGACTCCATTCAATTTTTACAATCACTTTTTACCTATTTTTCATTAATGTTTTAAGCATTAATGACAAATGTATATACCTACCCATTTACCATCTTATTGTTTACTCTACCCTAAAAATTTTAGGGGAGCATTCCATTATACTGATTTGACCCACCACCTAATTTTTCAAATTATCTTATTTTTAAATTAAAAACTTGAAAACATTCAAAATTTAAAGCATTACTTACCTAGGTTGTGTTAGTAGCTACCATTATGCATCCACAAAATCACACTCATAATATCCAATCCATACTCTCTTTCTCTGTCTTCACTCTCCTATGTCTCTTAGAGTTCTATTTTTATCAGATAGTAAAATTAGAAGTGAATAATTTAAAAATCCTATTTATATTTTAATTTTTATAATTCTTTAACTATCAACTATTTTCTAACAAATTCCTATTTTTTCTCATACATATGTTTTTAATAACTATTTTTCCAGATCATAAAATATTTTGGAATCCTAATATTATAGATAATTTTTGTACATATAACATGTATTTTCAAAAAAAACAATTTTTTTTCTTATTTTTCATGTTCACCTAATGTCCCCTACATTGGAAACCTCTTCATTTCTCTCACATGACTTCTCTTATACATTATCAAGGTAAGTAAATATATGCATTTTTCAATTCTTCCCTTTTAATTAATTTTATGATTTATACTACAGTTTATTAGCTCAATGTTGTGGGTTTTTTTGTTCTTTTCCCAAAGCACCATCCCATGTTATAACTATTTGACATGTGATGAGATTCAAGTGGAGCATATGTGTACACATAATTAAACATTCAAAATTTAAAGCATTACTTACCTAGGATGTGCTAGCAACTACCATTATGCATCCCCCAAATCACACTCATAATATCCAATCCATACTCTCTCTCTCTCTCTCTTCACTCTCCTATGTCTCTTAGAGTTCTATTTTTATCAGCTAGTAAAATTAGAAATGAATAATTTAAAAATCATGTTTATATTTTAATTTTTATAATTATTTAACTATCAACTATTTTCTAATAAATTCTTATTTTTTCTCATACATATGTTTTTAATAACTATTTTTCCAGATCATAAAATATTTTGTAATCCTAATATTACAGATAATTTTTGTACATATAACATGTATTTTTGAAAAAAAAAACAATTTTTTTCTTATTTTTCATGTTCACCTAATGTCCCCTACATTGGAAACCTCTTCATTTCTCTCACATGACTTCTTTTATACATTATCAAGGTAAGTAAATGTATGCATTTTTCAATTCTTCCCTTTTAATTAATTTTGTGATTTATACTATAGTTAATTAGCTCAATGTTTTAGGTTTCTTTGTTCTTTTCCCAAAGCACCATCCCATGTTATAACTATGTGACATGTGATGAGATTCAAGTGGAGCATATGTGTATACATAATTATCTTACAGTTTATTAGTTATTGATTTTTCTTCTTTTGTATCAACCCATCAAATCTCAATTTCTCTAAGTGAATGCCTTAAAGGGTGAATTGAGAAATGGGTTGGTAGACCTTTGGTGATTCAAAGGATTTTTTGCCCCTATATCACCACTTAAAATTAATACAAGTCACTTCTATCCATTTACCTAAGAATTGAAACCCTACTTATACATCTCCCTAGTAGCTCACCACCCAAAATATCCCCTACCTAATAAAAAATGCCTTTTAACCATTTTTCATACTAATTAGACTAGGTCAATTCCATTATGGGTTTAACACATGTTATATAACTCTATTGGCCTAAACTAACATAGTTCAAGACCTAACTGCTTTATTCCTAACCTAACAAATTTAAGGGGATCGAATGCACCAAATTAAATTCTTTGGAGTATTTAGGGTCAATCCATGGATATATATATCCCCCTTTTATTTAATTTATAATAGAGGATCATTCAATTATGCATCATTATTTCTCATAAATCTACTTATATGATCAATATAAGGTTTCATTTATTAGGTTTTTATCTTGGATAACTATCACTTATCTTGTGGAGGTCTTGGATGCATAGGATAGATCATATATCCTAGATCTAATTTATCCTTGTTATCCTTAAAATCCCATAACAACCTCTTGTAAATCACCATTGGCCAAGGGAGAGATTAAGGCATGGTGATTTCACTTCAACAAGGTAAGTATATTCATATCCCTTCATATTTATAAAAGTAGACGTAGTAGAGTTAATATAAATTGAATTGTATCTCTCCTTGATTAGATCATTTATATGTTATAGATATATTTGTGTTTATTATCTTTTCCATTAGTTCCATAAGCTTTGGTGAGCACTAGATTAGCTTACATAAGCATTTAATAGATTAGCTTGTATAGTGGTTTAGTAGATTATCTTTCTTAATATTATTTACAATCATAAGACCTAACTAGGTTTCTCACAAAATGGCATTTGACTAGAGGCCTTAGAAACATATCCTTTTGCCATATTTTGATAAGTGATTATTTAGTATATGTTTAGCAGATCCACTATTAGTAATGATATAAATTTAAATGTATTACCATGTGTATTTGTTAGTTTATTACCTTCTCTAAGCTTGAATATTATTGAGTAGGATAAGTTATAGATCTATCTAGTTTCACTTGCATATAATTAGCTCATATTTTCATTTTGGTGTTAATCCTTTTAATTTTTAATCAGGTATTATTTATGTGTGTTGTAAGGTTGTGCATGTTTTTACCTTGTAATCACATTGGTGATAATAATTAGGAATGAAAAATAACTTTGCAATGTTTATGTTACCCAATTTGTGATAGTGTGTATACTCTTCCCTTGGCATCACATTGGCAAAAATACATATGTTTCAGAGACAATAATTAACTTATTTATTTTTATTTTATTAGGGGTTCTATCAACCATGGATTTCATCACCACATGAAAGGTCAACCCTATGTATCAGAGAGGTATATAAACTAAGTTATACATATCATTTTTGGCTAAGCAACTATATATTATAAGTATGTTATGAAGTGAGAAGCTTCCATGCTCCAATACCTAGACCCTAGATATCATGAATCAAATTTTGGATTTTTTGATTTCAACACACTGAGACCCTAATGGCTATGTTGGTCACATTGGTACAAGATAGATTTTTCCACATACATCAAACTATATTCTTCTATAATTTTGGGATTCATCTTACTAAAAGGTATATATAGGACTCCCCTAGCTAAACTTGTATATACCTTAAGCCTAGGCAAGTCATTATATCTATTTAATTCACATTGCACTAGTTACAGGTTAACATTGAGAAGTTACTTCCCTTACACTCTTGAAATTGGGCTTAGTGGGCCATACGAATGGTAAGATATTACATGGTGAGTGCCTTGAAATATTAAATGATATCTAATGTGATAGAAAATTAAGTGAAAAGAGAAACCTACAGGTTATTCAAGTCCATTTTCCCTAACTTTTTCACTTTTTTGTGTAATTTCATTTGTGTTTAGAATAAGATTTATTTGTTTGTTTTTTTGTTCTAAACTACTTAATTAGAATCCTTGAGTGAAAAAAATAATTTTGACTCTTTAATCCACTAAAAAAAATTAAAATTAAACATTCTAAATTGAAAATCAAAATCATCTAGTTATAAATCAAATTATTGGTTTCTTTGGTCCTTTTATTGTCTAGTGTAATATCTTTCTTGAGTTATGTTTTCCCTAGTAATGTTACCCCTCACAAGGCACATGGTTATTCTAAATAAACCTAGGATGAGGGATGAGTCTTTTGGTAATTCCTTTTTTCACTTTGTAAATCAATAAAATCATATTGAGATCAAGGACAATGTTGAATATGAGGAACATGTTCATAGATTTATTTCCCCCCTTCACAACTCAGAGAGTATATTATATATAACAAGAATGAGGTATTGATATAAACCTTATGTCTATTGGCTCAGCTTCCTCCTAATTTTTAAGCCCAAACCATTCCACATCAACCTACCACTACTAACCCTATTATCCATAATCAACCAAGTCTCCCATCCACTGGTTATAGCCTTGATTCAAACATCCCTTATCATTCTAGTAAAGGGAACTAGATTCTATCATCCTTACCATCTAGAATTACTCAGCCCTTAAAGACACAACTAATCCAAAGTACCCAACCTATAAACAATATTACCATGCCTAATGTTTACCATAGTCAAGATAATATAAAACACCAATTCATTCCTTTGGGAGATCTTTATTATGTATTCTTTCAAAATTTGGTCACTAGGAACATGGTCATATTTACCAACACTAAACAATTTGATCCAAATGTCCTAAAGTTGGTATAGAATTAATGAATATTTTGAATACCAATGAATGTAAGGTCATTCCACTAACTATTATATGATACTCAAGCATTAAATCCAATATTTTAGTCACAAAATATAAATTAAGGTAGATCTAATTATATGTATGTTTTAAAATCATAGCTTGAGGGTATGCCAAAATGTCTTTTATAAGACTAACCAATCTATTCCACTTCCAATTTAAATTCATAACCTTACATCCATTTCTTAGAAAAATCTCTTTGACACATCCATTTTCAATCAATCTGTACTTGATCAACCCATCTTTCACAACCATGGTGTACCATCAATTTTTGATGAACTTGTCTTTGAAGAGCCTATATTAAACCAAAATCATATCTTTGTCAAAGATCATATCTATTTCCAAGATCCAATTTTCAACCAATATCCTATATTGGACCTATCCTTCTCCAACAAAAAAAATGTAACACCCCTTGACCAATCACCTAATCCTTTATCACATGTTATAACCCCAATCACCCCATAAAGTATATCCCAAGTGATAGAGGTACTTGTATAAAAAAAAAATCCATGAACAAGGAATTATTTATCCCATCCATTTCAAAGTAAACAATGATCCTCATGGTATTGGATACAAACTATCTGAAAATCAATGTATAGATGTTAGTGATACTTTGGTAGTTTCTAAGGAAACTACATCCATAATCAAAATAGGATCCACTCATAGTCTCTTTGAGAACCATGTTTCCACCACTCCTTTCATCAATATCACCAATACTTCTTCCCATATTTCAAATCCATATCACATGCCCATTTATTAGGATTATAAATTTTACCTACAATTATTTTCCTTGCATAATAATCAAATAATTGCATAATTCCTAGTTGTCCTCTATCTATAAGATCATAATGAAACATCTACATATTATGAGGAATAAAAAGTGTTTTTAAATCAAAATGAATCCTAAAATCCAAATATAAAATAATTTTACCATAGTGAAAACCTATTTTAATCACTATAAAATTATCAAAATCCTAATTTTAATCCTAATCCAAATCAAAATATATAAAATTGAAAATGTCTCCCTTAGTGAAAACCTCTTTGAGGCACTGTTAGACAATCCAAATATGCATCCCAATCAAAACATTCAAGATCAATCCATTGGAAAAAATATTTATAATGCACTGATGGATGATAAATTTAATTTATCCCCTACATCAATAGAGTTATAGGATGGATCCCCATCACATAAGGGAGATATCATTGATGCAACATTAAATTACCAAATCATCCAACTAGTAGTTACTCCTAGTCTTGTTGAACATGAGATTATTTTTCCCAATCACCATTTACATATTGGCATATATAATTATCCACAAAATAATTTAATACATCCATATATTTCATGCACTCAAAACACATCTTTCATCCAACATACCTTTCACTTGATCCTATTTGTCAACATTCTTTATCATAGGGGCTATGACAATATCCTTGTAAATTTAGAAGAAGATAACTTAGAAATAAATTAATTTATTGAAGATATATTTGGAGTTTATAATTGAAATATCCATAAGGATCAAAATCATTCATCACAAACCCTTCCACATTTGAGAGGTAAAACATAAAAAAACATAAAAAAAGAAAAAAAAAAGAGGGAAAGAGCGAGAGATAGAAAGAGAAATAAATACACCCAATGGTGAAAACCATTTATATGGTACCTTGGATAATTACCATGATAACAACCATTTTTTGGAATCATTTATAAAATAATTAGTTTACTATATGCACCCTATTCACTTTGGGTCAAACCGATTCCATTTTAAATCCTATGCATTCTCAATCATCCCTTCTCCATACTTACACATTCTATGCCTATCCAAATCCATCCTACACTCATCCTAAACCATACTTAACCATCATATAATTATCCAAAACCATCCTTACCCATCCTAAATTATCTTAAATAATCCTTAACCATCCTAAGCCTATCCTAAACCATCTTTAATTACCCTAACCTATCCAAACCCATCCATATCCATTTAATACAAAATCCACCCTTAACTATCCTTATCCATTGAATATCAATTCCATCAAAACCCATTCTTATAAATCCAATTTTTGACATCATATAACAATCCTTCTTCCATGTTTGACCTTGATAAGGAAGTGGAAATGTCTTGAGACATGATTTTAAAAACATCTTGGTGTATCCTTGCAATTATACTTTAAAGACTAGACACTTGATTCTTACATCATGTGTTTCTTATAGTTATCATCTCAATTCTTATTTATTCCTATTCATCCATACTCCATTCATAATATATCCCTTCCATCTCATACCACTCCCTTACTTAGTGCTAGAAAATGTTTTTACCTTTGCTAGTAAGACTTGCGTAAACATTATAAAATCCAAAAAATAAATCCCAAAACATATAAATGTCCAAAAAAAATCCAAAAACATCTATAAATCCACAAAAAATACAAATATATCATAAAATCCAAAAACCTCATAAAATCTATTAAATATAGAAAAAACCAAAAAAAAAAAAAAATACCTTGTCTTTAGTTACATAATCTAGTCATACCTTACACAGATTACTCATTGGACTATGCAACATTTTTAAAGATCACAAATTCCAAAGGGTTATACTCTATCCAAGGACATCTAAAAATTCATTTGCTTACTTGTTTATATAGTCATTCATTTACTTGTTTTATATTTACTTTATTGTACATCTTGAGTGTTTACTTGCTTTCTCAATGTTTACTTAATTCCTTGTTGGTTTTAATTACATGGTTTTCATTGTTGAAAACATTTATTTTTATATTTTTTTCATTATTACTTTATGTTTCTAGATCATTATGTTCATTATAAATTATGTTATGATGATCTTCCATATCATGATAAACTAAGTCCTACACTTATTAATCTAGTATCCCTTACACTATAACACAATATTAATCAATGTTTTTCCATAACATTGGTGTATATTATCATGCAAAAAAAAATTAGGTTGCTTAACTCTTATCATTGTTAATTTTGGAAATAAAAGATAAAAATAAAAATATAAGTTATCAAACCATCTCGCATCCTTGAAAGAATCATCTATGTCATCATAGACAAATCCATTGTGGTTTACTCCTTAGGGGACCCATGATCTGCTAAGAAAATTGACCCATAAATCACTTAGAATTTATATTCCACATTGTCTCTCCTAAAATTTTATAATCGACACTATGTTCATATTAAATGGCTACATATCCATATCAAACATAGTAATTAACATTCATAATCCATAACAAAGCATAAATTTATTCAACCTCATCACTTCTATCTAACAAATATTTTGAATTTTCCATCCACATGAACAAACTCACCACAATCAATTCCAAATTCACCATTCTAAAAATTATGAATTCATTTTCCTCTCATTTTCTAAGTAATTTCATAGACAAAACCATTTTTTTTACACCATACATCCTATAATCACCTCTCTCTCTTCCATACATCCATATATAATCCATGTTATTCAATAATTTGATCCATCATCATTAATCCATGTAGTTAATTATTTTTTTGTTTATTCTTGAAAATCAATCATCCCCAATCATTTTTTAATATTTTTATTCAATCTCCTATTACTATTGATTGAGACCAACACAATCAAAACATCCATCCTTTCTCCATCAATCAATACATCAATCAATCTAATCCAATCTTGTATCTTTTTTAATTAGATATATTATTCCTTCATATGCTCCTATTAACCCTAATTCATGGATCACCTCAAAGTTTGAAACTCATCTTGGGATATATTAATTCCCAATCCACTCCTTACATATATCATTTCTTGGGGTAAAATCAATCCATCTTCACATCCAATCACAATGTGTAATCATTAAATTAAGTGGTTTAATACCTTCCATTGGTCCATGCTATATTACATCATCACTTTACATATCTTCCCACATTGAGATAACTACATTAAGCCTGATATCCCCATACTAACTTTTTCCATGATGGATTATGTGTGAAACACTTAGATGCATTGGGTATCTAGGGTTAGTTTGGCCATCATAATCCATCCAATCATTTTTTCCATATTTTAAGACATATATTAATTGAATTAATTAAAAAATTTATCAATGCTTTCAACTATCAATCTTGTAAATCTTTATCACAAATTAGAAAATATATTTTTTTAATTTTACAGCCCATGGCTTACCATAAATGGGATATATCATTCCCACATATGCTCATGATACCACTTAGTCTGAGAACCATCCAATCATGCATCTATATAGGGGAAATATTGTTTTTCCAATTTATTTTCTAGAAATTATCCACTAGGAGTAAATTATTTACATATGTTTTAATATTTCAATTGCATTATTGATTTTAATACTTTAGTTTCTTCATGGTAATAATTATCACCACTTCATTATTTCCATTTTAATTATTTTAATAATTCATCCATTTCTCCTTCAAAAACACTTGAGGGGTCATCATCACATTCATTTTCATTCACCTGGGGTAAATTTTTTTCTCAAATCATTAATACTCTATTTTACTATTCTTCAAAAGTGTATTTATTCACAATAACATTTCAAATAGGTGTAAATTTACACACTTAAATTTTACTATTTAGTGTCAATATTAAGTTTGAAACACTAACCCTTTTTCTTCCTCAAATTTAAATTCAAACTAGCACCATTTCCCTGCAAAATTCAATTAATTAAATAATTTTTAATTACTCAATTATGCACACCCTTTAACAAAATTTATTTAATAAATATATATTTTACACTCTTAAAAAACATCCTCAATGATTATCTCAACCATGTGTTGATCTCAACTAACCACTTTCTCAACTTATTCAACCACGTAGTGAGTCATCTTAGAACTTTTCAACCAATCGGACCCTTTCCTAAAGTCTCACTCAACCAACTCCCATTTTTTTGAGATTTTAGAATTTCTCATCATCCTCATGAATGGGTACTAATTATTTAGAATTTATTATTTGAGTATTTATAAATATTTAAATAATACTCTATCACTCAATAGATCCCCTAAAAACATATAAATAGACACTAAAGACATAACTTTTAACCATCCTCACTTATGCTAATGAAGTGATATCAAATTCAAAAGTGAATACCAATTGAATAAAAGATATAAAGATTCATTTTCATACAAAAATTATTCCCAATTCCCATTACATTAGAGAATATTGAGAAACCACATTTAGAGAGCAAATCCACTTTGAATCACAAAGGAGGAGGCTCATGGTACTTCAAGTTCATACATTTATATTTTAGTTTTTATTTAGTTTTATCTCTATCCTTAGGTTGATTGAGTTTAAATTTATATTTAATTTTATAATTATTATCTTATATTAATTTTAATCTATAGTCCCTTCACACAATGATCCATGTCATTAGTCTATATTTATATAATTTTGTCAAAACTGACCCTCTCTTAGAAATGGTTATTTTTTCATAAAAAAACATTTCCTTAAGGTTGACCCATATACCTAGTGTAATGGTGGAATGATCAATCATCCAATTTAACACATATATAAATAAATAAAGGTCTCACGTAAAAGGGACTTGACACTTATCTTACACACATCTATAAACTATTAAACATTTATAAAATCTACCTTTTATTACAAAATTATGAATATTTCACTAGGAATATTAAAAACCCAAGTTTGAAGTGTTATAAATCCAATTAAAAAAAATATTTGTCAAGTATCAATACCAAATCATTCACTAAATTCATATAGTAAAGTATCACAATTGCATAACACATTAGGTAGGAGAGATAATTATGGTTTTATTTTTGACCTTAGAGTATATGATACATAGGTAGTGGTAAATCATCAAAAAATGGTGATTAATTTCATCTTATACCATTATAATTTCCTATTTTTTTAGGTTTCTATCCCTCACACACACACACACATGGTTACAAGGTGAGGAAAGCTAATTCATATAGTTGCATGCATCATCATGGATCCATATCAAACATGCAAAGAATATATAGATAGGTTAACATGACCATATTATCATAGTTCCTCATATCCACATAGGTCAATACTAACCAACATAGGTCAATATTGACCAATAATACTGGTTCAAATTGATAAAATTGACCCTACATAGATACAAGTATAGTTCTTAAACTAAAAAAACCACAAGCCTAATTTTATGTGGTTTTCACTTATATAATATAATCATGGTCAAATAGTCAATAAAAAATCTAAGTACTCATCTCTTGGTTGTACTTAATATATTTAATATATGCCACTCATCAAATCATTAGATTTTATTTTAGTATTTTACATTCAGATGTATGTTTAAATGTCATATATTAATATTATAGTTATTATAGTAGTTTATATCTTATTAGGGTATTAAAATTAACCATTTATCATGATTTATGTATTTATTATCATTAAAGGTTTTATTTATCTAATTATGCCAAAAAGGGAATCATTGTGCTTAAAAATTAAATGGATTGCATTTAGTAAATATGTTTATTTACTTTCTTTTATTCATTTAATTTTTACCAAATTATTACTTAAATTGATCCAAAATTATATTAGTAAATATTTTATTTTAAATACATTTAGTAAGTAGATTTAAAAGTATAAAATCCTTTCATTAAGGCCCTCTATGAAACATTTTGTCAAAGTGATTTGTTATTTTTTATAATAATGGAGTTTTATTCCTAACTAATAAACAAGTCCAGAGTAAAGTAAATTAGTAAATAATGTGCAATAAACTAATTTATGTAAATACATTATATTTTTTATTTTTCTAAAAATATTAATAAATAAGAGAAAATATGAGTTAGATTATTATCAACTATCTCTTTTGAGATAGGGTCTAAGAATTTAGCTATAATACTAAGATAGTGTCAAAAATAGATTCCTAAACTTCATTTTTGATTGGATAGGAGCACTGAAAGTGGGACACCCTACTATTTGGTGATGTAGTCATTTTATATAACTATTGTCCAAGTGATCTATGCTTTTTAGGTTCTACTTGGTAGGTCTATGTTACCTTGTCAGTGAAATATCAAAGCCCAAGAGTGTGTGGAGCTTACTGTGTGTCTATTTTAATCTTCAAAATCCCTAGGAGCTCTTTATGCTTGAACTTGAAAGGAAAATTTGGGAAAGAGAGAGAAGGGGTTAGTGTGTAAAGGATACACTAGATACACCTCACATCCCATGTGTGGTCATGTTACCTACATACCAATACTTTGAGGAGGGATAGAGCTAATGTCTTTCTCTAATTGAAGTGCTTAGTGTAATTGTGTATGAAAATGTAACTATATGCAAAACTAGGTTACTTTAAATGGCTAGGGACTAGTAAAAGGGTTTGAATAAGCTTGGAATAATATTGGAAGGTTGTATGTAGAGAATAGGTAAAAGTGCTTGAGTGTACTTGCGTGTATTCTTGATCCTCTCTTGTAAATGAGTGCCAAACCTTTTAAATAGACTTTGAATGGAATTTTAGATGGGATTTAATGATCATGGGCTAAATGAATTCACATTAGGATGACATGAATTAGGATAAGGATCTAGGATAAAATGACCATTTGAACTAAATTTGCACTTGGACAACAATAATTGAAATAAGACACCCTAGGTTTTAGTGCTCCTATCCAAGTTAGGCATTGTTGTCTAGTGGTAATGAGACCTAGGGGAATGGATCTTAGCCTAAAAGAGTTACATGGGTTTGTAAGGGTTAAGTCTAAAAGGTTGTGAATGACTGAGAATTGGTGAAAAAAAAATCCTATGAGGGTTATGCAAGCAGGTAGGAAGACATACGGATTGGGTATCATTAGCCACACTTAAGTAACCAAATTTTGCATTTTACATGACTAAATTTTCCCTCCTTTATTATAGTGATGCATCAAATCAAAATACTAGAATAAAGTAAAAATAAAAAGTGTACCTAAACTTACCTATAAAGGTGAAGCCCATGGAGCTTATGTGATGCTGAGTAATGCTAGTTAGTGCATAGAGAACACATTGTGAAAGTGTGAATATGTGAAATGAACAAATAGTAGATCAATTCTTATTATATGTGATATAAAACAAGAACATAAAAAATCTAAGTAAAATAAAAATGAAGAGAAAAGAATGAATACACCTCACTAGGTATTGAACCAATACAAAACCCATTGTGATCGTGAGTAAGGATGAGTAATGTTGGACTATGTTGGATGATGTTGTACAAAAATTTATATCATGAAAAAATCTAAGTGCTCAATTGCCTATAAAGTGGATCAAGAATACAAAGGCTATCCTTTTGGCTCTATCATCACCAATTGAGTGAAGCTAGATGATCATGCATGTGATAATTGATTTATATACTATGTGTCCATCCCTCTAAATAGGTGGATCAAGAGTAAAAAGGCTGGATCTTTGGCTCCATCATCACCTATTGAGTGAAATTATATGATCATGCATGTGATAATCGATGTCTAGACTATGTGTCCAATCCGTCTAAATAGGTGGCTCAAGAATACAAAGGATGGCCCTTTGGATACATCATTTTCTTGTGAAGTGAAGCTATGAAGTGATACTAGTATATAAAATATTCCATATGAGATGGTTCATGGGGCCCATGGATGCTCTAAAAATCTAACAATGTGGCATGGATAGTTGAATGCATGATGGAAATTAGGCCACTCTTAGCCATTTCAAAAGATGGAGGTTAGGCTTGTATGAAAGCCACTCTGAAACTAATGAAATATACTTATGTGAAAGCCGATTTATGAACTTGAGTACCTAGGAAGTTAAACTTGTATGAAAATTTAACTTGAGAATGATGCTAACCACATATAGATGGAGTAAGGCATGCAACTAGTGAGAACTCCTAGGTAATAAATTAAACTCAAAAATAAAAGAAGACCAATGTACTATGCACATTACTCCCAATCATTGGTGTCTATAATATGGATTTTTATTTATAAGTTATATCAAATACCTAATCTAAAACTATAAGTGAGAGTCATTATGCCATGTATGATACCCACTATATCTAGATTCTCTAAGAAAATTGTATTGAAATTACTGGTTTTATCTGATTTGGATGTCAAAAAACTATAGTTGAGCTAATGTTTTTTTCCTATTAATATAAAAATTTGGTGTTTTTCTACTTATACAAGATCACAAAAAAGAGGACACCCTTGTGTTTGGCATTACCATCCATTTCTAGCACTATTGTCCTATGCTAAAACTAGTTATTGATTTAGATTTTTTTACTTATTAGGAGCTCTGATCTCTATAGTAAAATGCTTATTTATTTCCCCCTCTTCTAAGGGTAGTAATAGGTACCCTATAATGACTACCCTTAGAATAAGAAGCACTACAAGTGTGTTAATCTAGAAAATAAATGATATAGCAATGATAATCAACTAGATATCTCAAGATATAACATGGTTTGAATTGAGAGATTTTTAGATTAATAGGGGTATGCCTAAATAGATATAATAATGTAAAATAATAAATAATATATTGAATTTAATTAAATATATAAATGTTAGTTTTTATTTTTTTAGTTGTTAATTTAGAGGGATGGAGCATGATGTCCATCATGGCATCTAAGAGAATAGGAAAATGTATGATATGGATCATGGCATTGCAAGCAATTGAAAGCAATCCAAAAATAAGCACAAAAATCAAAAAATAATATGAATACAAGGATGGGTAAGGGGCCATGAAAAAAAGGGACATGGACACATGTCACTCAAACTAGAAAACAAGCATACAAGGCATGTTTAAATGCCATATACACATACAATTAAAATAAGCAAGGTTGGTGTGGAATCCATAATCACATAGAGGAGTACAGGCAAAGGAAATTATAAAATTACCTAAGGCACCCACATTAATATAAGAGGACATTAAAAAGTGTCCTAAGGAACATACACAAGACAAGCAAGAACTTGAAATGCAATCCAACAAGCTAAACTAAGAAAGAAGAGAAAACATGTAATAACTAGAAAGATAGAATAACATATAACTAATCAAATAAAGAGTGAAATTATGCAAGACAAATTTAGTACAAGACTAGGTATATGATAATAGATACACAATTGATATATTTTAGTTAAATATTGATATATTAATCTATGTGATCTAGTAAGTAATGTACATCAGCATGATAACTTGGAGTGTGTAGTGTAGAAATGACATAATTTGGATGGTGTAGTCATGTAGAAGATGCCCCAAGTGGGTATGTATATCAAATTGTGTCTAAAATGTCTAATAAGGATGTCACCTCAATGGGTAGAGTAAATCAATCAAGTACATGGATGTCACTACACACACTCAAAGAATATCAAGTGAGCCATGGTAATGTAGATAAATCAAGAAACAATAGCATAGAGTAGCAAATGTAAGTATAACATAGTAGTAGTTTTGTAAAACATGAAGGATGCATAAAATCAAGATGTTTTTGGATTTTTGACATATTTTAATGTTTTTGTATTTTGATAAAAGTTATGTACAATTAATCATTAAGAGACTATGTATAATAAATTGAAAAAAAATATATGTACAATAAAGATTAAGAAGAAATGGTACCAACCAATGAATCTCATGCAAGAATCCATATCATGGTGTCTTGTATCAAAAAAAATAATGATTCATGATTTTTAATCATGAGGGAATGGTTGTGAATATGATTCAAAATATTTTGATTCATTGTTGATATCTTAGAAATCATAATAACTTGTATTGTTTCACTCATAATTATCCTCTTGATTTTGAACCAATGGAATGTTAGTGTTGACTTTTCTTGTATCTATATATTTTCATTTAATAAATTATATCTATGAATGATTTGCCTTAGGATGTTAAATAAATCCCAAACTTTGGTGACAAACAATATCAACTGCTAGAATACCTTGAGCATGCTTGTTCAACCCTTGAACTTGATAATCAAATTGTTGTAGATATTTTTGACCAAACCCATACTAATTTGAAAGTTAAGCCTCATTTTGGAGAGGTATATTTTCATATTTTTAATTCTTTACCTATGCCTATGGTAGTTTTTGTTTCTCTAATTTTGCTTTTTGATCCTTGTATTGTTCTAAGTTATGCTTTGGTAACTACTTTTGTACTATTTATGAATTTACTCATTTGTGAATGTGTTCTTTTGTTACTATGGAATGCTTGACTAATTTACCTTGTATAGGGTCCTCATTAGCAATTATCTACTGCATATGTTTATTTAATGCAACCCATGAATCTATGTGATGCCCATGCATTCTATGATATACATAATAATATCTAGATCTTATTGGATGTAGAGGAGGTAGTTTGATCAACTTAGATTTAATAATTTCCCTTAGTACCTAACTTGAACTCTTTTTTATCTTTGAATGATTTTTGAATCACTATTTGTAGAGTTACTTTGTTGTGATTTAGTGTTTTGATATGTAAAATTTATTACAAAAAATTTACTAGGTGAAGGTGCAGATACATGATTGACACTAGGGTACCTTTGAGGTTTTTATATTATAATATGATTTTCTAATGTTGTGATCTTTTCATGTAATAGTTGATTCTATGTTTGTAAATCTATAATTAAATTTCTCATACTGGTGGTTTGATCCCTTAGAGTCTTACAAGTGCAAAGATTAGTTACTTCAGATTGAATATGTAATCACATATGTTGAAGAGGATTTGAAGAAGCTATAGGATAAATGTATGCATTAGGAACAATAGTATAGGTTGCCTCACCTTTTAGAGGGGTGATAGCATAGACCTAGTTAGAGAGAAAGTATCTATCACCCTCTTAGGGGAGAGGAGTGTTGTTGTAACCAACATACCCAGTTTTTTTTGGTTTAAAAAATAGGGACCCTTATAAATGTTTCAAAACATTTGTATCCTGGTCTAGTTTTCATGAGGTTATTCTTTTTATAATTTGAAGAACATCCATATAAAAATGGATGGTTCATTACATGTTTAATTATGATTTATGAGTTATCCCTATTGATGATTACCATTAGATGGCTAAGTGCAAGTTTCATGGAGGAAGTTAGAGTTCTTGAGCAAGAACCCTAAGGGTTTAAATTCAAATTTTTATAGGAGAAAATTTAGTGAGAATTGGTCCTTAAAAGAGAAGACCCTAAGTCTAATTTTACATCAAGGCTCAGTTATGTTTTTAAACATGCCCAAACCTTTACATAAAATTATACTTAAGTCCCATTTTATGTTCCTTCCCCCTTTTAAATCCCTCCTAACCTCATTAAATGTTATGTCTATAAGTCTGTTTTCATCCTAGACTAAGACCTTATCAACGTTTAGCATAAATTTTAATCTTGAAATGTCTTGGTGTTTGTTTAACACAAATTATGCCTCAAGGATCCTAAACTTTAGTCTGAATTACTAAAATTATCATGCTTTAATTTGATGTTTTAACTTGGATGCAAATCTAATGGTCCTCACTTACCCAGACCTTGATCTAATGGTATGAGATGATCTTAGGATGAACTATGCACTAAACCCTGCTCACTATAAAAGTTTTTATGGCATTTATTTTGATGACCTCACTTCCATCATTTGACATTCATGAGGATGTCTTTGATGTTATCAAGGAATTTAAAATAAACCCCATCTAAACCTTTATCCTTAGTCTAAAATGGGACATTGTAAAGGTCTAAACCCCAATCTTATCACATTAAAACTTAGAGCATAGTGTTTTCTAATACTATTAATCTAAGGTTAACCCCTCAACTTAAGCCTAGGTGCATCATGGACTAACTTAATGTTTGTGCATCTTACAGGATCTAACTATTTGCATTCACCTAATGACCTTGATCCAATAATGTGAAATTAAAGATCCCCTAAAGTTAGGCCAATCAAAGAAGCCTCTTAGATCATGATCAACAGTTCAAGTTCATCTCCTAACTTGATCTAATGTATCAAATTAACCCCAAAGTCTTGAGAGCACTAAGAATGCAATATGTGGCATGCTATTATTCAGCCAAAATAACCTCATGAGCTTAAATTTGATAGTTGTGCTCTCATCATTTGTTGTTTGCAAGGACATCTTTGATGTTAGCAAGAACTTCAAATTTAACCATAACTGACCTCTCAACTAATCAACTTTGATCTCATAGATCATGATCAATGGTTCTCACTCTATCATTGATTTTGATCCAATAACATGAAGTGAAGGTGGAATTTTCAACCAAGGTCCCTAGAGCTTGATAGGTCAACACGTGGATGACCCACATCTAGTCATTTCCAAAGGAAGCTAGAATTCACCACATGGAATAGCTAGGTCATCCAAGATTTGAGTGATCAATCAAAAATGACCTCCAAGATCTTAATAAAAGGCTCACATTAATCCTAGAATCTTAATCCAATGGAGTGACATAAAAGGCTGAATTTTAAAAGACAATGGATAATTTTCAAAGGGATTCCCATGGGAGTGCCATGGGAATAAGCTTAAGGAGGTCCATGTAAGTGTCATATAAGCATTAAAGGACAATCCTAATATTTAGTGCACCAAAAAATATAGGATTTACATAAGTGATGGCATCCATAAGATCTAATACACAAATACATTCATGAAAGAATCACCTTCACCATTAAAGCCTAAAAAACCCTACCAGAGTAGCTTAAAGCCTCAAAACATGACTGTTAAGGACACAAATATATTAAGAAGGAATGAAGTGTCATCCTAAACATCAATACTATTCATATTCTAATGTAATTGAGATTATGGTAGTGGAAAGACAATAATGGAAAGAAGACACACACATATATATATATATATATATATATATATATATATCTATCTACAGACCATGAAGGGAGGAAATTTGGAGATACTAAATTAGACATAGGAGCATTGACCAATGGCATGAAGAATTGGTCAAAGATTTTGTTTGTAATTGAGGAATGACAACCTCTATCATCTAGTGAGTAAAGGGTGGTAGTTACCAAGAGAAATTTTGAGGACCTGGTTGTAATCCAAATGATAGGTATTCATCAAGCTGCTACTAAACCCAAGGTATTAAATTGCATTGACATCCTTGCACCTCTATTTATTAATTTTAAGATAGAAAATGATTAGATCATCAAATAAAGAGGGTCAATTAGAATTTCTCATATTTCCAAAATAAATTTTTGAAGGTTAACTATAAGCTCCTTAGAGCTCACATATACCTCCCCTCCATCAAAGAATGGACTACCTAGCATAATCTAGATGATATCTTGAGACCTTGGTTAATCTGAGGAACTCATGTAGACAAGATCCATGATGGTAAAATCCCTATAATTCAATTTATAAAAGTAATTAGGATCATTATGACCTTATCATGTAGAGCTTCAAGGGTAGCCACCATAACCTATGTCAACCCCATATGGGTTTCCTACATATATTTCATGGTGGAAGAGAAGATAACTCCACCTATTAGAAAACTAATTAGAATCCACTTGGGGAGATAATTTTATGGTATTAAGAAAAGGACAATCCAATAATTCACCATGATGTCCTATCTATTAGACTCATTAATGGCATCCACTCATATTCTTGGTGTCAAGAATTGGTCCTCCCATAGTAAAATTAACATTTACCATCACTATGCAAAGTTACACATATTTAAATATGGAGTTCATATGTAGTTTATTTGTGATTACATATACCCCACTTTGGTTAAGAATATCATAGGGAACCCTATGCCCAAGATGTACCCTTTTATCAAGAAGTATGTTGAACTAATGGGAGATATTTGGTACTATCTAGATTACACTATTATTAGAATAGAATGGATCATGACCCAACCATTCATGTTACCTATCTATGTCCCCCTCAAGTTAGCTAAGAAAGAAATCACTCACCAAATATTCCATGGAATTTATAATGTTTGCAAGGAGAAGAGGAAGGGCATTCTGCATCCCTTCCCATTCTTGATTGGGAGAAATTTGATCTGGGATTGGAAATAATTAGACATCATGTCTAGATATATGAATTCCTTCTACTTTCATAAGGATGACCTAAAGGAATGGGAACACAATAACAAGGTTGTCCCTAATTTGTAGTCAAATCAACTAGCCAAAATAATCTATGACCATAGGGTTGGTCCATATGACCATTTTTACACCAAAGCTATAGAATTTGAGGAAGTCCTTGCTAAGTGTAGGTAGCATGGTTTCAAACTTTAACATAGACTACAAAGAGAGGAGAAACCAATTGGGGAGAGATGGAAAATGAATTTATTGTAGTATCATCTATTGCCTTCCACTTCTTATGTACCTCCAAGTCAACAACAATAGTAAGCACTCCAAATTCAAAGACTTGGTGAGAATAAACTAAAAGAAAGGCTAGGAGAAGGACCTTCATCATCAGCCCATCCTCCAAAACCATCTTCTCTAGTGGAACACTTTGATATGGTTTCCATAGAACCAAGAGATGGTGGAAGAATTATTCAAGGAACTTATGGAGACCTATGGGTCTAATCAAAAAGATGAGTGAGCCATAGCTAAGGTGGCACAAATTGAAGGAACTCAAACAAGTAAGGAATAATAGGGAAAATAAGTGGCATTAGAATTGGTCCCTATCACACAAAAGAAGAGGGAATTCAAGTTGGCCCTTGTCAGTAGGTCCTCCAAAAGACTAAAGGTGACATGGACCCATCCCACTAGTGAAGTAAATTTGTTCATTGATGAGTTCCCCATATATGGACCTATCATTTCTGACTAGTTCATATATGGGAAACTTCAAAAGGTTCCTTCTTAATCACACTCATTGGCAATTACTTGCTATGTAGATGGAGATCCCCTTGACAATGTCAAACCCTATATCAATGGGCTCATAAAGGAGCAAGAAGAAATAATAATTATTCAAGTAGCCAAAAAAGTGGTAAGAAAATAAAAGACCTAAGATCATCAAGTGGAACTAGGATGAAAACCCTTGAGACACCCAAATCTACTGAACTAGTAGCCACTCTCATGTTTAATCTAAATATAGCAAGGTTTGAAAGGGTGACAACCAAGATAACTACCATTGGCATTGAGGAATTCACCTTTAAAAAGGTGGAGCCTTTTGTAGGCCAAACTCCTATACAAGGGCAAGTAGTAGGGGAGAATCCCATCCACCAAGAGGATTTGGTAAGTTTGGTGGTGAACCAATCAGTAATGACCTTGGCTAGAATCCAGGGGATGTAATAAGGATTACCAATATAGAAAAGGAGAATAAAGACTTGGTAGCATAGGTTACATTTTTAGTCCTCGAGGATATAATGAAACTACTAAATAAGACTTTCTTTAACACATTTGAAGGGTTGAAGGCCCTAAATCTTAAATCAAAAATCCTGACCCATAAAATTGAAAAAGCATAGGCATTAATCAGTTAGTGGTAGAACTCTAGAGATTAGGAAATTGAATTGGTTAATGTCCATAACATGAATTAGGTCCAAGGCATCAAGATCATCAAGTTGAAACATTTACATGCCCTCTTAGGAGTCATTGAAGATAAGATATTAGACCTAAGCAACTGGTGTGATAGTGTCAATAGCTTCATGGAGGAGGAATAGGGATTAATATCAAGGATGGAGAAGCTCTTAAAGTAATAATTGGTAAACCCTTCTGAGACTAATGCCAAATGATTGATGGATGATGAAGAGTTAAAGTAAAGGGTCGGTATCTTCATCTAGAAAATCAAAGACAATAAAGGCTAGCCTATCAAGGATAATCAAAAGGTCCTTGATATAATAATTACATCAAGGAAATATATTTTTGAGGCCCAATGAGTTCAAAAACTTAAATCCAAGAGTGACAAAGAATTTAACACATTGGCAAGTCAAGAAGAGGATTGTTTGATTAATCCTATAGTAGCTTTTGAGCTAATTATAGAAAAATATAATAAGGTGAAGAAAACCCTCAACTATTAACCCAAGGAACCCACCAATGTAACATAAAAGAGTAATAATTTCTAATATATATGCCAGTTGATTAACATATATTAGTCCTTTTGTCAAAATTGGCATAAAAAACCTTTTGCATTGTGATCTTCATATTAAGGACAATCATCCTTATCATACTATGGATATTTTGAAAATATAACTGGTATACCACCTGTGTTTCCTATAAATAGGAAAATGTTACCCTTTTGTAAAGGGAGAGACTCCAAGAAATTTGTATACAAAATAGTATTTAATAGAACTAAGGAATTCTGAAAAGATTCTCTGAATATTTTGTTGAAAGCCAATTTTATCTCTCAATTGCATGTTATTATCTAAAATTTGAATGGTTCTCTATATTTTGAGATACATTTTTTGTTATAGAGATATTAAATAAAAATATCTTAGGTATACTTCATTTTATTTTCTTTGCATTTTGGATGTGCATATTCTATCTAGGTTATAGTAGATAACTATTAAAGTAAACTTGGTTCTTACTTGTGGTTTATCTATCTCCTTTGAAGCTTGCCTAGTTTGTGATGCAATCTGAGTTTATACTATTTTACACCATAAATTGGTTCATTTATTCTCAAAGTAATTGAAACTTTGTCATAATATTTGAGAGGGGAATTTGTAATCATGTTCTCTTTTCTACCTTACCCTTCTTTTTTCTATTTTCTTTATCAAAACTCACTTATTTTAAAGATAATTGTTAATATCCATTTAGATTAAATTGTTGGATTAAAATATCATAAATATCCAAACCTTGGTGGCTCCTAACCACTAAATTAAATAAATATTATGGATAGTTCCCATACTTTACTTCTATTCCACAGAAACATCATAGAATTGTCACAAACTACAACTCATGCCTTGGATTATTTGAATCCTAATATAAGAAGTGTTCATCAACACTTAAGAGCACTTGTGAGGTAATTAGAAGCATCAATAAGAAGCTCCCACTAATTCTAGAATGAGGGCTCACTTGATCAATTGAAATAATTCTTGTGTTAAATTTAAAGGATTCTTAACCCTTATGAGTGATTCTTCACTCTAAGTAAAAATATCCTTGATCTAGGTGGTTTCTCACCTATCTTTTCACTTTGTTAATCAAATATCTTAGTTCTCTATAAGGAAATAGTTAAATTCTAGTAAAGATAGCTTCAGTATTTAATAATTCATAGTATTTGAAATTAAAATGGTTTATTTTGGTTGAAGTTTGACAATTCTTTGTGACTCTTGAGTTTATTTGAGTCATAGGTTATAAAGAATGGCCATATTTTCATAATTCAACACATATTTTAGCTTACTTAGTCAAAGATCGATGTCCTTTATCCTTTTATGAGAAAATATTCAATAAAATAAGCTTAGTGTGTAGGTTGATTGCAGTTCTTCGTGAATTATAACTTATTATACCATATTTAAAATAGGATCCTTAATCTTCAAGATGGAATTGCCAAAGATCAAGACTAGATCACATTTAAATATAAGAGAGACATTTATCATGCTATAGACCCACATAAGAACCAAGAAAGATATAAGAAGATGTAGGACTTCCAAGTCTCTACCATCTTCACCCTTACAATGGGTTCCTACATTCATTTTTCATCCAAATATGGCATGGCTTGGAAGTTACCCCATCAATGTACCATGTGTAGTTCATGACTTTCCTCATAATCCTAAAAATTAATTTCTAGTATTTAGTCCAATTGGTGTTGCAATTGTATAAGAACATGTTAAATCTTTCAAGGCTACCTTAAGGTCATTAAATGTCATCCATGAAGATGTAGCTTGTATATTATTCCCATTTACATTCAAATATGTTGCATATGAATGGTTACTCAATTTGCCTAACAATTGTATTACGTCATGAAATAATATTGACAATATATTGATCAATTTGGGAAGATCATAAGCCACTGTGTCATATATCACCAATTTACAACCATTAAGAGAGATGAAAATGAACCCATTATATCCTTTAATGCCATATTCCAAAATATGTTTAGTCAGACCATGGATCCATATGAACTTGATGAGTCTTTAGCTTTGGAAGTTTACAAAGATTCAATAAACCCCATGACTTCTATGTTTCTAAAAAGAGCTTCCCTAGCTATCAACACATTCGCCCACTATTATTCTAAATTATTGGTTATTAGTGACCAAATGAAACCTCAAGGATAGATGGCTTACTCTATCCCAAATGTTAATCATTATATGATTTCATTAAACCTTTTCTAAAATAATAACTAAAATGCTCTAGCATTAAACCAACTCCCTACTCTAAATGTATTACCTACTATCCATGTTCCTCCTAATTAAAACCTAAGTTTCTTGAGTCATCAAGTTACTAATGTATCTCACACAAATGACCAAAAGGCTTTAGTACTAGTCAATAGAACCAACAATACCCAAGTCCAAATTTCTAAGACCCCAAAGAATGAGAATGAATCTATACTAAAGATGGTCTAGAAGGTCAACATAGATTTATTGTAATTTTAAAGGCAAGTTGACAATGCTAATGACAAATTTGGGAGGAACTTCACGTTCCAAAAGTTTAACAGGCCTAGAAATAGATTTAAGAATGATAGTTTCTACAATAATAAAGCCAATTAGCCTTCCCCTAACAAGAAGACCATAGATATTAATATAATTGATATTACATTGATATACTATTATAGGGTGCAGGTTACCTCTAAGCATGTTGAGAATAATTGCATTGAGTTTTGTAAGGCCTTTGAATCTTTCTAAGAAGAAATTGATGCATTTTAGGTGGTCCCAAATAGAGATACTACTGCACGTCCTTTTGGATATTAACCATCTGACCAAGTGCATCTGGTAGAGACATTTTAGTTCTTTTTCCAAGAAGATAATGAGAATAAGAATATCCTTGAATTGATTCAAGTATTCCAATAATTCTTGAAGACATACCCTCTGATAAATAGAGAACAAAATCATCTATTAACTACTTCCACTCCTCCTAAAAATTATAGGACTCCCCTAGACACTACATCAAGGAATGATCCTAAACCACCTAAGGGTAATTATTCTAAACCTACTACTAAACCTTCATGCAAAATTGGTTACAACATTATGGAATATATGAAAAATATCAAAGCCAATATTAATCTATATGAGCTAACTTAGATTACAGAATAAAGAGATTTACTCTTGAAATCCTTGTCCAAGAAACCTGAGAAGCCTCCTAAGAGTGATAGTGTGAATGTGACTATGAAAGTAACCAAAGTAGAGTCCCCACCATTCTTACTTATAGTTAGGATATTTGGGAAGAATGCCCATAATTTCCTTTAAGATTCTAGAGCCTCAACCAACATCATGCCTATTGAGATATGTGAATAACTTGGGTTGACCCCAATCAAGTCTGATAGGGTGGTCACATATTTAGATAGTTTAGGAGTTAAAGTCATTATGGATTTATTTAATCTACGTATGAAGTTGGATAATGAACCAAGGGTTTAATAATTTATTGACATACAAGTATTGGATATTCCCAATGCTTATGGATTAATCTTGAGTAGAGAATGGACTAAGGCCTTAAATGGATACATGTCTACTAATTATTCCCACTTATGGCTAAATTGGAAAGGTGTACCAAATAAAATAAAGGTAGAAAGAGAACCAAAGATGAGACACATGATAATAGAATACAATTCTATCAATGAAAAGGTAAACTTCCTTGATTTTGATCTAGGAGTTTTCACTTTAGAGACTACAAAAGAGCCTAGTTCCAAAGACCCTCCCCCTATACTTGGCCTATATAAGTTTTATGTTTATGGTGCTAGGTGAAAATTAGGATTAGGAGATGGTATTGTATTGTATTGATAGACCCTATAGGTTACAATTCCCATTCACTAATAATTTAGCTGAGTATGAAGCTCTCATTATAGGATTATAACTTGTTATTATGCATAAAGCTAAGAAACCTCTTATTTATGGGGATTATAAATTGGTGGTCAATAAAGTAAGGAGAAAGTATAAATGTAATCTATCTTACCTTAAGAGGTACAAGTTTAGAGTTTAGGACTTGATGGAATCTTTTGATTTTTTCAACGTCATGTCTATCCCTAGGGAATAAAATAAAGTTGTTGATGAGATGGCCTCTACTATAGCTAACATTATGCCCAATTATGATTCCCTTAACCTCAATATTAAGCTAGTGCCATGCCCCTCTTTCTTGAATAATATGAATCATTTTCAAGTCTTCAATGATGACCAACAAATTTTAGATTTCTTGACCAATCTTGGGGCCTTTGAAGCTCACATCATTGATGAAGCTGATGAAAGTTTTTCTAAAAGGGAGATTAATGGTAAAATAATCCAACTAAATGAAAATAAGATACCTAAAGGGATGATCTCATTGGAAAGGTTTTTTTATCATGAAAAAATTCTTGAAATACCTAAGGTGCCCAAGGTAAATGGTAAGGACTATCATGTAGTAGATCTGGACTCACATGATCAACCCCAAAAAGTAAACATAGCAAAGGCTTGCATTAAAATTAAAAATAGAAAGGCTAGGGAGCTACTTACAAATTATAAAGATGTAATTTCTTGGTCCTATGAAGATCTGAAAATATTTAATCCAAGGGTTATTGTTCATACTATAGCTCTCAAGTAGAGTTTTAAGCCCTTCAGATAGAAACAAAGGACATTCAACCCTATCTTAGAACCCATGATCTTTAAATAGGTCAAGAATCTATTGGATGCAAGGATTATGTTTCCTATTAGGCACTTCGCTTGGGTTTCCAACCTTATCCCATTTAGAAAGAAGAATGGGAAGATAAGATTGTGCATAGACTTTAGAAATATGAATAGATCATCTAAAAAGGAGAATTACCCCCTACATTATCTTGACTAATTCATATAGGTTGTTTCAAGATCAGCCATGATGTCCTTTTTGGATGGATTTTTTTGATACAATCAAGTGCTTGTTGCTCAAGAAGATAAGATGAAGACAACTTTCACTACCAAGTGGGGAACATATGCTTACAAAATAATTCCATTTGGATTGATTAATGTAGGAGACACCTTTTAGAGGGCCATGGACCATGATTTCCAAGGTCTAGTGGGAAAATTCATCATCATATACAAAGATGATCTTAAAAAATTCTCCAAGAATAGAGAGGGCCATTTTGTGCACTTAAAGTAAGTGTTTGAAAGGTGTAGGAAGTATGGTATATCTCTCAACCCCCAAAAAAGCATCTTCTATGTCACTTAAGGAAAATTATTGGGGCATGTCATCAAAAGATAATGGATTTACATAGATCCTAAGAGAGTGAAAGCCATTTCCAAGATTGAGCTACCCAACAATTAAAAGGAACTAAAGTCATTATTTGGAAAAATTAACTTCATGATCAAGGTCATCTTAGGCTTTGCTATGATTGTCAAACCTCTAAATGATATGCTTAAAAAATATGCTAAAATTTCTTTGGATGAAGAATCCAAGAAATCTTTTTCTAAAATCTAAAATGCAATCAACCAAACCCTAGTCTTGATAAGTCTTGACTTCTCAAAAGACTTTTGCTTGTATTAATTTGCTTATGACCACACTATGGATGCAATCTTAACTCAAAAGGTGGATGGAAATGACCACCCTATAGCCTTCATGAGCACTAATTTAAAAAATGTAGAGGTAAACTATTCCTTGATTGATAATTAGGCCTATACACTGGTGAAGGTAGTATAAAAATTAAAGCATTACGTCCTTATAAATAAGGTGCATTCCATTTACCAAACCCAACCATAAATCTTATGTTAAGTAAAAATGAGCTTGGGGAAAGAATAGGCAAGTGGATGGCAAGCCTAAAAGAGTATGATATAGAGATGAATATTTCTAAATTGGTGAAATGTCAGGACCCAGTCTATATGATTTCCAATGCTAATCCCAAACTTTATGTCATGTAGTGGATCAATAAAAATCCTAGCTCAATGAATGGTATGACTCTTTAATACATCTTCTCATTAGAGGTAGTTGTCTGCCAGGACTCACTAGAAAATAAAGGAGAGCCTTAAGGCTCAAAGCATCCCATTACCTCATCAAGGATGGATTCCTTTATAGGAATAAATTTTAAGGGATCTACTTAAGGTGTGTGTCCAAAAAAGAGGATTCTTAAATCATGTCTACTTTTCATGAAAAGTTAGGTAGTGGACATCTTTCAGGAAGAATGAAAACCCACAAAACTCTCAAGACTAGATAATATTGGCCGACCATTTTCAAGGATTCTCACAAACATGTGAGAGAGTGATACTCATGTTAGATTTTTAGCACAAAAGAGCCAAAGGTATCCATGCCTTTACAACCTATGATGGTAGATAAACCTTTTACATAGTGGGGATTAGACTTTGTATGAGTTATTAATCCTAGTTCCTCTGAAGGCCATAAGTATGTCCTAACTACTAAAAATTATTACATAAGGTGGAATAAAGATATAGCTACCAAACAATCTAGGATAGAGGAACTGATCAACTTCCTAAAAGAAAATATTTACACTAGATTTAGAAACCTAGTTTTTTTAGTTTATGATAATGGATCTACATTCATATCTATTTAAATGACCAAATGGGCTTATGATAATGGAATCTCTTTAAAGATTGCCTCAAATCATTATCCTTAAGGAAATGGATTTTTTGAATCTACCAACAATAATCTTATGAAAGCCATCAAAAAGTTTGCTACAAACAATCCTAGAACATGGCATAAGCTCCTTAAATATGCATTATGGGATGATAGAATAAGGATCAATCAGGCACTCAAGGCTTCACCATTTGTGTTGGTGTATGGTTAGGAACCAATCTTCCCCATCACCCTCAAACTTCCTACATTCAAATTCATGCAAGAATGCATTGAGGAAAACTAAGAGCTTGCTAATTCCAGGCTATTGGACATCATTTAGATGAAAGATGCTAGAGAAAAGGCATTTGTAAAATTTAGTAGGAATCAAACAACTATCAAAAGGTGGCTTGAGAAAAGGTATAAGGTGAAGGTATTTATATTGGGAGACCTAGTCCTCCTTTTGGATAAGGTATCATAACCTAAGGGTAAGCATGGTAAGTTTACACCATTGTGGATTGGCCCATACCAAATTGTAAAGACCTTGGGCAACAACACTTTCAAGCTAAATGACCTTCAAGGAGTAGAATTTTCATTACCCACCAATGGGTAATATCTCAAGGATTACTTTTCTACTACTCCACCAAGGGTATTCATGGAATAACATCTGTAAGATTGCTTAGAGTTAGAGTAGGTAGGCTAGTTAGTTCCCTTTATTTTTTTTATTGCTTGGCTTGTATATATTTATTTTATTATATTTGTTTATTTCTTATTGTGTATTTGTTTTTCATTTTGTCCTTTATGCTTGGTTATGCTATTTTTTTTTAATAAAGTCTCTTATACTATCCTTGCTTATAATTGCTCAAAATTAAAGTATTTCAAGTGAGGGCATGAATCCTACACAAGAGAATCTAAGGCTATAATATACAATTGTGTTACAATATATAGACTTTCAAAAGACTCACATGGAAGTTAGTTACCCCCCAAGAATCCAAAATTTTACCTAAGACCAAAGCTCTGTTGTAAGAAGAATCATGTATGTGGAAGTAGAGTTCAAAATTTAAGGCATATGCATACTTACACATAAAACACATCCTTGTCTATGATTTTTCAACTAAATATGATTATCCTAAGGCCAAAACATTTGACCAAATCCTTAAACTTATCTATCTTGGCTCCTAACCTTTGTTACAAAGAGAAAAGATATAAAAAATGGAGTTAATACAAAATCAAAAGATGTAAAGTCAAAGGTGATTCAGGCAACCTCCACCAGGGCTATGGACACCTAGCTGGTAGTGGAGCAAGGATATGAATGAATCTAAAGGTATCTCTATCAAGGCTATGGACACCTAGCTAGTAGTAGAGCAATACCTAAGCCTCCCCTAAACTAAGAGCAATTATACCTAAAATAATATCTAAATATGCTCAAAGTTATATTGCAATGGTCAAGAGGATATGAACCTAGATGTTGTTCCCTAAAGTCTCATGACAAATAGTAAGTGGAATCAAACAACACACATGACATCTTTAGGCTCTAACATGAGGATTTTAATTCTACACATTTGAAGCTTTTTTCAACCTTGAATTGACCTAAGTAATGATGTGTGGATCAAAGGAGATAAAGGACTTATGTGCTGGTTTAAACTAGAGTTTCTAAGTTCTAACATATTGATATGTTTCCCCTATAAGTCACCATTATTGCTGGGACCAACATACCCCATTTTTTTTCTTTGAAAAATAGGGACCCTTGTAAATGTTTCAAAACATTTTTATCCTAGTTTGGTTTTCATGAGGTTATTCTTTTTAGAATTTAAAGATCATCCACCTAAAAAGGGATGGGTACTTACATGTTTAATTATTCTTTACAATATAACCCTAATGATGATTACCCTTGGATTGATAAGTGTAGGTTTCAGGGAAGAATGCATATTTCCTGAGCAATAACCCTAAGTGTTCAAATTAAGATTTTCACAAGACAAAATCTAGTGGGAATTGGTCCTTAAAAGAGAAAAGACCCTAAGTCTAATTTTAGCTTAAGGCTCGATTATGTTTTTAAACATACTTGAACCTTGACATAAAATTATACTTAATTCCCCTTTTATTTTCCTTCCCATTTAGATCCCTCTTAACCTCAGTAAATGTTATGTCCATAAGCCCCTTTTCATCCTAGACTAAGACCTTATCAATGTTTAGCATAAGTTTTAATCCTAAAATATCTTGGTGTTTATTCAA
This sequence comes from Torreya grandis, assembly GCA_037957365.1. Lineage (NCBI taxonomy): Eukaryota > Viridiplantae > Streptophyta > Pinopsida > Cupressales > Taxaceae > Torreya > Torreya grandis. Next base: position 1,708,132 of record JARHVA010003804.1, on the reverse strand, counting down.
CATAGATGATGCATCAAGGATCCTAAACTTTAGTCTAAATCACTACATGTATCATGCTCTAATTTGGTGTTTTAACTCAAATGTAGATCTAATGGTCCTCACTTCCCTAGACCTTGATCCAATGGTACAAGATCATCCTAGGATGAACTATGTACTAAACCCTGCTCACTATAAAAGTTTCTACAACATTTATTTTGATGACCTCAGTCCCATCATTTGATGTTTATGAGGATGTATTTAACATTAGAAAGGCCTTCAAAAATAACCCTATCCAAAATTTTATCCTTATTCCAAAATGGGACCTTCTAAATGTTTAAACCTCAGGTTTATCACATTAAAACTTAGATCATAGTGTTTTTTAATACTATTAATCTAAGGTTAACCCCTCAAATGAAGTTTATGTGCATCATGAACTAACTTAATGTTCATGCATCTTACAAGATCTAACTATATATTTTCACCTAATGACCTTGATCTAACATCATGAGATCAAAGATCCTCTAATGTTGGGCCAATTGAAGAAGCCTCTCAGATCATGATCAATGATTCACATTCATTACCTAGCTTGATCCAATAGATCACATCAACCCTGAAGTCCTAAGAGCATTGAGAACATGATGAATGAAACACTATTATTATTCCAAAGTAACCTCATGAGCTTAAATTTAATATTTTTACTCCCATCATTTGATTTTTATGAGAATGTCTTTGACATTAGTGAGACTGTCAAACTTAACCACAGCTGACCTCTCAACCAATAAACTTTGACCTCATGAATCATAATTAATGGTTCTCACTCCATCACTAATATTGATCTAATGACATGAAGTGAAGGTAGAAATTTCAACCAAGGTCCCTAGAGCTTGATAGCTTGACACATGGATAAACCACATTTAGTCTTTTCCTAAGGAAGTTAGAATGCACCACATGGCATAACTAGGTCATCAAGGATCTGAGTGACCAATCAAAAAGGACTTCCAAGATCTTAATCAAAGGCTCACATTCATCTTATAATCATAATCTAATGGAGCAAAATAAAAGTCTTTATTTAATATCCAATGGCTAATTTTCAAAGGGATTCCCATGGGAGTGTCATGGGAACAAGCTTAAAGAGGTCAATGTAAGTGCCATATAAGCACTAAAGGATAATCCTAATATTTGGCATACCCAAAAATACAATATTTACATAAGTGGAACCATCCATAAGATCTAAGACATGAATAAATTTATGAAAGCCATCACCTTTACCATTAAAGCCTTAAAAACCCTACTTGAGGAACTCAAAGCCTCAAAACTTGATTATAAAGGACACAACTACATTAGTAGGTAGGAAGTGTCATCCTAAGTATTAAGACTAGTCATATTCTAAGGTAATTGATATCATTGAAGTGGAAAGGAAATAATGGAAAGAAGAGATAGACATGTATCTATCTATAGACCATGAAGGGAGGCACTTTGGAGATATTGAATTGGACATAGGAGCATTGGCAAATGACATGAAGAATTGGTCATAGATTTTCTTCATAATTGAGGAACTACAAGCTCTATCATCTAGTGAGCAAAGGGTGGAAGTCACCAAGATAAAGTTTGAGGTCTTGGTTGCAATCCAAATAATATGTCTTCATCAAGCTACTAATAAACCTGAGGTATTACATTGCATTGACATCATTACACCTCTATTTGTTGATTGTAAGATAGATAATGATTGGATCATCAAGGAAAGAGGGTTGTGTATAATTGCCTATATTTCCCCAGTAACATTTGAATGCTACTAAAAGCTCCCTAGAGCTCACATAAACCTCCACTCCATCAAAGAATGGACTACACAATATAATCTATATGTTATCTTGAGACCTTGGTTAATCCAAAGAACTCATGTAACCAAGAACCATGATGGTAAAATCCCTATCATTCAATTTAGAGAAGGGATTAGGATCATTATGACCTTATTGTGTAGAGCTTCATGTGTAGCCACCATAACCTATGTTGACCCTATATGGGTTTTATACATATATTTCATGGTGAAGAAAAGGTAACTCCACCTATTGGAGAGTTGATTAACATCCACTTAGGGAGACAATTTTATGGTATTAAGAAAAGGATAATCCAACAATTCACCATGATGTCCTATATTTTGGACTCATTAATGACATCCACTCATATTCTTGGTGTCAATAATTACACCTCCTATAGTAAAATTACCATTTCCCATCACTATGGAAAGTTGCATATCTTCAAATGTTGAGTTCATATGTAATTCATTTATGATTGCATATACCCTAATTTGGTAAAGAATATCAAAGGGAATCCCTTACTCTAGATGTACCATCTTATCAATAAGTATGTTTAACTCATGGGAGATATTTAGTACTATCCAAATTTCACCACTATTAGAATAGAAGTGATCATGACCCAACCATTCAGGTTATCTATCTATGGCCCCCTTAAGTTAGCTGAGCAAGAAATTGCTTACCAAATCTTCCAAATAATTGATAATGTTTACAGGGAGAAGAGGAAAGGCATTATGCATCCCTTCCCATTTTTTATTGGGATAAATTTGTTCTAGGATTGGAAATAATTAAACATCATGTCTAGACATAGGAATGCCTTCTACTTTTGGAAGGATAACCTAAAGGAATGGGACCCCAATAACAAGGTTGTCCCTCATTTATAGTCAAATAAACTAACGTAACCTATGAGTAGAGGGTTTCTCCATATGACCATTTTTACACCAAATATATAAAATTTGAGGAAGTCCTTGCTACGTGTAGGCAACATGGTTTCAAGATTGAACATAGACTATAAAGAGAGGAGAAACCAGTTGGGGAGAGATGGTAAATGATCCCATGGTATTATCATCTACTACCTTCTGCATCTAACGCACCTCTAAGTCATCCACAATAGGAAGCACTCCAAATTAAAAGACCTAGTGAGAAGAAACTAAAAGAAAGGCTAGGAGAAGGCTTTAAAACATCAGCCCATCCTCTAAACCCATCTTATCTAGTGGAACAATTTAATATGGTTTCCCTAGAACCATATGAGATGGTGGAAGAATTCTTCAAGGAACTTTTAGAGACCTATGGGTCTGATAAAAAAGATGAAGAATCCATAGCTAAGGTGGCACACATTAAAGGACCTCAAATATTTGAGGAAGAGAAAGGAAAATAATTGGAATTGGAATTGGTCCATGTCACCAAAAATAAGAGGGAAGTTGATTTGGCCCTTGTCCCTAGGTCCTCCAAAGGACCAAAGGTGACATGGACCCATGCCACCAGTGAAGTAAATTTGTTTAGTGATGATTTCCCCATACATGGACATGCCATTCCTGATTGGTTCATAAATGGAAGACTCTAATATTTTCTTTCCCAATCACACTCACTGGTAATTACCAACTCTACAAATGGAGATCCCCTTGATAATGTCAAACCCTAGATCAAGGATCTCATAAAGGAGTAAGAATAAAGAAGAATTTTTCAAGCAACCAAAGAAAGTGGTAAGGAAATAAAATACCCAAGAGCATCAAGTGGAAATGAGATTGAAACCCTTGAGACATCCAAACTCTCTAAACCAATATCCACTATCATGTATAATCTAGATACAATAGGGTTTGAAAGGGTGAAATCCAAGAAAGATACCATTGACACCAAGGAGTTCACCTTTCAAAAGGTGGAACCTTTTGTATGCCTAACTCCTATACAAGGGTAGGTATCATGGGAGAATCCCATATACCTAGAGGATTTGGAAAGTTTGGTGGTGGCCCAATCAACAATGACCTTGGCTGGAATCTAGGGGATGTAATAAAGGATCACCAATCTAGAAAAGGAAAAGAAAGAGTTAGAAGTACAAGTTACATTTTCAATCCCTAAAGATATAATGAAACTACTAAATAAGTCCTTTGACACATTTGAAGGGTTAAAGGCCATAAAGCTTAGATCAATTAACTTGACCCATAAAATTAAGAAAGAATATGAATTAATCACTTAGTGGTAAAACTCTAGAGATTAGGCAACTAAATAGATTAATTTCCATAACACCAAGCATGTCCAAGGCATCAAGATCATCAAGTTGAATAATTTACATGCCCTCCTAAGAGTCATTGAAGATAAGATATTAGACCTAAGAAACTAGTGTGATAGTGTCAATAGCTTCATGGAGAAGGACAATAACTTTATAATAAGGATGGAGAAGCTCTTAAAGGCACTATTGGTAAACCCTTCTAATACCAATGCCACAAGCTTGATGGATGATGAAGAGTTCAAGTAAAGGGTTAGTAACTTCATCCAAAACATCAAGGACAACCAAGGATAGCCTACTGAAGACAACTAGAAGGTCCTTTATATCATCATTACATTAGGGAAGTAAATTACAGAGGCCCAATGCATTCAGGAACTTAAAGCCAATAGTGACAACGAATTTAACATGTTGGTAGGTCAAGAAGAAGATCATTTGATGAAGTATGTATTATATTTTGAGCTAATTAGAGAATAATATAATAAGGTGAAGAACATCATCAAGCATTTACCCAAGGGATCCACCAATGTAACATAAAATAATATTCTTTTGTAATATATAAGTTAATATGTTAGCATATATTAGTCCTTTTGTCAAAATTGGTGTAGAAATCCTTTTGCATTGTAATCTGTGTATTAAGGACAACTATCATTATCATACCATGGATATTTTTAAAATATAACCAATATAACACCTGTGTTTCCTATAAATAGGCAAAGGTTACCGTTTTGTAAAAGGAGAGACTCCAAGTAATTTGTATACGAAAGAGAATTTAATACAATTAAGGAATTCTGAAAAGATTGTCTGAATAGTTTCTTAAAAGCCAATGTTGTCTCTTAATTGCATGTTATTATCTTAAATTTGAATGGTTCTCTATATTTTGAGCTACATTTTTTGTCATAGTGTTATTAATTCTAGAATTAGCACAAATTAATAACTAAAAAGATATTAGGTATACTTCATTTTATTTACTCTACATTTTGGATGTGCATGTGCTATTTAGGTTATAGTAGCAAACTTTTAAAGTAAACTTGGTTCTTACTTGTGGTTTATATATCTCCTTTGAATCTTGCCTAGTTTGTGATGCAATCTGAGTTTATACTATTTTACACCAGAAATTGTTTAATGTATGCTCAATATAATTAGAAATTTGTCATAATATGTGAGAGGGGAATTTGTAATCACATTCTCTAATCTGCCTTACCCTTCCTTTTTCTATTTTCTTTATCAAAACTCACTTAGTTTAAATATCATTATTAATATCCATTTAGATTAACTTGTTTTCTTGAAATATCATAAAGATCCAAACCTTGGTGGCTCCTAACCACTAAATTCAATTAATATTGTGCATAGTTCCCATACTATACTTCTATTACACCACAAACATCATAAAATTGTCACAAACTATAACTCATGCCTTAGAATCTTTAAATCATAAAATGAGAAGTTTTCATCAACACTAAAGAGCACCTATGAGGTAATTATAAGCATCAACAAGGAGGAGAAGGAAACTATTTCCTATGTACAAGATATGACACTGAAACTTGATAGTGGTTGTTAACTTATGTAATGGATCCTCTAGGTAGAAACCATGTATGTGGGATAAAATGCTTGTAAGTAGAGTTATCAGTTGTATAATAATATGTTTATAAATAGCATTACACATGAGGGATAGAAAGTTTGGGATAGAAATCATGAATTTGTATATGGATGTATAAGAAACTTTGACATATGCTATGACATTTTGAATGTGTTTAGAATGGTAAGCTTGAAATTTTTTCCATATGAGAGATAGAAAGCAAGGAATATAAATCATGAATTTTTGCATGAATGCATAAGAAACTTAGAAATATTCAATGATATTTCTAATGTGTTTAACATGATAAACTTGAATTTTTTTCCATATGAGTGATATAATGTAAAGGGTAGAGATCATGAATTTTTGCATAAAGGCATACAAGATTTTGACATGTAACATAAAATTTTTAATGCATATATCAAAATGGATTTGGTAATTATTTATTATGAGCAAAAGAGAATATGCAAAAAGAATTTTGAAATTTTGTGAATTTTTGGCAATGAATTTTGTAATATCTTCCCATATAATAAAACCTAAGCATGAAATTCAAATGATGAAGCTTTGTACTAACATATGATATATTTCATCATTCATATACATGATAGGGTCCATTATGGTTTCCTTTTTATTTGTAAGAAATGTAAGAAAAGTTTGTACATAAGTGAGAATCCTTTTTGAAATTTCATTATGGATGTAAGGTGATACCTCAAGAAGTAAATAGGTGCTAGTATATGTAACTAGGGATTTGACAATAATATTTTTAAAAAATACTATGAATTTTTTTAATTAAAATTGAATTTATAAGTTAAGTATGTAAGTAAGAAATTAGAAATGTATGCGAGAGTGTTTGATTTAATGGGACCTAGTAGATGCAATTAGGGTTTTTAAGGATTTTTTTTTTGAAATTACTATGAATTTTTGAAATCTAACGTGATTTTATGATTTTAATATGCAACTAAAAATTCAAAAAATGATTGAAAAATTACTGGGAACTAGTTGATGCAACTAGGGTTTAACATAAATTTATTTTAAAATTTACTACAAAATTTTAAAATTTGAGATGAACTTTTTATTTTAATATTTAAGAAAAAAATTTAGAAATTAATGGGAAAAAATTAGGTAGGAATTTACTATAGGTTTTCTAGGGTTTTTATGTGAAATTTAAAGTAAGTCAAGTTCACCAAATGATTTTTTATTTCTTGAAATAATGGAGTTTTATTCCTAACTCAAAAAAAGGTCTGGAGTAAAGTAAATAAGTAAATAATGTGGAATAATCAAGCCACTAATTTATGTAAACATATTATATTTTTACCTTTTCTAAAAATAGTAATAAATAAAAAAAAAATAGGACTTTAGTAAATATATTGTATTTTTACTTGTTATTCAACACTATAGTTCTTTTTTGATGTTATTCTCTAGGTGATTTAAGTTTTCTAAACCCAACAGGTTTGTGCTACCCTATTAGTGAAATATCAAAGCCTGAAAGTCTGTGAAAACTAATTGTGCATCTATTTTAATATTCAAAAGCCCTAAGAGCTCTTTGTGCTTGAAATTGAAAGGAAAATTTGGGAAAGAGAGAGAAGGGGTTAGTGTGTAAAGGATACACTAGATGCACCTCACACCCTATGTGTGGGCACAATACCTACATACCAATACTCTGAGGAGGGATCAAGCTAATGTAGTTCTTCCATTAAAGTGCTTGGTGAAATTGTGTATGAAAATGCAACTAGATGTGAAATTAGGTGTAATTCATATGGCTAGGGACTGGTATAAGGGTTTGAATAAGTTTGGAATAATATTGGAAGGTTGTATGTAGAGAATAGGGAAAAGTGCTTGAGTGTACTCACTTATATTCTTACTCCTCTCTTATAAATAGTGCCAACCCTTCTAAATGGAATTTGAATGGCCTTTTATATGGGATTTAATTATGATGGGTTAAATTAATTTGCATTAGGCTAACATGCATTATGATAAGGATCTAGGATAAAATTACTATTTGAACCAAATTTGCACTTAGACAACAACACCAAAAGTAAGGCACCTTGGGTCTCAGTGTTCTTGTCCAAGTTAGCCATTATTGTCTAGAGGGAATGAGACATAGGGGGATGGATTTGGGCCTGAAAGAGCTACCTGGGTCTATAATGGTTAGGTTTGGAAGGCTTTGGGTGACTAGGAATTGGTGAAAGAAAGTCCTATGAGGGTTTTGGAAGCAACTAGGAGGAATTATGGATTAGGTGTCATTAGCCACACTCAAGTAATCAAATTTCACATTTTACATGACTATACAAAGACTACTTTCTTAATTACAATATTTTTACTTAATATTTTCATTAAGTATTATTATATTAATTTTAATTTTAAGTATGTTAAATCATATGATAAAAACATCATAATTTAAATATTAATTTAAGTTGGTCATCTTTTTAATAATAAACTCCATCATTTAAATAAAGTATATTCCTCATAACCTTATGATATTAATTTTAATAAGATTATATTCTCTTTAATTTATGCCTTCTCTATTATTTATCCATGTATATTCAATGTTATAATTTGATATATTTAATATTATAGTTTAATTCATATGTCCCTTAGGAATATGCATAAATATTACTTAATCATATTCTTTTCTAAATAAAGAGTAAGCCTAACACAATTTCCTTAACTACATGTTCACAGTACAATATAGATTCCTAAAAAATCTATATATACAAATAAATACCATTTATAATATGTATTTCCATGTTTGTTCCAATAATTATTTTCAATATCTACAGTTTTTATCCATTAAACAACTTAATTTAAGTTAATATTCCCTATATATTGTTTTCATTAATTTCATAATATGAAACCACCACATGAACCAATGACATATATTCTTATATCCCCTTTCAAAATACAAATAAAACACTATAAAATTCATGTAAATCTGAATAATATTAACCAATACATTCCTTTACACAAAGAGTAATAATTTTATTTCAAAACATCAGCTCCATGGCCACTGTCAACCTTTATAACTCCAAAAAATGCTACACAAGCTTCAACACTAAAATAAGTACAATTAAAAAAATCATTTATTTTTTTTTAAAATGAAATATAATATTTATATAATGTAGATTAAATGATTTTTCACCATTCAATAATGTCTTTATGTCCATGTCCATGACATGAAATGAGGTTTCATACATACCCAATCTGACATGGGATTAGGGTCCAATGTAGTTGTGTAGACCATTAATATTTAATAAATTAATATAATCTATCTCTTACACTTTAAATCAATTTCATATTTAAATTTGGTGAGGATACATCAATATTTTTCTCATGTGACTATTTGATGTCTTTTTTTCAATATTGATGAGTCATTCATATAGTTTGATATAATTAGAATTAATTATATCCCTAAATTTAATTCATAATGTAAAAATAAAATATAGGAATTGATATAAGTTTATGTAGATAAAATTTTATGTCATTAAACTAAGAAAATTATACATTAATACCATTCTTTATATCCATTATAACAAGGCATCATACTCATGTTTTGTTAAATATTCCCACTTCCCACACTAGGTTGGTTCACTTGTTGTTTGAATAAAAGTTTGACTATATCATTCTATCATCTCAAAACATATGAAATAAATCATCATAAAAATTAGGTAGACCAAAATAATAACATAATTACTTAGGATTTATAAGTAACTGAAGGATGATGTCTCATGCAAATAAACATTAAAAGATGATTAGATTCATACATTTAAATTACTATAGATTTGAAAGGATGTACCTAATCATGCTAAAATCCTTATGTTCATATACAAGAAAACTAAATCTTAGTTCACTATCTATTAATATTAAGAAAATAAGGATTTTACATAAAGTATATTCACCTACATTTCACCATCCTTACACTTATTAGTTTTTTAGCATACCAAAATAGCTTATTTCTTTCCTACTTACATACTTATAATAAACAATAGGTACAAGCCCCTAGATTAAAAAATAACCTACCCAATGTTTGAACAAGTGCATCCTAGATTATTTACTTATAAATATTATAAATCAATAAATAATTTCGACATATCACCACAAAATGTAAGTTGATAATAAATACAAACCATTTCACTTATCCATATTAGCCGTAGTAAAATCCAATGCATAAATATTTCCAACATGGAAACTATGGTTTTAAATATCCTTAAATTATAATTATCTTATAAAAAATACCTTTCTCTTTCATTTATATTTGAAATCTTAATCACATCATTTATATATAAAAAAATTAATCCAATCAAACATGTAGACACCATTATCATTTCCAAATATAGGTAGAATAAAAGGTTAAAAATCCATTTCCTCTAACACCATCATTTCTATAAATGCATATAATATGAGGAGGCCCAATCCATATAATCATATATCTATTTTAATATCTATTATCTACCTTTAAATAAGGCAACCCAAAAGGATTTATTTTTTGAGGTAGAACTTTCCTGCAAATAATGAATCTTGAAAGTGGTTATGAGTTCAAATTGTACAACTACAAAACAACATCCACCTGCCAAACATCAATTCAATAATCTTCTAAAGATAAAAAAAATCCTAGTATAACTATTGGTGAAATAGGTCCATGGTAATTTTATTTTTATCCATGTGAAACAAACAAGATCCATCTAAATCATGTTTAGTTTAATTTAAAGCTAAACTAGTATCCACGTTCCTTGATGAAAACAAAGATGTGATTGCATTAAAATACAATTCAAAAACATACCAAACTCTACCACCAATAAAAAAATATAATTTTATATTGTGTTATTGACTTACCCAAAATATGATCTCAACTAAAAATAATTACAATAATCATGAAGGATATGAAATCAAAGTCTTAGTATTTGTTGCATGAATAGGTAGCAATAAAATTTTAGGGCTTCACTAAGGAAATTTTTTCTAGATCATTCATTGATGGGTAAAAAAATTAAAATTATTTTTAATTTAAACCAAAACCTAACTATATATTTACTCCCATAACTAGGGTTGAGTTAACCCAATTAATCAGAAATGATACATAACTAGAACTTTTATATACCATATTTCAATTTTGGATTTGGAAAATGCCATAATATAAGATTTATGTTATGTAAAATAATAATAAAATAAATTCCAAAGTGTGGATGTCATCCCTTTGATCTTAGGATAGGTTTTACATTCATTCCTAGTGACTTTGATAACTTCTATTAAACACTTGTAGTGTCTATATCTATAAGGAATTATAAATTGACTATTATTATGTGCATCAATATAAAACCATGGTTTATAAGATGAAAAATACTATGGATAATAATTATTTACATGACATATTCAAGAAAAAAATTCTTGCTCCTCTCTGAGTCAGTTTTATTCAATAAATTTAAATTATTTGATGAGTTATGGCATATAATTAGACATCTATAATTTAATATTATTTATTTGAATAAACTCAAATACATTCCTAATGATAAACATACATCAACTAATAAGTTTAAAATAAAACCAAGTTATGGGTTAAATAAATTATACTAAGAATGAGGTAAATACAATAGTTAATGTAATATCATATCCTACTAATTGGCTTGTCTTGACTTCTCTACAAAGGAGGTGATTTTCAATAATAAACAAATCTCCTCATATCCAACTACCAAATTTATTATACTATATCTTTATATTTATCTGTCAACCAATAGAGTTTGATATGTTGGCATACATATATATGATATTATAGTAATACATGTTTTTATTATCTTTAATGTGTTGGACATTACACAAAAAAAATCTATAAGCTAAGGAATAAGATATATAATCTCATTGATGAAAAACTATTTATCTCAGAACACCTATAAAGGATTCAATACTAAAACTAATGGTAATTCAAAATATTAAATTTTTAAATCCCATTTCAATCATGTTTCGATAGAAAATAAAGATATTATTGACATGCATATGTAATATCATTCTCATCTTCCTCCTTCAATGTATGATAAAAAATTGTACCTCATTTCAAATTTATAGGCATATCAGTAAAATGAACTATATTTACATTTTATGATAAAGATATTATAATATGAATCTTATTTTAATTTAATTTTTTAGGATCTTGCATTGATTCACATCACATTTAGAGTTTCATGGTAAATATTTATTTCATTTTAAAATGATTTTATAATGAAAATTATAAATATTATGGGATAAAAAGTGAGAATTTAATGGGAATAGTTGAAGATAGTCAAATTATTTTATCAATAAAGACAAACCCCCTTGAACACATTTTGTTACCTCTTAAGGTAGGCCCTATAGTAGTTGTTACTCAATTCCTAGTATTACCAAACATAGGGGTATTTTACATGCTATTAGGATTCCATTTGATACACAAGATCTACATATTCAGTCCATATATGTGTCAATTATACAAATTTTATTTAGGTGGTAATAATTATAGGTATTTCATATAAGTACCATATTCAGCATTATGTGTTTCCTCCTCCACCACCCCCCCCCCCCCCCCCAACACCATATTTGGTTTTTATAACTATTCACAATAATGATATAGAGTAATTTGTTACAACTAATTAAGATCATTATAAATAATTAGTTAATTCATATATTTAGGATCATTCTATGGAATTGGATATACAATATACTAATGCTCATTTGTCACAAAAAATCATGGGAAAGTACTTGACTTTCCTAGATGACCAATACTTTTATGCCCATTACGTCTAATATTACTACATTAGAAAAGGTTATCCTTCCCATTTTTGATATAGGACTTCCCCAGACCATCGCTTACATCGGATAATTTTTTATCATATCATTTATGAAAGTATTTCAAAAATACAAAAAAATAAACTATTCAAAAAATAAAAAATCATGACCTAAGCATGACAATTTACTATTTTACATTATTCATATTTGTTATTTATCACATATTTGGTATATTATATATCCTTTTTCATATGTAAATGAAGTTAAAAGTATATATGATTTATATGCAGGACATATAGGTTACATATGATACATGGATCCATAGATGTAGGACATTTGTATACCTATGGGCCATGCCAATGTTCAGGGCATTGTATTCCATAGGTAGAATTTATACAAGTTATACCTTTTTATGGCCTTTGTATTTACCACGTTGAACTATTTTTTTTTTATTACTCAAGTCCTGACTTTTCTCTTATTATTTATAGTAATATATACCATGGATATGCTACTTTATTATGTTGTGTCATTGAAATTGATTGATAATGTATAATACCATGAATTTTTTAATGCTTTATTTTTATTTTTATTTATATAAGAGAATAATAATTATTTTTATATTTATTTTGGCCATTTATTTTACATGTATGACATTTATAATTGATTGATTTAGGCCCTTGGCCTTATGGGTGTGAAATTTTATTATCCATTTTTTATAGCACTTAGCCTTATGTGTGTGATATTTTATTGTCCATTGTATCTAACTATTGGCCTTATGTGTGAAATTGAGTGATATTTCATGTTCTTATATTATTTTAATCATGGCCTTGAGAGTGTATGTGTTTGAGTGGATTAATCTAGGATTATCTACTGAGCTTGCCAAGTTTTATAAGTTTGTGGTGTCATGATGTATATCATTTATTTTTTATTTTTATATGTAGTTACATGATTCAAATCATGCACATTTACTACATATTCATATGTGTTACTTATATTGGTGATGTTTACTACTATGTGCCTAATTTCTATATGTATCTTGACATGAAATTATATAACTTAAATTGCATGTATCATATATGATTTTATGATACATTCATATTATGATGACAAATTCTCCACATGTTAGCACATATTTCTACATGATTACATATTTATACATAACATGATACAATTTATAATTTTCCTTTCAAATGAGTAAATCAGATGTTATATCCCTCACCTCAAAATGTGAATATTAGTGGGATTGACCTAGAGATTAAATACTCCATGAGTAATAAAATTTTATTTTGGCATAATTTATAAAATTCAAATATTATAGATAGGTTAAGATATGGGGCATATATTTTCATATTTTTTGGGCCTATTCCATGCATTTTCACACATTTTACATGAAAAAAATTTATAGGTTTTCATGTATTTACATATTCAAACACATTTAGGGAAAATTAATCTATTCATATATACTCATTTAAATGATATTTTTTACATATTTTCATATATTTACTGATTCATACACATCTATGGCATATGTTATCTATATTCACTCTTTTTACATGGACATGAGATGCAAGATCCCATGTTATATATATATATATATATATATATATATATATATATATATGCATAGCATTATATATACCATTACAATAAATTAAATTAGATTATGGGGCATGAAAATTGTTTATGCATATACACTATTACAATTTTATATTTTCAAACATATTTGATGGTAATTTGAAGCGATCATCATTGAATATATAATTAATTTTGTAGTATTTTATTCATTTATATTTAGGCGATGTGGTTTAGGTTCAGTGAAACTCAAAAACCTAAGAATAGTCAAATCAAGCCCATATGTAGTTCCCATTTTAGAATCTATGGTTGAAGACTTAGGGATGATCAATAGCTTATGCACTAGTCTATTTAATATATGTTCAAGGAATTTATATTATCAACCCATGGCTTTGCCTTAGTACATAAATTTAGGGCATAACCATAAATAAACTCTCTATGTGCTTACAGAAGGAAGCATGTTTATCCAATGCTTCAACAAGGAAGTATCATCTCCCATGGAAATTTATAAGTAAACATGGTTCACCTAATTACAAGAATATTCATTCATTTATATTAAAGCTTTTAATGTTTTAGTATCATGTAGTATTTTATATTTATACATTGACATTCATTATTGCATTTCCAATATGATTTGTGTGGAATTATTTTACCTAATTTGGATAAATAAAAAAGATTAACTTTAAAATAAACTTTAGATCAATATTTATGACATTAAAAAATACATTTGAATGTAAATTATTGGCAGTTGATTCTTATAATTTTATAATAAAATGTATTAAATATGGAAAGTATAAAAAGGATAAAGTTACTTAATTTTTTTGATTAATTATCTAGTTTTGATTATGTTCTAGAAATGGAAATAATTGATAATAATTCATATGGTTTTATTTGTTAAATAAATAATATGTTACATATGTTGTATTAGTTTTTAAGATTAGGTCAATATCACTAGTTAATATTTATTTATTGGTTAAAACTAACTTATGCATAAGTTTGATACAGTGACTATACGATCACTTATGACTATTTATGTTTGATCATGTTTTCAATCCCAAACCTAATGATGCACATAGATCCAAATATCAACATTATTTCCCTTTAAACACTATATGTTAGTGTAAGGGATATAAACATGAAAAAATGGGGTAAGTATAATGGGTCGAGCTAACCCCAACACCCATGTCTGATGATTGGTGGTTTCCTACATATATAATACTCCAAATATGGGAATAAAGACACATGTAGTTATCCCACCTAGTGTGACTATAAAAAATTGCACCTTTTCTATGTGTATATAGACCAAAGTTTCATTGTCAAGTACTATACACCATATTTTAATATCTAAAAATGCTTCACTTATATTATAATTATGGAATTTATAGATTAAAATTATTAAATACATCTAATTGTGTATAATAAAATTTGAATTTTTGTAGAGGACTCTAGATTTATATATTTTCTCCATGTAATCCTGAAATAAATGTAAACAAAATTTCCATATTAGAAATCTATAATCTAAAAATTAAAAGAGAAATGGATATAATACACCTTTGTGTTGGTGAAAACCATGTTGCCTTCACATATTTTTGGAAAGGATGTTTACTCATTTAATAATTGGAGAGTTAGGGTGATCATGCCCAAAACTTGTGTAACCATGCAAGACCTAAATCTGGGAAGTAAATATGTCACAACCCTCCAAAATTTGTGTAAAAGTACATAACATATTAACACAAATAAATATTCAATAAAAATAATAAAGAGAACCATGCAGATAAGTTCAACTCGATATAAAAAATTACTAAGGTAAATGAGAGAAATCATTAGGTAAGGTTCACTAAAGAAATGTATAAACCATTGTACACGGATTATAGATTCAAATGTAATTTTTAACTTTAGTTAAATCAATTTATATCCATGTAAAAATAATAAACCATGATGCAAATGAATAAACAATATTTATTCCCCCATCATGTGTGTAGGTTTATATAAGTGTGAAGTGGAATAGAAACCATTTTCCATTAAATTGTAACTATGTTATATATGTTCATGAATTACTATCATGCTACCTGAATATGTATGCTAAATTGACAACCTATATCCCAAATGTATGTGAATGCACAAATATTAAATTATATACTTGTAAACTATTGTGAATAAGCACCTATAATCTTTATCAATGTGAAAATGTCTATTATGTATCTAAAAAAATCTGAAATTTGAGCAATATAAATCTCTATAATCAATGAAACCTATACTATGCTATGATTTTTTCTTGTGGAAGCTTATGTCTCTAAGACAATTCCACTGTAGTTCTCCCCTTTTGAGATGAGGGATGTATCATGTAAGTCAATCACCTCAAAATAAGAATGAACTTCACAATGTAATTTATAAACATAACATAATTTAATATCATTTTATCATGTGGAGAATATGTCATCATAGTAATGTATGTAACTATCAAGGCATATATGTAACATATGGAATGTAGGGCATGCGAGTGTCATGTTTTGATATGTATACTAATTAATAATTTAATATAAGTATCTCTAAATATAAATGTGTAGTAATAGTACATAATATAGATCATGAAACCCCCCAATGTCAAAAATATCATAAAACACAAGTGTTAGTTGTCACACATAGGACAAAAAGTCCACATAAAAGGGACAACACATCACAAAAATAAACTAAAAATGACACATGTAAGAGGACATTAAAAAATTGTAACAAGGGACACCAATTTATTTCACATCAATCAATCCAAATGGAAACACATGTTATTCACACACAAATTAAAATATCATGCAAAAGAGTAAAAACATCAATAGAGCATAAAACAAGGGACAAATATACACCATCCATAAATATCAATGTCATATTGTAATAAAATGGCACATTATGTATCACAATATAGTAAATAAGTAACTATCAAGGCATGTGTAATAAATAATATGTGGTTCAATATGGTACAAAGATCTTAAAAATACATAACCTATAATCATGAAATCTTTAGAATAAGATTACTCCAGTAATGTCATGACTATTGGGTAGAGGGATAACCAATATCTATATGTCCATGTGTAACTTATATGCTTTTCATTCTTAGAGTATGTATTTTATCTATTTTCTCATATTTGCTAGCGTATTAGGTAACTATTTCAGTTTTTAGTGAGTTTGTCCTATGTGAGGATTTATCCCACATTGGCTAGTTTATCTAGTTCAGTATTTCACCTTGCCTATATAAGCAAGTTATTTCCTTTATACTAGCATGTTTTATAATGCTTAATTCTGAATAACATATGATTTGCCTTTTTTTTGCTTATCATATCTATAGATTCCTTATGTAATGTTTTGTTGATAACACTTCAAATTATTGGGTTGGAATGTCTTTACCATTCATAACATAGTACCAGAGCTTTGAGGTATTGCTCCCATCTACATTATTGCATTTCCCTTATCACTACTTCTTCCCTTGTCACAAATCTTCAACCTTTTTTCTTTCCCTCTTATAGATCTGATACTTTCATTGAATATTTTCTAAAGTGTCTAGGTTTTTTATTCTTGGATGGAGGGTAGAGAGGAAGCGTAGGAGAGAGGTGTGCATGGATATCTACTTGTGGTACCATTTCTTTAAAAAAAATTGATTTTTTTGCATTTATTTTGAAGCTTTTGATTTTAATATTTTACTCATGGATATCTTATTCAATAGGAGGCATCCTTGTTTTTGTTAAAGAAAACTTGTTTTGGCATTGAAATTCTTGGATTTTTGTGGTGCATTATGTTTTTTTTTTTTAATTTAGAAATCTATACATTGAAGTTTGAAAATCTGAGGAGAGAAAACAAGGCACTTGAGAGAGGCATCATCCTTTAAGTTGGTAATTTGACTTCACTACTAAGTTATTAAAGGAGAAATCTTGTTTTAGCATTGAAAACACCAAATCTATTTTGTTATTTTTCTCTACATCAGATATGAGGTGCTTTTGTGATCTAAGGCATCATATCTAAAGTTTGTTTCTGAGCATCAAAGGCATTTTTATAGAGGTTTTGATCTATAAAGGAATCATATAAGTCTATTGGAATACATTGATTTTTATATATGTAAAGAAAGCATAAGATATGCATTGTCTTTCCTTATAAGAAGATACAAAACAATGCATTTTTTTGGCATCTTATAATTTTTTGCATATTTATCTTTATATCTAACAAATCATGCCAAAACATTTCTAGGTTTTTTTTCACCTTGATTTAATATGTCTAGATCATTTTGAAATTCTTAATTTCATTAAGAGATGAAAAAGTTATGATAGTTTTACTAACATATTTATTTTATTTTACTTAAGTAAAAAATAAGTTTTATTTTTTTGGCCCTTAAGTGGATTTGTTTTTCCATTAAAAGTGCACATAAGGGTATATAGGAGGATTTTTTTAATATTTGTAATTTTCCTTTTGTTCAATTTTGATTCTAATGAGTGGTTAGATGATTATGTTCTTTTCTGATTTGGTCACAAAAATTAGTTTGTAGTGTTTTTTAATTTTTTTGACCCATTTTACAAAAAATTGTAACACATGTAACTTTTGAACCATAAATTGGATTTGAGTTCTATTTTTTTCAAAAGTTCATGGTTTCTAATTATATATCCATTGGTTTCATTAATTTGTAAAAATACAATAATTTTATAAAGTACCAAATTAGGAGGGTCCTTTAATACAATATTTTTGGGGGTTATCTTGATGTCGATTTTGTGTACCCTTTATTCATTATTTATGCTCTTTGGTGATTCATTAGCATGGATTCTAATTCTAGTGTTGACCATTTTTTTATTTTGACTACACATAATTTCCATAGCTAGAGATCTCGAATGGAAACAATCATAAAGTGATAAGAATTTTGGTCCCTAATGAACAAAACATAACCATAGTTTACACATGAATTTGAAAATTTTCAACACCAATGTAAGTTTTAAGAATATATGGGATTCATTGGAGGTTATGTGAGTGAAAATCATATGTTTCATTTTGATGGGTGTGATTCTCCATTCAAAATGTGGACTAAGTTAAAAGGTTTCTTTGGAAAATTAGATCACTTGAGAGTGATGCATCTTGGAGTGGAGCTTACTTCACTAAATCTAAATGACTTTACCTCCATTGTAGACTACCTCACTAAGTTTAAGAATTTTTTGACATAGTTTAAGGGAGGTGGATGAGATAAAAAGGATGAAGAGTGTGTATACTTGAACTTGGACCATTCTAAATATTTTATTTTACCTTTTTATCTAGTATGGATGCCTTAGGTATTGCATTCAAAATTCCAAATCTAGAGTTGTTTTATTAGAGACTTACTAGGGAGGAATCCAAATTATTCCACCTTTAGCCTTCCACCTCTCAAAAAACATTAGTGGCCTCGCATACTAAGAATAAGGGAAATATAAGGGTAATAATAAGAGAAATCTTCCACCTCAAAATTCATCTAAGCCCAACACTACTACATCTAAACCCAAACCATCTTCCAAATCTAAGAATAAGTCTAACCTATCTTGCTACTATTTTGTGGGGATTGGTCATGAAGGTTCTAGGTGTTTTAAGAGAATGAAATCTCTAGAATATGTCATTAGGAAACACAAAATTTCTATCTCCACTCCTTATCCATATTATGATAATGGGAAATCACTTAATGTTGTTGAGAGATCATAGTTACCTATTTCAAATAATTGGATTCTAGATTCTAGTGCTTCACACCATATGACTTCTTCCAAGGTGTCCTTTATATCTCTTTAACTAAGTTATACTTCCAACATTGAGGTTGGATATTCTTCCTTAATTTTTTTTAAAGGAAAGGATGACATACAACTAGATGGTGATTTCATCATCGATGCATTATATGTTATAGACATCACCACCAATCTACTTTTAGTGTATCATATTTACCATTTTAGTTAGTGAATGATAGTGAATTTAACACCATAGGGTGTTAAAGTTAGAGATTTTTTGGAGCCAAAAACACTTATTTCACATGGTATTTTTCATTATAGTTCTTAAATTTACTATTTTGAGGGTTTTGATGATATTCTTATTTTATTGATGTGTTTGGTTTCTCATGCTGATTTTGAGAGTCAATTATGGCATGAGATATTTGCACACCTAAACTATAGATATTTGAAGGAGTTGAGCACTCACAGTATGATAGAGGGTCTTCCTATAGTTTCATGTCTTGATGGAGTTTTCCCCAATTATGCATTGGGGAAACAACACTCTGATCCATTTTATAAGGGTTTGTCCATGAGATCTTCTTCACCACTTGATCTTGTGCATAATGATTTGATAGTATTTCCTACTCCTTATTTTAATATAGATAAGTATGTACTTAATTTCATCAATAATTTCTTAATGCATGCTTGGTTTTATTTCCTCAAGTATAAGAGTGATGTCTTTGCTCACTTCAAAGTATTTAAGCCTTTGGTTAAGAAATAGTCATTAAGTTACATCAAGAAGCTTCATACGTATAATTTGGGGGATTAATTCAATTGAGAGTTCTCTAATTTTTAGCAACCCATCATATTTTTCACCAATATTATGTTACACATAATCCATAGTAGAATGGCTTAGCAAAAAGGAAGAACTGAACTATGAAGGAGATGGCTAACTTCATGATGCATTCATAAGATTTACCTCATATCTATTGGGAAGAGGTATTTAATTGTGTGAACTACATTCAAAACCAAAACCACATTGAAAACTTGAGCATATAACTATGGAGGGGACCTAGTTTAGAACCAGGCCTGATGTCTCATTTTTAGCCTCTTTTGGAGCTTTTCTTGGGAGTTTGTACCAAATAATAAAAGGAAAGCATTGGATAAGAATAGAAAACCTTTGGTTTTTATAACGTATTATGAGGAAATGATAGCTTATCATATTTTAGATCCTAATACTCTTGATGTTTATTTTTGAACTCATGTATAGTTTGATGAGAATTTCACATCTCATGACTCTTCATCTTCTTTCATTCCTTCTTCTTTTAGTTATTCACCTCCTCTTGAGGATTCATTCTTTGAGGAGATAGTTCAAGAGATTCCTAAGGAGGTTATAGAGGATGAGGATCCTATTCACACTGATGTTTCCACTATGGTTAGGTGGGTTCATATTATATTGTCTGAGTTAGCACCTTTCATACATGATCTTCCACCTACTCAACATCATTGTGCACATTCTGCAAGTATTGGAATTTTGTGTTGGGCATTTTCTAGGGATCCATAGTCTTTTTCACAGGCTCATGGGATACATGAATGGGATGATAAAATTTAAGATGAGTATTCTTCATTGATGAAGAATCACACTTGGGATTTGGTCACACTTTCTAAGGGAAGAAATTTGTTCAACTGTAAGTGGATTTGTTGAACCAAGTATGCAATTGATGGATTCATTGATAAGTATAAGGATTGTATTATTACAAAGGGTTTCTCACAAGTCAAATATATTGACTATTATGAGACTTTTACACCTATTTCCAATATGGATTTTATTTTCCTTGTACTTTTTCTTGTTGTATCATAGGGTTGGCTAGTATATTATATGGATGTTAAGAGTGCTTTCTTTCATGGATACATGCATGAATAATTTTATATGGAGTTGTATATTGAGTATTTTCATGATTTTTATCTTGTTTATTAACTTAGGAGGTCTCTTTATAGTCTCAAATAGACCCCTTGGGCTTGGTATGAGAAGATGGATTCATTTCTTCTCTCCACTAGCTTTATTAATTACCAATCTGATCCCATAGTGTATATTCAGCATATTGGGGAAGACATTGTTATTGTGGTCTCACATGTTGATGATCACTTCTCATAGGTAGTTCCTCATCTCAGATTCAGACTATTCAGTAGGCACTTTCAACATAGTTTGACATGATAGATCTTGGTCTTTTGAATTTATTTCTTGGTTTATAGATTTCATAATCAAATACATGTATCTATTTAAGTAAACATAAGTATACCATTAATATTATTAAAATTTTTGGAATGGATAATTGGAAGCCAAGTCCTTCTCCTTTTTAGTCTAGAGTGACTCTCACTACCTCCTATTCTACTCCACTTTTTTATCCTACATTATATAGGTAGATGGTTCGTAGCCTTATGTATTTAACCCTAACTCAACCTAACATTTTATTTTCACTTGGAATTATATCTAGGTTTTCAAATGACCCTCATGAAAGTCATTATCAAGTTTCTAAGAGGATATTGAGATATTTTCAAAGCACTACTAATTTTGGATTACACTACACTAGGAGTTCTACTTAATTCATTGGATACAATGATTCATATTGGATAGGTTTACTTGATGATAGGCATTACAATTTGATGAAACCTAGCCTTGCACTACTCTGAAACCATCAACAAACTGATACAGACCTATCTAGATCATTCATTCCTTGTAGCCATATTTTCCCTATTTATTGGCCATAACTCCTTCTAGGTTAACTCAATCCTGACAGTAAAACTATTTATGGATACCCATTAAACCCTTCTATAACATACTATAAAATCTCTTGAGCTTACTTTGTATGGAATTATACTTCCTTCTTTATGTCCTGTTCTAATTAGCCCTCCTTGCGTGCAAATCACCTTGTCTAGAGTAAATTATGGACTTTATAAGAAAAAAATAACCATTAAAGATACCCATTACCTTCTTACAGGTGAATCAATCATATTTTAGGGCACTTCTTTGGAGAAATTCACTTTTCCTATATTGGCCTATGATCTTCCCTTCACATACACCTAGGTTCCACTTGGCAATTGTCCTTTTCCATACTTATCCATACTATGACACATTGAAAACACTTCAAACAGTTTTATAACATCATCAAGGATCAAATTACAAAGTTTCAAGAGTTTTCAAGCTTTAAAACTCATTTTAAGGGTTTGAACCTAATTCAGAATTTTCCCATGACAGTCACAAGCCGAGAGCTTATTATTTTTGATGGGAGTGTTTTAGCTTGTTTCAAAGGTTAAAATAAATTTTATAGGGTCTTTATTAGTCCCTAAACCTTATACAATCATCTGCTAGGTTATATAAACCTTCTAAGCTTGCCAATACTCAACAACTCAGTGTCTTGGACTGTATTTTTATGATAGCCAACAGGGTTCATTATTGTCATCTCTTTTTGTGTGATCAATAGACTTTCAGGAGGATAAACAACCATGTAAATACCTTGATGAATTCCCCATTCATATTACATATCAAAAATGACCTGATCAATCCACCTACAATGCAAAAACATACAAGTTTCTTAACTTTTTCTATACACTGTCACCTACAGGCCTGAATTTCAACTTTGGAGTTTTTGGACATCAAGAGGGTTTCTAGGGCCTGATTTTCTTCACTCTTAAGTTTATAATTGCCTTAGGGACCTATATATATTATCTCCATACCATTTTAGACTTCATACAAACATTTTCATGTGGATTTGATTTAAGACAGTGGGTTGTAGTTTTACAGGCCTGAATACCATGTTTAGGCTTGTTTAGGTTTTTTACAACATTCCAAACTCCTTAAAACCTCTTGATCACATAATAACACCTTTATATTGTTCCAAAAATATAAAATAATCAGTCTTTCACAATTTTATTTAGATAATCATCATACACACATACTTTCATACATACACACATTCACATATGCAGGCCTGTTACCAGAATTCCATAAAGAGACCATATAGGAAACAAAGCATTCATTCTTTCTGAGATAAAATAATAAAATTAAAATTAAATATCAATGTTCCATGGCTTCCAAATAATTATCTACTCCTTCTCAAATTCTTTGCTCCTTCTCACATTATTTTACATCTCTTGAGTGAGATCCTCCCTCACTAATTCTCCTCTCCTTTCTTCATTCCATCTTCTGTCCCTTTGAATGAGATGACTTTTCCTCTCTATCCTTATCCACTTCTACGCCCCTCTCATCCTCTCTTATTATCTTCCTCTTCTCTTCTTAATGAATTCTCTCTTTTTTTTGTCTTTTCAAGAATCTCTCTCCTAACTTCTACGCCCAATTTGGGCTTAAGGCAAAACAATATGATGTTTGAAAGTTTTAACAATTTACTAAGGTTGAAAATAGTTTCAACCAATTCCCCTTTATTTCCTCAATGATCTAACAATCACTTTTCACATTTTTACTTTCACTTTTTGATAATTACATTTACCTTAAAGGTGAAATTTTGAAATCTCACAATTTGGAGGGAAAACCAAAATTTGAATTTTCACACCAGAATTTGAACTATTGTAGATGTTCCTGCATCATACTCTCCCTCTAGAAAAGATTTGAACCTTAGTTCAAATGTCATGCTTCCTCCTCAATTTAGTCTTCACTTGTATGCCTGGATCCCACAGTCTTGTTGTCAATGCCAATGCTTGTCTTTGTCTTTGATTGTCTTTGTCCTTCATCTTGCTGTTCTTCCTCTTCTGGTATGTTCTTCTCCTCATCTTCTTCTCAGCTGCCATCTCCCACTTCCATGATTCTTCATCTTCATACATATCTTCTAGATCTTCTTGTTGTTCTTCTTGTTCCATAAACTTCTCCAATGACTCATGTATGTCATTCACCTTAAAAATCTTCATACCTACATACAAAACATTCAAATCCACCTTAGAATCAAAATATTTAGGCCATGAAGCCTCTTGGCTGCCTCCATACTCTTGTTTCCTGATCAAAACTGCCTTTGCCTCTTTTATTTGCTCTTGTCTTGTTCCATTCTTCCTAATGGTGTCTTCACCATGGCTTTTACCTTCCTTTATCTCTCTTGAATCACCCAACAGCTCCTCTAACATCTTCAACTCTTCCTTTAGTGAGATCTCATCTATCTCACCATTCTCTTCATCAAATTTGGGTTGATCACACACAAGGCTTACTTTCCCTTTACCTCTTATCTCATCTTTTCTTAGCTTGTCTTCACAATAACCAACTTCTTCATCAACATCAATATACTTATCAAATACAATTGAAGCACTCTTACCTTCTATCTCTTTGATTTCTTCAGTCTCTACTTGAAGCCATCTTGTTTGTTCTGCTGTATACTTTCTCCTTTCCTCATCCTCCATCCATTTGAAATTCTTTCCTTGCTATACATTAGTTTTCATAGACATTTTCCATTCCTCATTTTCCATAAAAATATCATTGAAGGATTCAAAAACATCATCACAAACAATTTGTTTACCTTTCATCCTTGTATCCTCATGCTCTACCTCATTATTCTTTGAGAAGTTTTCTTTCTTACCTTCATTCTCTTGGCTACTTGAATCACCTGCAGTCCTCTTCCATTGATTTCTTAGTGTTGTTACCTCAACACTCACATCTTCTCTCTTTGCCTTCTTAGGCACCCACACTTGTTTCTTCTTCTTACCATTTCTCTTCTCAAGCCATTTAAGCATCCTGTATCCATGTTTTTATACCAACACTTCCTATTTCTTAGGAGTTTGCTTTATACACCATTTAGGCATCACATATCCATGGTTAATTGGAAACTTCACCTTTCTCTTTGATTCTTTAACATGTATATCAACAATTTCATGCCTATAAGAAGAATCAATTTTTGAACTCACTTTTACCTCTTTAATGGGCTGCTCCATTAGTTCCTTGACTTGCATAGCTTCTTGATTATCTATCCTTTCTTCTTCCTTTATGCTTGGCTGTCCTCTTTCTTCTTCTTGGCCTTCAATGGCATCATGTAATTCAGCTTCATCTTCCATCTCTTCTTTTGCTTGTATGGAATCATCAACACCTTTCTTATGCATTAACCAATGCATCTCTTCTTCTTTATCAACAGCAACAAACTCTCTTCTCTTTCCTACACATTCACTTGTGCACTTAGTGTCTTCTCTTGCACCAATCTCTTCACTTTCCAAGGCCCTTCTCTTGACCTTCACAAGGCTGCTCATACCTGCACTTACCCATGTAAAAACAACATTAGATATAAAAACAAGAGACCACAAGGTCCCTATGAGTGCTCTCTTCATCCACACTCTCATCTTTTCAAGTGTTCTTCCTAGCACTTCATCTTTTCTTTCTTCTCTTCTCTTGTTCTCCTCAATTATAACCTTCTTCTCAACTTCTTCCTCTTGCTGCTCACTTGGCAACCTTCTTATCCTCTTTAAGCCTCTATGGGCTTCTCTCTTCATGGCAATCTTCTTTTACCTTCTTCTCCTTTTCACTAGGAGATCTATTGGCCACTTTAATCTCCTCCTCATTGGCAATACCCATGCTTGCTTATCCATCTACATCAAAGACTCATATTCATCTTTAACCTTAGCTAATTCTCTCTTCAAACTAGCAATTTATTTATCAATTACAAAACTGTCCATACCTTTGATGCTTGCTTTCTTCTTAGTGCCCTCCTGTACCTTGCTACTCTGCAGTGCCTTTAACAATACTACCATCTCTGAGATCTTCACCCAAGTCTTTTCCACCTTGGTCTCTTGATCCCTTGTCTCACCCAAGCCTTTCTCCTTGATTGGTCTTTTTACAATCTCCTTGATCTCACCTAGGCCTTTTGTATCCTAGTCTTTTGATCCTTTTCTCAATCCTGCAGCAACTCTTATACAACACTTCATCAAATACAAATCACAAATCCAAGCTTACCTTGCTTTGGATCTTCCTCTTGAGCATTCACTATGCTCTTCTTCTATAGCTTCTCCAAGCTTCAAACTCCATTATTTACCTCACCTAAGTCTATTTCACCTTAGTCTTTTGACAAATTATCCAAGCTTCTCCTTGGATCTTCACTAAGCCATCCATGGCTTCTTCTCTTCTTAAGCCTCAATGGCTTGACTGCCTTGAACCTGAAACTTCTTCACTTGATTGCTTCTCAACATAATAAACTTAACTCAAATAGCAAAGTTATTCATACCTTTTCTCCCTAGGGTCTTCTAGCACTTGTCCTATTGATCCTCTTGCCAAATCCTGTAACAACTCATTAGAAATCACAACCAACAACAAGTTACCAATTCCCAAGAGCTTCAAGCTCTGATGCCAAATGATGAAACTTGGTCTTGCACTGCTCTGAAACCATCAACAAACTGATACAGACCTCTCTAGATCATTCATTCCTTGTAGCCCTATTTTACCTATTTATTGGCCATAACTCCTTCTAGGTTAACTCAATCATGAAATTAAAACTATTTCTGGATACCCATTAAACCCTTCTATAATGTACTAGAAAATCTCCTGAGGTTACTTTGTACAAAATTGTACTTCCTTCTTTATGCCCTGTTCTAATTAGCCCTCCTTGCGTGCAAATCACCTTGTCCAAAGTAAAGTATGGACTTTCTAAGAAAAAAATCACCATTAAAGATACCCATTACCTTCTTACAGGTGAATCAATCAATTTTTATGGCACTTCTTTGGAGAAATTCACTTTTCCTATATTGGCCTATGCTCTTCCCTTCACATACACCTAGGTTCCACTTGGAAATTGTCCTTTTCCATACTTCTCCATACTATGACACATTGAAAACACTTCAAATAGTTTTATAACATCATCAAGGGTCAAATTACAAAGTTTCAAGAGTTTTCAAGCTTTAAAACTCATTTTAAGGGTTTGAACCTAATTCAGAATTTTCCCATGACAGTCACAGGCCGAGAGCTTATTATTTTTGATGGGAGTGTTTTAGCTTGTTTCAAAGGTTAAAATAGATTTTATAGGGTATTTATTAGTCCCTACACCTTCTCCAATCATCCTCCAGGTTATATAAACCTTCTAAGCTTGCCAATACTCAACAACTCAGTGTCTTGGACTGTATTTTTATGATAGCCAACAGGGTTCATTATTGTCATCTCTTTTTGTGTGATCAATAGACTTTAAGGAGGATTAACAACCATGTAAATACCTTGATGACTTACCCATTAATATTCCATATCAACAATGACCTGATCAGTCCACTTACAATGCAAAAACATACAAGTTTCTTAACTTTTTCTATACACTGTCACCTACAGGCCTGAATTTCAACTTTGGAGTTTTTGGACATCAAGAGGGTTTCTATGGCCTTATTTTCTTCACTCTTAAGTTTATAATTGCCTTAGGGACCTATATATATTATATCCATACCATTTTAGACTTAATACAAATATTTTCACGTGGATTTGATTTAAGACAGTGGGTTGTAGTTTTACAGGCTTGAATACCCTGTTTAGGCTTGTTTAGGCTTTTTACAACATTCCAAACTCCTTAAAACCTCTTGATCACATCATACCAAATTTATATTGTTCCCAACATATAAAATAATCAGTTTTCACAATGTTATTTATATAATCATCATAGACACATACTTTCATACATACACACATTCACATATGCAGGCCTGTTACCAGAATTCCATAAAGAGACCATATAGGAAACAAAGCATTCATTATTTCTTAGATCAAATAAGAAACTTACAATTAAATATAATTTTTACATGGCTTCCAAATCATTCTCTACTCCTTCTCACATTCTTTTCTCCTTCTCACATTCTTTTACATCTCTTGAGTGAGGTCCTCCCTCACTAATTCTTCTCTCCTTTCTTCATTCCATCTTCTATCCCTTTGAATGAGAGGACTTTTCCTCTCTATCCTTCTCCACTTATACGCCCCTCTCATCCTCTCTTCTTATCTTCCTCTTCTCTTCTTAATGAATTCTCTCTTTTTTTTGTCTTTTCAAGAATCTCTCTCCTAACTTCTACGCCCAATTTGGGCTTAAGGCAAAACAATATGTTGTTTGAAAGTTTTAACAATTTACTAAGGTTGAAAATAGTTTCAACCAATTCCCCTTTATTTCCTCAACAATCTAACAATCACCCTTTTTACTTTCACTTTTTGATAATTACATTTACCTTGAAGGTGAAATTTTGAAATCTCACAATTTGGAGGGAAAACCAAAATTTGAATTTTCACACTAGAATTTGAACTATTGTAGATGCTCCTGCATCACAATTATGGCTACATATTTTATCTTTCTTCTTGACCTATTTCTTAGTTATACAAAATGTAGTAGTCTATTTTACTTTCATTTATATAAGTTCTGTACAAAGAGGTAGTTATAGCAAGTTAACAAGTTCTTTGGCTTCATCAATTGTTGATAGAGTCTGGATTCATGAAGGATTCACCCATTTTAATTTGGTGAGATAACCATAGTGAAATTCATATATAGTATAACCCAATTGATCATTCCTCAAACAAGAAAATTAAGATAGATATGCAATTAATTTGTTAGCACATTCAGGATGTCATTCTTATCTTGGAGTACATTTTGAATTAGCAGTAGGTTGCAAACATCTTCATGAATCTATTTTCATCACCTCATTTCCTTTATTTTCATGTCATGTTTGGGGTTTCAAAATTTTTCCTTGGGCATGTTATTCAGGACATATTCCATCTTCATTTCATGGAAACATATTGAACATGAGTACCTTATTAGGCCTAGTTGTCAAGACTTATACTATGGATATACCACTATTTCATTTTTTGATTTTTTTATCCCATAGATTCACTTGAGGAGGTGTATTAGAATATTTATTTCATGCATTTTTTCACATGTACTAGTGTATTAGCTAACTATTTCATCTTATAGTGAGTTTTTTCTATGTGAGTATTTATCCCACATTGTCCACTTTAGGTTGTTCATTATTTCATCTGACTATATATGTCATGTCCCCTTTTCAGTTGACATGTTCAGAGTTGATGTTTAGCCTATTATGCGACCCTCGTAGGCTGATAAGATGGTTAGAGAGTCTTGATGGAGATTGGCTTGGCTTCGTTTAGCAAAAATTTTCTAGTTGGCTTTCGTTTGGGCTCGATTGGACATGTATTGAGGGAGATATTAATATTTGATTAATTTAATTAAATATTAATTATTTAGCATATTTTAATTGTGCAACCCTAATTCTAATTTAAGAAACCCTAATTAGGGCAAGCATATCTTTTTGGAGGGTATAAGGGTTTCTCATGGGATAGATTATTGATTATGATTTGATTATTGATTTTGATATTGAAGAATTCTTCTGTGAAGACTAAGCCAAGGGTTCCAGGATTCCATCTACATTGGAGAACATCCACTCTTTAGTGTGTGCGATTCAGAGGTTGTGAAATATCAATTGATCTATTGCCGATTTGAGAGATAGCTTCATATAGAAGTTATCATAGAGGTTTACAAATTTGAGAGGTAACTTCATACATAAGTTGTCACAGAGCTTTCTAGGTATTTATTTTATTAGTTTTTTGATTCAATACGTTATACATACAGAGATATTCTATATTAGAGTCATATATTTTGAGATCAGGGGTCCAACAAATAGGGTGTGCTATATTGGTAGCTGTATAAAGTTTATACAGATCCATACAGATCTATGCAGAGACCGACATCAGTAGGTAGAGACCGACGGAGGCCAACATCAGCTGACCTTATACCGACGTCAGTAGATTATCGACACCAGGAAATTGATAGCAGTAGTATAACCGACGTCGGTGACTGTGTTTTTGACACAGCAGGCTGAGACGTGCTAGATTCAAGTTTTTTTTCCCATTTTGAGGCATACTCAGGTTTTTAAGACCGCATTTCAATATTCTTTGATATGCATGATAGAAGACATATATTGTAATCATCTGGATGAATAATAAGACTATTGATTTGGTAGTTAAGAGATTTATTGTGGTTATTTGTTTATTTGAATTTATTTTGCAAAATTGTATCTTTGTTCAGAGTTTTAGTGTTTTAATATTCCCTATTTGAAGGGGATATTACAATGGTATCAAAGCTTTTTCAAGAAAAAAGGAGCTCCTAAGTAAGGGAAATTATAGTGGTATCAGAGCTAAATCATGCCATCCTGAGGGTTTGTAGATCTTATACAGCCACAAGAGTTGGGACCACACAGGTATAACACACACAGTAGAGCCTTGCTTGAAGAAACCCAAGTGTTAGAGCAGCCACCGATCATCATGAGTGACAGACGTGAGGGTAGCCCACCCAAGGGCCACAGGTATGATGTTGATCAGGACACCATAGATTTCTATCATGTTATGATGACAGGCCAGCAATAGATGAATCAGGCAATACAGGCACTCACTATTATGGTAGAGAGGATGAACCCACCTATTAGATAGAATGGGGAACAAAGAGATAATAGGAGTGTTACTGTTAATCAGAGACCATAGCAGACCCACTCTAGAATAGTTGATAGACCTACACATCCTACATTTGTTCAAGAGGAACCAGAGGCTCCAGCAGAAGAGGCGGCAGGTGATTTCCTATTTACAGATACCCTCATGGCTGCAACCGATGAGTGGGACTTATTAGCTCCTCAAGTTCAAGAGAAGATGTCCTTTGATCATTTTGTTAATATGAGGAGAGATCACTACAGATTAGCTAGACAGGATAGGAGGCCTAGAGGTCAACTCAGTGAACTAAAGAAGGCTACTGGCAAGCTTTCTTTGACTACCTTTGATGGCAGTGGCAAGATGACAGCTCAAGCTTAGGTCCATAAGCTTGACACATTCTTGGCATTGAGGCTAATGACAGAGATAGAGGCCATCAAATACGCCACTTTACACTTGGATGGAGTAGCACATGATTGGTGGTACCATGGTATGGTAACACTTCAGCATAACTAGGTGATAGAGTACCAGGACTTCGTGGATAGGTTGGTTGAGAGGTTTGACAGGCAAGATCTTAAGGTTTAATTTCAAGATCTGGCCCATTTGAAACAAACAAGTAACTTAGAGTCCTTCATTGGTGAGTTTTAGTGGTTGGCAGTCATGGTGCCAAATATTTCAGAGCGTAGATTGGTAGTTCTCTTCATGGAGGGATTGACAGAACCATTGAGAGGTTGGATCAAAGCCTTTAATCCTCCTTCATTATAGATATCTATGAATAAGGTGTGTATTATGGAGATGGTAGCCCCATCTAGTAAATCTAACTCAAGAGGTACTTCTTCATCTAGGGACCATAAGTGCTTTAACGATAATAGAGAGAGACCAGATTTTAACATAGATAAATCAGGTGTAAAGAATGATTCAAAGGCCAATCCAATAGCACCACCTTTGGATCATGAAGCACTTAATGATCTATGCAAGAAGAATCTTTGCTTCTACTACAAAGGTCCCTATGATGTTAATCACGATTGTCCTTTGAGGCCTAAGGGTAAGGCCAATCATGTGATATGGGCTTATTATGAGGATTTAGATACAGAGGATTCTGAATAGTAGAATAGTTATGAGGGGGCAGAGGTAGAGGCTTCAAAGCCTAAGGTAGAGGTAGAGTTAGAGCTTCACATACATGAGGCATGCCTATCTAGCATTTAGTCAGATGAGTCATTCAAACTCCATGGAGTTTTGGTAGGGTAGAAGGTCATCACCCTTCTTAATACAAGAGCCACACATAATTTCATAGATGCTAGATTTTTGGAGAAGCGTGGACTCACTACCAAATATTTTGAGGGAATAAAATTTAAGGTAGCTGATGGTCACACTCTTAGATGTGAGCATATGATTAGAGACCTCCCATTGCGCTTGAACAACTATGAGTTCAAGGCTGATTATTATGTGGTGAACATGGGGGATATAGACTTAGTCTTGGGTATTAAGTGGCTTCATTCATTTGAGGAAGTTACTCTTTGTCTCAAGGACATGGAGGTTCAATTTGATGTTGATGGGAAGACACATATTCTTAAGGCAATACGGGGCAGCAGCTTCAGATATATGTTTTTTCATCGGATGGAGATGCTCATACGACATGACATGATAGAGTGAGATGATGAGTGCACATTGGCACCCACACAGGAGAGATATGAGGAAGAGCTTGGTCTTGAGGTGAGTTTAGTTTAGGAGTTATCACATGTGGTAGGGACTCAACTTTTTGTTATAGTCGGGTCACAGGTTGATGATGATATGACTATTTCTAGCCTTCACAATCTAGATTTAGATATTATTCAAGTAAGGAGTTTACTTGAGTTGCCTATTGATTTTCATTTATGGATTGGATGTTGGGGTGCTTATCTTAGTACTAGAGATGATGTGACACCATTAGATGAGAGTTTTGATGGACATGGCATGGAGTTTGTGTTGATTGACAGTGGTGGAGATCATGACTACATTTGGGATCCATGTGGACTGATTGATTTGTCATTCAACGATTGCTTGAGGGCAAGCAATTTTAGGAGGGGCAGATTGTCATGTCCCCTTTTTAGTTGACATGTTCAGAGTTGATGGTTAGCCTATTATTTGACCCTTGTAGGCTGATAGGATGGTTAGAGGGTCTTGATGGAGATTGGCTTGGCTTCGTTTAGCAAAAATTTTCTAGTTGGATTTTGTTTGGGCTCGATTTGGACTTGTATTGAGGGAGATATTAATATTTGATTGATTTAATTAAATATTAATTATTTAGCATATTTTAATTATGCAACCCTAATCCTAATTTAAGAAACCCTAATTAGGGCAAGCATATATTTTTGGAGGGTATAAGGGTTTCTCATGGGAGAGATTATTGATTATGATTTGATTATTGATTTTGATATTGAAGAATTCTTTTGTGAAGACTGAGCCAAGGGTTCCAGGATTCCATCTACATTAGAGAACGTCCACTCTTTAGTGTGTGTGATTTAGAGGCTATGAAATATTAGCTGATCTATTACCGATTTGAGAGATAGCTTCATACAAAAGTTATCACAGGTTTTACAGATTTGAGAGGTAACTTCATACATAAGTTGTCACAGAGCTTTCCAGGTATTTATTTTATTAGGTTTTTGATTTAATACTTTATACAAATAGATATCTTCTGTATTAGAGTCATATATCTTGAGATTAGGGGTCCAACAAATAGGGTGTGCTATATTGGCGGCTGTACAAAGTTTGTATAGATTTGTACAGATCTGTGCAAAGACCGACATCGGCAGGAAGAGACCGACATCAACAGGTAGAGATTGACAGAGGTTGACATCGGCCGACCTTATACCGACGTCAGAAAATTATCGACACTAGGAAACTGATGGTGGTAGTATAACTGACGTCAGTGACTGTGTTTTTGACACAGCAGGCCGAGACATGCGAGATTCAAGTTTTTTCTCAGTTTGAGGCATACTCAGGTTTTTAAGACCGTATTTCAATATTGTTTGATATGCATGATAGAAGACATCTATTGTAATCATCTGGATGAATAATAAGACTATTGATTTGGCAGTTAAGAGATTTACTATGGTTATTTGTTTATTTGAATTTATTCTGCAAAATTGTATCTTTGTTTAGAGTTTTAGTGTTTCTAAAATTCCTATTTGAATGGGATATTACAGTGGTATCAGAGCTTTTGTAGGAAAAAAGGAGCCCCTAAGTAAGGGACATTACAATATAATCAATTACTTTCTTTTGTAATACCATGCTTCATAATTCTTCATTATGAATAATATATGATTTGCCTTATTTTGAAAATCATATTTGTAACTTCCTTTTGTGATGTTTTGTTGCTAAAACATTAGATTCTTGGGTTGGAATGCCTTTACCATTCCTAACATGCATAACACTCATATATATTTAAACTCATGTGTGTATTTAAATAGCATTCCATGTAATAAAAATGTGATTAATAAAATATGTAAAAAATTAAACTAACCATCATGTCATGCTCAGATCTTGATTTTGTATTTTTCAAAAATTTCAATTGTTGGCATTTTTTTGTATTTTTTCATTATTTGTCATTTTAATAAAAACCAATGATGCACTCAATAAGAGGCCCGAGGTAGTTACCTATATTAAGTGGTGGAGGGATACTTTATTGCAGATGTGATGTATAAACTAGGGATGGGTTAGAATTTGGTATAGATTTGTGTGGTGTTCCATGTCTATCATGATCAATCCTCATGAAAGTTATGATACGATGATTTTTTATATAAATTTGATGAATATATTATATCTGATGTGTAATAGGAGGGTATATTACATCTTATGTTTATTGTGTAACATGTTACACTATTTTTTGTGCTATTTAAGTATGTGTTGTAAAATATAGTTCTATTTATGGTGCCCCATATGGTTTCTAGTTATCTTAATGATGTAATCTATGTGGAATAATTGGTTATAAATATGGATCCTATATATGTGTAAAAATTGACTTTGTATGTTTATCCTAAATATGTGTGTCATCTATCTTTAAATGAGGATCTTTAATATGACTGGTATCCATATCTAAAAAATGATATTGAATATGTGTATCATATATATCTATAAAATGATCATGAATATATATCTCAAATTATTGTTATGGTGGTGAGGGTGGATAAGAAGACACCATTGACTCAAAATTACACTCATACCGTACTCTTAAAAATTTAACCACTCTATTTCACTATAAGGAATTTATACATCAGTATATTTTGGATGTAAATGCATGAAGTCTATACATTAATGTGTGCCCTAGTAACATGTTAAGTAACCCATTAATCTATACTAATAGTAATGGCATGGATAATAGGGTTTATCTTCTTTGAAGAGGTAGTACTATGCATCCTAATGTACTATGTATTTATACATAGAAAAATTAACTAATTTCATTTTATATTCCAAATCATGTCATGTTTATCCAAGAGATTAGAGAAGTGCCCTCATTAAAACATTCTAAAGTGAGACATTTTCAATAATAACACTATATATATGTTGTTCCTCAATGTATTTTAATTTTCATAATACATGAAAAATATAATCATTAACTATATCATTATCATCAAATGTAATCACAATAAACTCAGGTGGAGTGTCATTGATTGTATCAATGATAATATCTAGTGTATGACCATATGTCACCTATGGAGTATGCTTGTTATATGTATGATGTACCTCTATAGTTTCCTTTCTTTCTATTTAATCATGTTTAGGGAATGGATTGATCAAAACATTAAACTTTATATTTACATTATCATTCACTCTATATTATTCTATAGGAATTCCTAAATTGATAATTTTGTCATCAACGAGATCCTATTTTTTGTGTCTTAGCTTAAAACATATATTTTTTAAATGCCACACAATATTGTGATACTCAAAATATTCATTTAAACCATTCTTCCTTGGTCTATGTCTACTTGGATTTATATCTTATGGAGTAAGGAGAGTGATAGGTTTGTACTCAAATAACCACTTTAGAATCACATGGGAAGGCGATGATAATCATGAAAACTACATCTTTGGTGTAATTATCAATTGTAATTGGTTCATGGGTTGCAATAATTATCAATTGTAATTTGTTCATGGGTTACAATAATGCATTTAATTTAGTCTTCACTTAATTATTTTTATCACTTGGTTTGACCTTATATTTTGGGTTTCTTTGAAAATTATTTATTGAAGTAGTCGTAGGAGTTTATATCTACTTAATTTTATTTAAAAGAGTGAGTTTAACTTCTTTGTCCCTCGCTATATGGTATAAGTCATAAAATTATTTAAATCTCTTGATTATGATTAAATCATGGATTTGTGGCATAATAATTTGATCAAAATTATATTTTAGTTCATTAGAAGACATATTTTTTGCCATTTTAACTAGCATGGTCTTATATCAAAGAACATAGTCATTGATTGGTTCATTGGATCCTTAATTTAACTTAGAAATTTTTTCATATAATAAATTCTCATCAATTTTTAAGGAAAAAAATCTAATACTTGGATGGTGAAGAGGTTGAATTCTCTTATACATTGAATTGGGAGATCATGAAACCATCTTAATTCATGGTTTTAAAGACTTCTTGGAAATAAATTGATTAATAACTCATTAAATGCATAATCCAAGAAAGCTATAAATAATGATATAAGATGTTCAAAATCACCTTTACCTTCATAAAATTGTTTATTAGGAGTTAAGAATCCTATAGGTAAAGGGTAGTCTGCTATCTTAGGAGCTAATGGATTATGGATCATCGTGTGTGAATCCATGGTATGACTAGATATTGATGCATGTTTCTCTAATACAACACCATGTTATGTAGAGTTTTAAAACCTTTTTCATGGGAATGTACATTAGGAAAGGTTGGGAATGGAATTTTCATTAATATCCTATATGGGGTGATTTTTATCGGTGTAGGAATAGACACCAAAATATGTTAAAAGCCTTGTGATGCCCCCATATTTTGGGTGAATGACACATATGTCACAAAAGGTTAAGGAATGGGAATGGTACCAATATTAATTGTTTAATTACTTGATATTGAATTTTGAGCTAACATTTTTTCTCATATTTCACTATATATAACATAACATCAATCTAATGTTGATTCATATAATTATATTAAATGAGTTATTCATATTTCAATATATTTTTTTGGTCTATAGTAATTATATTAGTAGTATCAAAATTAATTATGATTAAATCAATAGGGTGGATAAAATATATTGTGAAATCCATAGTAAGAAGAAATAATGGGGGTATGTAGGCCATTTGGTGTCTATTTGTAAAAATAAGAATCTCAAATTGGATATTTCAACAATAAGATTAGATTAACATTTGGGATCCTTCATTGGTAAGATTAGCCTTAAGTGAATTTGGAATTAATATTTTCTAGCCATTTTTATACATAATTTTATCCAAATAATATATATTATTCATGTATATAAAAATGAAAAGATAAATTTCAATAATTATGTAACCCAATAATGTTCATTCAACATGGCCATGATTAGTGTGCATTATTAGGGAAAAATAAAAATACCTAAAGTTTAAATTTGTAACCCTATAAAGATAAATCCTTAAGGAAAAACATTTTTTTTTTTAATATTATATATGTGTATGAGTTCACCAATATATTTTAACCTAATTTTTATTAATGGGTGAGATTAATATAATTAATAAAAAACTTTCAAATATAATTCATATCAATAGATATCACATTCAAGAATGCATCTAAATGTAAATGATTGAAAATTGATTATTATATTTTGGTAATGGAATATGATAAATATGGAAAGTACTAAATAGATCAATATATTATCCTTTATATTTAATTTAATATAAATATTTTATGTAAATGGAAATTGGACATTAGAATGCATATGGTTTGTTCAGTTCATGAACACATTTGTTGGATACAATCAGTTGATTTAGTATGATTAGGTTAATATATATAGATGATATTTACCTAATGGTTCAATCTGATCTATGTGTAAGTGTGATAAAATAATTATATAATAACATGTGATTGTCTTTGCTTTCTTTGTGTTTACTATCTTAAATGCTGATAATACATGCAAATCTAAAAACTAGCCTCCTTTTCATTCATACCATATATGTGATTGTAAGGGATAAAAACCTAAAAAAATTGGTAAAATTTAATGGGATGAGATAACCCCAATAACCCCCATAAAATTACTATTTTATTCCTTCATATAAATTCTCCAAGGATTAGAATCAAGCCAGGTGTAGTTCTTCCACCATGTGTGATTTTGAAATTATGATCCTTTGCTATGCTTATTTAACTAATGATTGGATTTGGTAATTTTTATCATTATGGATTTCACACTTTAGGCAAGGATGTTTCAAACCTACCTCATCCAATTGATACAATGGGATCACTTTTAGGTATGGGTGGCCTGTTGAGTGAGATGAACATCTAGTTCTGGGGCTAACTCCCCTGATGTATCATCTACGCTCAATTGTTAAACATACTAAATAATAAATTAAAATGGGGATACTTATTTAATAAAATAAACATAATATATTATATATGATGCACCAACATATTTTCTCCACATTATTTGACCCTTCAACAACACTTATGAACAAGACAAGGACTAATGACTAAACCACTCTCTTCAAAAGACTCCTAAACATCAATACTTCATATGGAGGCTATGATAGGTAGTTGAAACTTGATTATGATTAATGGGAGGTTTATTTCAATACATTTCCAATAATATTATACTTCAATCACAATAACAAACACTTTCACACACCATATGACTTATTTAGAATAATCTCTTAACAATGAGGTGAGAAAAAGGACATGTAAAGGAAGATAAATATCAATCATTTGTGAAAATAAATAAATATATAACACAATAAAATATCATAAATAATATGAACCAACCCTTATATTAATTCAAAGGTTTCCAAGGTAAAATTTGGGTAGATTTTCCTCATACCTGGCCTATTAAGTAACTAGGCCTAGTGACTTGGTGCTAGTTACATGGATGGCCTTAAGACTTGTATATAACCTTAGTAATGGGTTATTAATCCTATTTTAGGACTAAAAATAATCTTAAAACATGGTTCATGCCTTTTATATAGTGCACACCTATAATTCTTAATCACTTAGGTGAGTAGGTCATCTTTCACTAGCACCTCTAGACTACCTCTTTAGTCCAGGCCTAAAAAGCATTTGTAGGAGGAATTGAGAGTAGTTTTTAGATTGAGAGGGTGGAATAAATTTCAAACCATATTTTTTAATGATTTTTAATTATTCATCTAACTTCGTACCTTGGATTCATCATTAAATCTTGTAAAAAAATGGTATTTGGTGCATTCATACAACTATTTGTATAAATAAATGGAATGACTAGGACCTTCTTACAGTGTAAAATGTGTTTCAGGTGTTTCCAAAGCCAAACTAGGTAATTTGGATGCATTTACCTCTATTTTTTGCCATCAAGTTCTTATTAGGGTTTAGGAAGGGTTTTAGTGGCATACCATCTTAATGATGGTTCATAGATTAAAGGCCTTAGATTGGAAAATGAATGCCATGGATGTTGATAACATAGTACCCCTAGAATCTCCCTAATATATCCTAGTCCCATGAATTTTGTATGGTGAGATTTGAGTAGAAGTTGGAAACCTTTGAGTCTTCTCTAGGCATTTTGGGGTATGTCAACAGTGTTAAGGATCATTCATAAAGCTTCCCCCTAGAGATAAATATATCTACACTAGATATAATTACATAGGGGTCCAAAAATTCACATAAGATAACTAAGCTCAATGCATCTTACCATGTAAGATAAGATCATTTGAATTGGTAGCCCAAAAAGGTAGACTAGGGTGATGGAGCCTGAGGGAGGTAGTTAGGCCAAATTACCAATTATCCTACTTTATTTTACCTAAAACACCTTCTTCATGACCTTTAATATCATCATATATATTTTCATATACTTATGTATACTTGGGGAGTTTGAATATGTCACAGGATGAAGTTTGGAGTTCTAAGGGCTGAAGGAGGGTTTTAAGCCTTATAGGCCTAAACTAAGCCTCAATACCTTAAACCAATAGTATATGAATTGTTGAATTCAAGGTAATATTATCACCTTTTTCTATCTAATTCAAATAATTTGCATAATCTCACAATTGATTAGAATCCTATCTCTGTACCTCTTCCCTTCTATGTCTACCATGACCATTCTTGGCATAGTCTAAGTGTTTAGACTAGTTGATGTTAGTGGCTTGAGTGATTTGTGTCTCTATTTTCATCATTGATGATAGATTTTGGGTCTCATATATGGAAATATTAAAGTCTAAAAACATTTATTTAACTAAGTCTCCCTCATATTTTGCCATCAAAACTCATTCTATAGTCACACACATAGGTCTAAGTGTCATGACTACTTAGTCAAAACCAAGCATCTACCTCAAAATTTATTCTATTTTTAGAGGTTTTAAGGATTATACGGGTGCTATTTACTACCATGGGATCACAATTACATATTTTTTTTCCTTTGACATTCAAACTAGCTATGTACTTTGATAGACTAAGTAGACCTATATGTATTAAGTTGACTGAATATGTAGATTTAGAGAGTCATGAGTTATCTTGTTTAACTATCATTTAATGTCTCTTTTTACTTTAAATAACTTAACCATTATGTTCCTCCCCTCTACTTGATTTCTCTCTTTCATGTGTTATGGCATTCCATTCCTAGATCTAGAGACAACCTACTTATAGTCCTGTAGATGATGTTTTGAGGAATTTGACTGCAAATAGAGTCCTTCTATAGGTCTATAATTAAGATAAGGGTTTATACACTATGTTATAAGCCCAATTGACCTTTCATAAACCTCAATAAACATTTTAATGTAGTTAACTATCTTCACAAATATGTGACCCTTTCTTGCATCTTCCTAGGTTAAGTTGTAAGTGGTGATATGGGGAAACTCTTTGAAGCTTAGGTTTGAACTTGATCTTCTAAGATTTATCATTGGATTATTCCATACATATTAACTTGAATGAATTTATTCCTTCTCATAGTTCCACTATATTTTCATGGAATTATACAATTTTTGACCTTACTTTCATGTCATAAGCTTGGGCATGAGGGCTTAAACCTATAGGTGTTTATTGCACAGTCCTTTAAGAGTTGTGAGTTTGATATAAAAACACTATGAGGAGGTGAAAACGGTTTAATGGAGTCATTACATAGTAGATGTATTTTGGAAGACCTCAAGTGGACTATTACTCATTACCCAAGACCATCAATTAAGATGATAAACATATTTATATATACACTCAACAAAATAATGAATTTGGAGTTCATTAATCAGGTATCTTGAGGGAGAAATTGAAACTTGGGAGTTCACAAAAACTTTAAACAATTTTAGTAAACCTTAAACCCTACTAAAAGGCTTATGAATGCACTTAGAGCTAGTTCATGGGTTTTAGCCTTAAAGGTCATAAAGAGACTTATTTATTCTAAGAGAAGGGCTCTTCAATATGCCTAAAACACCTCTACAACTTGAAGAAGAACCCATTTCTATTTTTATATTAAAGATTTATTTCCATGAAGATAATTTAAATCATGCTTGAAGCTTTTTTCCTTTCTTCACATGGTTTGTGTTAAGAAGATTGAAGGGGATCCATTCTAATCAAATGGTGACTAGATGAGGTATGCGAGGAACCTTGAGGAATCCATGGAAACTTTCACTAATAATTTTCATTCTTTATTCCTTAATCAAATATATAAACTCTTAATCATGACCTATAATATGCTAACACATGGAGATTATGTGCTGATATTTCCTTATAAGTACTATGAGAACATGCTCGCAGGGTGCCAAAACATTCGAAAGGACTTTATATACAATTTTATACTCATTATATCATAATGATCTAATTTTTTTTAGAAAACTACCTGTAACTAAGATTATGGGGTTTGTCAAGGGCTTAATACCACCTATAGGTCTTAGTTATTATTGACAAAACTGAGGGACATTATCTACAAACCAATGCCACTAATTATAATCCTACTATGGACCTCACCTCTAGCTAAAATAATGGGCTCTAACTCCCCTTCTATGGACTATACCATCTATCTCAAAATGGCCCTTGTGAGCTTACCAATGGTTATATGGAGATTTTGTTACCATTTTTACCTTTCCTTGCACCTTTGAAACATTAATCCCTCTTTGAGGTGCCTAAAAGATACCCCCCATGAAGTTCTGACCTTATAACCTTGATCATACTGTATAGGTTTGTACAATTCTAAAAACACCTATAAAACATCATGTTATTACATTTTCTCATGTCTGAGATCTTGAAAGGCTATTTATGGGCAATAGGATGGAAATGAGAAGTCAAAACATATTTTAAAATAAGTATTATAGATCGAGGGAATGTGAAAATTCATTTTTTCCACACCTATTAGCCCCTTTATGGTGGATGGAAAGTGTTTGATCCCTAAAATATCACCCTTTTACATATAAAATTGACTTAGGAGGATATTATGATGACATTAAGGATATTTTGGATAGTTTTAGATCTTTATAATGTCTCAATTAGATCTTAAAGGTCATAAAATTACAATATGCATGGTTTAAACCACCTTTACAAGGTAGAATATGCATAATTTTAAATGAAACATAAATTAAGGGGAATAAATACATTAACATCTACTAGAGAAAATTAAATTATGATAAGGATTACACAAGATTCATCATCTTTTTTAAAACTAGCCCCTAAGGTCCTGAATTCTTCCCCCATTTATGTAGGTTATTGGCATTTTTGACTGAGTATATAACTGCTTATAGGTTATAGTGTGTTAGGTCACCTTTCATGAGTATTTTTAAATCATAAGGCCACATTAAGTCTTTTTATAGACTCTTATAAACCATTATCACAAGATAATTTATTGACATAACTTCAAACAATGTGATATGGGGCCACCTTGACACTTTTGACATGACTCATTACTTGAACATGTTACTTCACTTCCTAAGGACAACTTACATCCTCTTTTGCTATGAAGACATAATAAGGCGACCAAGGTTAATTTTAGGTGTTAATATATCATATGTTAACCCATTCTAATCCCAATGGTATAAATAAGTCAACATCACTAGTGATTTTGAATGGTTGACCTTCCTACTGGTTAAGATGGCCTAAGATTTCTTGTATAACAACCATGATTCAAATGAGATGTCTCTTTGATTGGGATGACACTTTATTATTAACCTCTTAAAAACCTTAAGGACTTAAACATCCTCATAATACACATAAAAAATACACAAAGGAACACAACACTCAAATAACTAAGAACGTAATAAGATAATAAGACAAATAACTAACAAAGCACTTGTTCCACAACACTTGGAAGAAAGAAGACCTAAAATACTATGTACAAGGATAATATGTGTTTCTCAATAACAATACTTAATAAAAACCCCATTAACAAGGATGGTGAGATCCTCACCATTCAATCTTGATAAGTAAAATGCATTATGCTCCTTATAGTTGGTAATAGTGTAAGGTCCACTCCACATGCTATCAAGATTTGAGTGCTTACCTAGTTTAGCTTAGTCTTCATCCCACTTGAGAATAATATCACTGTTTTGAAATATCCTTGAATAATATATCTTTTCAAATGACCTCTTAAATTTATATTTATGATACCACATGGCACACATAATATCATCTCTTGTCTCTTCCAACTCCCTCAATTCATTCATCCTTACTTCCATAGAATCATTCTCCATTATATCAAGTTGATGTGTGAGTTCTAAAGATATTATTTCAAGTTATATGGGCAGCCTTGAGTATTTTCCATAGATAATAAGGTATGATAAATGACTATTATCTCTCTTAGGGGTGATCCTATCTGCCCACAAATTTGTCCTCAGTTTGGTATGCCACTCCCTCTACTTATCATTTATATTTCTCTTTATGATTATGGTTATATTATTGTTGATAGACTCTACAAGTCCATTTCCTTATTTATATTATTTTTATGAAGTGTTGAGGTATATTCAATATAAATATAGTGCATTTTTTTATAATATGGTAGAGGGGACCCCAAATCTAGTTACTAGGTTGTCATAAAACTTTAAAATTAAGTTTTCATTTGGCTCTTTAAGGGATACTACCTCTACCCACCGAGTGAAGTAGTATGTAGCAGTCATTACCCTCTTGTGTAATAAAATATATGGAGGGTGTATCATGCCTAAAAAATATAGGACCCGTTACATGAAAGGTTGATCCACTTGGATGGGTTTGAGAGGCAAGGCAATTAGTCTTTATTTCCTAGTGAATGTGGCACACTTTTGGCATTTATTAACCCAGCAATGGGATTACTTAATAAGTTTATCAAAAATTAGCCTACTCTCATTATCATTTTTATTGTGGTTCTAGATGCAAATTATCCTCCTATAGGCCCATTATGAAATTGATCTAAAAGTTTGTCAACCTAGTTAGTCTCCAAACACCTCAAGAGTATACCATCAAGGTCATTTTTAAATATAATTCCATCAACCAAGAAAAGGGATTGATTAAATTCTATATAACCTTCTTCTTGTAAAATTTAGGCCTATAGTAAATTCTCCTATTTGAAGGAATATTTCCATGTTTTGAGTCCATCTAGGAGAGGGTGTTGGTAAAACTACTTGGTGAGCATTTTACATTACCAAAACCACTTTTTTTCCCTCCATATCTAGTTCCAAGTGTTCACACAGTACTCTACCCCTTACTAAATTAGTTACCTTCACTCCTATGACATATTTCATGCATCT
The DNA here is from genome assembly GCA_037957365.1 of Torreya grandis. Lineage (NCBI taxonomy): Eukaryota > Viridiplantae > Streptophyta > Pinopsida > Cupressales > Taxaceae > Torreya > Torreya grandis. The sequence goes on along the minus strand of JARHVA010003804.1, from coordinate 1,663,256 downwards.
AGTCACCCAACCTACTCTTTTTTCACTCAAATCTTGGTTGAGAAGGAAGTCCTTGATGTTGGGGTGAGCCACCATGACATACATTTTGTTGTTATACACCATGTGTTTGAATTTTTTTAGACCTCTCATGACTACAAGAACATGTTTATCTACATAGGTGTACCTATGTTTTTATCCCTCAAATAATTGACCAAATAAGGTTATGGGTTATTCAAGGCCCTCATTAATTTATTGAATTATCATGGCCAAAATAGTTTCATTGGTTGAGAAGACATGAAAAAATAAGTATATTGATAAATTAGGGTTGAGAAAAGTGGGTTATTGGGAACTGGTCTATTTATTAGCTTCAAAGATTTTGTTTACTTCTCTATTCCATGTGAAGTCCTTATGTTTCTTGAGCATATAATTTTTAGGTCTTACTAACTCATCAAACCTGAAGATAAACATCCTAATGAAACTAATCTTTCCTATAAAGTTATACATTACCTTCTTGTGTTTTGATAGTGATAGAGCAAGGATTGCACTTATCCTTTTAGGGTCTATAGAAAGGCCTTCTATTGACATAATATGACCTAAAAGTATACCCTTATGGACTAAAAAAACATTTTTTTTGGATTCAAATAGACCCTATACTACTTGCACCTATCAAGTATCAACCTTAGGTGTGTTAAGTGGTATTTAGCATCCTTGTAAAAGAATTTGATTTCATCAAGGTAGATGAGCACCATCTCATTAATGAGTCCTTGGAAGGCTACACCTATTTCCCTTTATAAATTGGACCCTACATTAGATATCCCAAAGGGCATATTATTTTAAGCATAAGTGCCCTACTTAGTTATGAAGGTAGTCTTGTGTTGGTAATCCTCCTTCAACAACACTTGATTATACCCTAAGTATCCATCAATCAAGGATAAACATTGTTAACCTATAACCTTTTGGAGAATTTTATCCATGTATGGTAATGGGTAGTGGTCTCTCAATGATACCTTGTTGATATCCCTAAAATATACAAATAACCTTATCTCCCCATTCTTCTTCCTTATAATAATAAATTTATACACCCATGAAGAGTGTTTTATGGGGAATATGACATTAGACTCAATGAGTTTAGTCAATTTTTTTCCATGAGGAGTTATATTTTGGGGTTGAACAATATTTGAATTTGTCTCATAGGTTTAGTATGTTGGTCCAAAATAGGGTCAAAAAACTTCAAATCATTGTATTCTCAAGCAAATATGTCTAAAAATTATTGATACAACTCTATGAAGTTTTCCTTTTCTTCCCTTGTGTTCACTTTGGCTAGTCTGAGTAGCCTATCCTTAAAGATGGTAACCTTATCATAATTCTCTAACCCTATCATAATGCTCTTCCCTAGTTTTCATGGCAAATTTGTCTTTCCTTAAATAATCATTCTCATTGAATATGTTGTATATATTCACTAATCCCTTGTGTAGTTTGTTTGTTCTCAATTGAACAATCTAGTCACTATATTATTGTTGAAGTTTACCTTAGTTTCTTGAGTATAATTCTACCTCCTGCTACAAAAAACATGTTATTTTCATATAATTATTAAATACTTTCCATATGAACTCATTATCAAGCACTGAGGGTCTATAAGCTACCTTGATTTGTGACTAATATTTCATGTTCTTTACCCCACTTGGGATGTCATACTATGTTCTTATAGCTACCAACATGTATTCATGTTGATTAACCTCTCTTGGGATTGAAAAGATGTCAAAGGCCTTAAAGTATTATAATAAGTCCCAAAACCTATGCTTATATGCCTCTGAGAGTGTAAATTTGACTGAATTATGCCCTCTCACCTGATGTACTACTAGTTCATTATCTCCTATGGCTTTCAGTAGCTTAATACCTCTCTTCCTTGTCTATTAAAACCCATGAATGAAGGCTCATACTCTTTTATGTTGCATGTACAACTAAATTGGAATTTTTTTCACTTAGTTTTTCACCTTTGGATAAGTTGTTAAGCCTTATCCAAATTTACAGAAACATGGGATTACCTCTAGGCCTACATGTTACCTATAACAAAGGTAAAAATCTATGTTAAAGGGCTAGCTCCCTTGATTTATATTTTAGGTTGACACACTAAACTATACCAATCATGATTTTGGGTGAAAATGGAAGAAGGAAACTGAATGCAACATATACTAATGGAGGTGATACACCAAATATAAGTCCACAAAACACACTTGTATCTATACTAAGAAATAAGACTATTAAAATTGACCTCAACTCAATGTTCTTCTAGCATAAGTGTTTCTACATAGAGGAAAATTTTTATGCATATGTAGAGGTATTTAAAAAAGAGGTATGATACTAAACACTATTAGTCTCTCTCACACTTCAAGACACACTTAACAAACACATACACTTCATGAGACCTATTAGAAGAAATGATACTACTCACATAATGCATACAAGAATAAAATGGAAGTAAGGATAATATATTCATCACTAAACATCAAAATACACTACTTGACATACTTATTCAAGATTTTTAGGGATAAAATAAACTTTACAATATTTATTAAAAGATAAATCAAGGTGTCAAACTAGCAGGGCTTTTCCATACTAGGTGTGTACTACATACAAATTCCAAAATCACTTACATATATAAAACATAGAAGAGGAGAGTGAAGAAGATACATTTAATAGTCACAAAACCAAGTTTAAATATATGAAAAATAATTATTGTACAAAATAATGAAGTTTAAAATAGGTCATTAAGTCCTCAATGACAAAGGTTCATCGCAATCATAACATCTTCCTCAAGTTGGTGTAGATAATCTTCACTATCCATCTTGAAACTACCTTGATGATGATGAGTCCAATTTATTGTCTAAAAATTCCTAGGAGTATTTAAAACATTATCTATAACTCTACATCAACATCTCTCTAACTGATAACTCCATCTTTGTTAATTGTCATTCACTCTCTAACAACCACTTGTTAGCCTTCTAGATCTCAAAGCTTACACTTGTCACTCAGGTGGCCTATACCTATTCAAAGAGTTTAATTTTATAATTTTTATATAACTAATTTATGTATATTTTTATTTTTTTATATTAAATAGACCTTAAAATATCCAAGACACACACTTTTCATCTTCACACTTAGGTAGTCATGTTCATTCTCACTATCTTGCTTTGGACTGCTTATAGTGACCAACTAAGTAGAGGAGTTTTCATGCTTAAATAATGTGAGAGATGAGTATGGAGAGTTATAAAATTTCCATACACACCTCTTAAAATTAATTTATTTCAATAATTCCCTTTTATACTTGTAAAAAAACTCAAATCCTATAAAAAACTCAGAATTAGGTATGTTTATATGAGTGAAAATACAAAAAAATGGATTTCAAGGAGACTAAAAGAGTGATAAACAAGTTAAAATCACTTCCAAGTAAAATTTACCACTTTTTGATGCATTTAAGTTCATATATTGTTCATCAAGCTCATAGAAGGGTCTTAGGATAGTTTTAAATCATTTAGCTTCTTTGTAATGATTCATAAAATATAGATCCTTAACCTCCAAAATAATTCCATTTATATAAATTTAAGGACCCCCCTAAACTATAAATATATTATTTGTGCACCATAAACTCCCTTCAATAGATATGAGCAAATGACGTTAGCTCTTTAGCTCCTTCTATGCATTCTAATTAGGCCTAAGATATAATTAGGCCAAAAAGATCCAATTTGAGTTTTTACCTAAAAAATTATGGATCCAACTAGACTTATACTCTCCCATGAAATCTCTCAATTTTTTTTAATGTTATCTAGTCATATGAATCAATTTAGGTACCTTGAGGGTTTATGCCTAGTATTAGGCTTAGTATGCAAGACTATGTTTCCTATGTATATGACCACTCAAAGATTTACAATGAATTTAGGTGATCTTATGTCTCTTTCCATATCTAATTAAACCTTAAACATCCTCCCATAGTCATTCATGTCTCCCAATTCATCCTTTCATCATGGATATGCTATTTTTGTAGGTTATGTTGTTTGGGAAGTGCCTCTGGTCTGAGACAAAATAGAGGGCACTTCCCCTATTTACCTAACTAAAGTGAGACCATATAGGGTTTTTTTGGGTCATGATTACCATATTTATGAAGTATAAAATATTTATCACACATTTATATCCCTTAAAATCACAAATTCCCAAAACTGGTTTTATAGACCTATGACTATGTGCAGGGTCTTAGTTGACTGAGTGTGAGGTTAGAACATTATTTAATCAACTTGATACCCTATTTATTTCCATTTTATAATAACATGGGAATGTGTTATCATTAATATTAAAGTTATTTATACTTATAATCTTCAATTTACACCTCTTCCAACCAACTTTCATCTTTTATTGCTTAGGCTAGTCTAATATATGTACTGACTATGTCACCTATAGGTGGCCATTATGGAAGAAGTTGAATGTTTCCCATAAGTATCTATATATGATTAAGCATTTTAATTTTATAAAATTTTATTCCAATAAGTATATTATGCCATTCCATATGTTGGTGAACTCATCTCATGCCTTGACATCATGTTCTGATACCATTACAATCAATAGAACATAGGTCACTTACAAGCTACAGGTTCATTTGGGTTCAAAATTATTATAATTCACTGAATCTCATCTGTAGAAAATTGACTGAGTTTGAACCATTAAATCATATTCTTTATCAATAAAAAAAACTCCTCTCTAAATGACATGTTAATACTAGGACTTAGGCTACAAGAAGGGATTCATTAAACTAACACAAACTTCATAGATCATAATCACAATATGGCACTATATATGGCAATATCCTTTTTCAAAGAAGTTAAGGTACACTTATCATTAAGAAATTTTTCAATTTTGACTGAATGTAAATGCTACTTGAGAGTGTTCTTGGATATTCTTGTGAAACTTAGGTGAATTTATAAATCCATTCAATTCTTTAAGCTATTCCCACCATATCTCTTGGGTTTTAGATAGCCTTATCATTATCTGTACATGCCTATAGGTGACTGTGTACATTAGGGTTCTAATTAGTCTCTACCTAGTGCCTTAGAAATCTATCTCAATTAATATTGAGGTCCTTTAATTAAAATATTCCATGAAGAAACTAACTTCTATGTTTTTATAGGTTGAACATAGGTACATTATCTTTGACTTGAATCCATTGAGAGAGAATAAGCCACTACAACTGATGAAATAATGTTTATTCACACTAATGGTGGTGTTATTTATAGCACAAGGAGGATGACCTTGTCTATACATTCATATCCACATGTGATAAAGGAGTTCAAACCAACATAAAAATTAATAACATGATCTTTCAACCTATATACATCACTCAATTCACATAGATTAATGCAAATGGATGAGGAAATCGAAGCCATTAGGTTTATGTAGGCAATTTTTAGATGTTATAAATCTTATAGATTATTCATAGAGTAGGTACCACTAATATGAAAACCATAAACATGAAATGGGTGTATATAGAGACTAATTTCATCCCCCAAGTGCATTCACCTTAACTCTACTTCTCTTGTTTGTACCAACTATAAACTAGTTGACCTTGTTGGCCTACCAAACAGAGTGATGAGATAAAGGGATTAGTTTTAAATTTGACAGATTTTCTCCTATTATTTGACATCTATGAAGATGTATTTTATGTGACCAAACCCATCAAATTCAACTTAGACAATTTTTTAAAGCCTAAACAAAGGGGGAATTTCTATAAAACCTTTTAAGAAATTCTTAGATTTTTATGAAGACAAACCTAGTAGATAAAGATCTTAGCCTAAGTCATTTTGTGTTTTTTAAAACATAAAATTATAAATGACATTTTTTAAAACTAAGATTTATATAATCATTGAACTAATTAAAAGATAAGCATCTTGTAGAATCCAATGGTAATCACTTGTTCACTAGATTTAATCCAATGGTGCATCAAGCCTAAAGTCCTTTAAAAAGGCATATGCTTAATGATTTGGCCCTAGCTAGGATCCAATATTGATATCTTGCTAGCTAGATTTGATCTAATTATGTGACAAAGTTGAGGAATTTTCAAAATCCTCATGAGCTTGACACATGGCATAATTATGAGCTTAAAAATCAAGAGACCAATGAAATGCAAGGACCTATATTTGATTTTTCAAAGCAAAATAAAGAGGACTTTTGAAATCTAATAGCTAGCCTTCAACTATCATTTATGAAATTTGACACAAAAGGCATGGAACCCTACCACATGAGCTCCATGTAGGTATGAAAGATCAAAATTAAATATATCCTATTCTTGATAATGCAAAAGACATGAGAATGAGGTCCCATCAAATTTGAGGCATGTATGAAATCTTGATTTGGATATTTTCACCATTAAAGATAAAAACCTTGAACCCTTTATAAAGAAGGACATAAGTCATTACAATTGATCACATAGTAATCAAAGTAAGTGTAACTTGAATTTAGAGCAAGTGCCTTAGTGAGATATTTGTTTTTATCAACTGCAATTTAGTGTTATCAAGGCGGTAGGCAAGCAACAAATGAAAATTGTAGTAGAGATTTATCTAACTTCAGATGGTGAAGGAAAGGTATTTAGAGACATAGATTTATATTTAATAGACTTGAATGTACATAGAACAAAAAAATGGTCTAAATTATTCTTATTTATAGAGGATTTATAACCAATTTCCTAGGAGGAAAAGAGGAATGCTACGGTGCACCAAAGATATAAATACCTAGCATCAATTCAGCTAGTAGGCCTTCACCATGTGGCTACTAAACTAGAGGTAATGCATTGAATCAACCGTCTTATTCCTATATTTGTTGAATACAAAATAGATTAATAATGGATTATTCATGAAGTAAGTATCAATAAAGTTTTTTTTATATATCCCATGGCCTTTGAGGCTTACTATCAGCTCCCTTTACCTCATGTTGATCTCCCATCCTTGAGAGAATGGACAAATTCCAAAATTTTTGATTTAGTCCTCTCACCTTGGTTAATCCAAGGTTCCCATATTTTTAGGACCCCAAATGGTGAGATTCCTATTGCCCAATTTAGGGAGGAAATTAGGGTAGATATGACCTTATTGATTAAATCCTTTGGTGCCATTTCTAATACTTATTTGATTAAGTTTTGGGTATCTTATGTCCATTGCATGTTAGATCAGAGCTTAACCCCTCCCACTAGAGACTTAATAAGTTGTTTTTTGGCCAAAAAATATATATCCATCAACAGAAATACCTCCAAGTAATTATGTTTGATGTCTTACCTCTTTGATTCACTCTTAGCCTCTATTAATTTCCCTAGCATCCAAAATTGGTCCCTTGATGGTAGAAATACTATTTCCCATCATTAATCCAAATTAAAAATATTAAAATACAAGAATCACATGTAATTCATATGTGATGGTATCTTCCCAATAATTTTGAGTCAATCACTAGTATCCCTAAGCCCAGGCTTCATCCTCTAATCAAAATACAAGCGAAGACCATGGGGGATGTGTGGTTATATCCATATTGCAATGTAATAAGGATAGAAAGAATCATGGTCCAACCATATAAATTACCTATATATGTTCCTAGTAAGCTTGTAGAGTAAGAAATTGATTATCAAATCATCCAAGGGATGGATTTGGTATGCAAGAAGAATAATAAGTTTTAGGTTCATCCCTTTCCATTAGACATTGGTAGAATTATAATCAAGGATTGGAAACAACTAGAGATCATGGTGGTGCATATGAACTCTTTTGATTTCCAACTAGATGATCTTAAGATGTGGGACCCTAATGATAGAGTGGCTAACCATATTCAAGATAAAAAGGTCCCAAAGACTAAGTACAAACATCAACCAAGTGTGGGAGATGGTATTTATAAAAAGGCAAGGATTTTTGAAGAAGTCTTATCTAGGGTTTAAAACTACAACATCAAATTATAACATATACTAGTTAGGCATAATAAGCCCTCAAGAGAAATATGGCAAGTGCATCCCTTACATTATCACTTATTTTTAGGACCATCTATGACTGCACATCAAGATCCACCTATTGGAGGACAATCTTCTAAGCCTTAGTAGAGAGAATTGACAAAGTCACCCTAGGTTTGGCAACCTGAGGATGTAAAAGGAAAAATTAAAGATGTGATTCAAGAGTCAAACATAGAGCATATACCTGATGAAGGTCCCTAAATTTAAGTATTCCAACAAAGGTCTTCTTCCCTAGTAGAGGTTATTAACATGATTTATTTGGAAATTAGACAAATAGTGGAAAGTTACCTTCTTAATATCAAAATTACTTATGCTTTTACTAAGGAAGAGGACCCATCTGAGGAATCAAGAAAATGATTAGTTCCATTGGATGGAGGAAAGAGATAGGTGTAGTCAACCTTAGTTGCTCTGGCTTCAAGAAAGAGGCCTATGTTAACTTTCACTCACCCTACTAGTGAAATTAACCTCTTCAGTGATGAGAATCCTATTTATGGATGAGTTATTCCTAATTGGTTTATTTATGGGAAGTTATATAAAATACCATCTCTTTCTCCTTCACTAGGTTTCACTCAAGTTGACATGGATGTTTAGGATAATGTCAAGCTTTGGATTTAGGATATTATGAATAGACAAGTAGAGAGAAGCATCTAGATATTTCAAAACAAGGAAAGCCAAGGGATTGATACATAAAGAGCCTTTGGGAGTTTAAATGTAGAGATTCTTGAATAACCAAAAGTAAAGGAGTCTGATCCTCAGGGCTTTTTCAATCTAGATACATCAACTCTTGAGAGAGTAGTGACCAAGAAGGTTACTATTGGTACTAACAAGTTCACCTTTCAGAACGTGGAACCATTTGTAGGTTTAACTCCTATTCTAGGGTAGGTAGTAAGGGAGCATCCTATATTTAAATAAGATGTAGCTAGTATGGTATTGGCCTAGTCAACAATGACCTTGGCTAGAGTTTAGGGAATGAAATAGAGTATTCTCTACTAGGAGAAAAGAAAACAAGATTTAGAAGCTTAGATCCTCCTTTCAATTCCTGAGGACATATTAAAAGTGTTACATAAATATTTGATGAATGAATTTGAGAATTTGAAAGGCATCAAGCTTAGATTGAGTGATTTAAACCATCAAACTAAGATGATACAAGACTTAATCACTCAATGGAAAAATTCTCAAGCTTAGATGGAGGAGCTCATCAAGGTATATAAGACAAAGTAGACATTTAACTTCAATATTATCGAACTTAGACATATGGACATCTTCATTATAGGTTTGATGGATAAACAAGAGGATTTGATCACCTAGAGAAATGATGTCAATGACTTAATCAATAAATACATAGACTTGGTAACCCGTATTGAGAAACTTCTAGATATGTATTAGATAACCCTTCTCAAACCACTACTATAGGCCTGATTAGTGATGGAGAATTCAAGTAAAAGGTTGGTGTTCACATCTAGGGCATTAGAGATAAAAAAGGTAATTCAACCAAGGATAACTACAAGATCCTTGATATTATTATTTATGTAGGGAAACAAATTTTGGAAGCATAATGTATCAAGGAACTTATATCTTGGGATGATAATGAATTTGATAAGTTATTAGATCAAGAAGAGGATTGTTTAATGAAGACCGTAATGGATTTTTAACTAATCAAGGAGAAATATACAAAGTTGAAATAACTATTCAAATAGGTATTATTGAAGGGCCCACCAATGAAATTCCTAAAATAATATTTTTTGTAAAGTATATGCTAGTCTATAAGCATATACTCTTTCTTGTCAAGTTGACATGTAACCTTCCACATTGTATCTTTATATCAAGGATAATTGACCTTATCCACATGTGTATATTTTGAAACTTAATTGGTTAAGCACCTATGTTTCCTATAAATAGGTAGATGGTTAACATTTGTAAAGGAGAGGGTTTTTGAGCAATTGGATACTAGGAGCATTTAATATAACTAAGGAATTCTGAAAAGATTGTCTATATAGTTTTGTTGAATGTCCATGCTAACTCTCAATTTTAGAGAGTCATCTTGAATTTAAATGATTCTTATTATTTTAAGTTACATTATTTTTCATAAGGTTGTTAATTTGTGCTAAATTCTAAATTGATTGTAAAGATCTCAAGTCTACTTCATTTTATTTGCTTTGTATTTGGATGTACTTAGGTTATTCAGATCATAATAGCAAATATTTAAAGTAAATTTGGTTCTTAATTATGATTCATATTTTTCCTTTGAATTTTTCATAATTTGTGATATAATTTGAGCTTATGCTATTTTATAACATAAATTGGTTCAAATGTGCTCAACGTAATTGGAATTTTGTCCTAATATTTGAAATGAAAACTTGCAATCACATTTCTTTCTTACATTACCCTTCTCTTTTCTTTTTTTTAATCAAGATTCACTCTAGATTAAAGATAATTTTTAATAATCATTTATTTTAGCTTATAAGTCATAAAAAACTATTGAATATCTAAATATTTAAACCCTAGTGGCTCCCAACCACTAAATCAAATTAATATTGTGGACAGTTATCATACTCTACTTCTATTTCACCATATACATCATTGAATTGTCACAAAATACAACTCATGCCTTGGATTTTTAAAATCCTAAAATGAGTAGTGTTCATCAACACTAAAGATCACCTATGGTACATTTCAAAGCATCAACAGGAGTAGCTCTATTGGTGCTAGAAGGAGGGCCTCATTAAAGATACTTAATATCTTTCAGGTGTATTTGGTCAAAATTACTCTACATTTTATATTATTATGTTTAGTTTATTATAAATTATGTAAATATATGTGGCCTTTGCAGAAATATGGATTTTTTTGCTAATAATTTATTAGTATTTGGAGTTAGGACAACTTATTTTCTTCAAAATTGACAATTCGTTGACAATAAGAACATTATTTGAGTCTTAAGTTGTAAAGATTAAGCTTAGTGTGCATATTATTTTTCATTATTTGGAAATTAATGTGTTACACCATGTTTCAAAACAAGATCCTTAATCTTTAAGATGGAAATACGAAGGATTAGGAGCATATAACATTCCAAGACTAGAGAACCCTTGCTCAAACTAGAAATCCATAGAAGGACTAGGAAAGATAGAGGTAAGCATAGGTATTTTAAATATCTACCATCATCACCTTTGTAAGGGATTCTTGTGCTCGATATTCATCTAAGTTCCCCTATCAATATACTAGGCATAGTTCATGATTTACCATGTAATCCTGACAAATATTTGCCAATATTTAATCTAACTTGTATTACGATTACCTAAGGACATGTTAAATCTTTAAAATCACCATTAAGATTATTATATGTTATTCATGAAGATGTATCATGTAGGTTATTCCTATTTACATTCAAAGATGTTACATATGAATGGTTCCTTAATTTGCTTGACAATTGTATTATCTCATGAAATAACTTTGACACTATTTTTATTGATCAATTTGGAAAGATCATAAGCCCTTATGTCATCTATCATCAATTTATAACTATTAAGAGAGATACAAGTGAACCTATTAGGTCTTTAATGCTAAGTTCCAAAAGATGTTTTATTAGACCATGGTTCCATATAAACCTAATGAAGATTTAGCTTTGGAGGTTTATAAAGATGATGTTGACCCCATGGCTTATATGTTTTTGAAGAGAGCCCTTCCACTTATAATCACATTGGCTCAGGCTTATTCTAAAGTAGTGGTTATTAGCAACCAAATGCAACCCCAAGGATATATGGCTTATACTATCCCAAATGTTAATCCTCAAACGCCAGTATTAAAAAATTTCCCAAATAATAACCAAAATGCTCCAAAATTAAACCAATTCCCTACTTTGAATGTATTTCTTACTTGTAATGCTACCCCTAATCAAAATTTAGGTTTCTTAAGCCATGTAGTTACCAATGGATTTCATGAAAATGACTAGAAGGCTTTAGTTCCTATCAATGGAATTAATAGTAACCAAGGTTAAAATGCTAAGGTTCCAAAAAATGAGAATGAGTCTATATTTAAAATGGTATAGAAGTTTATCACTAATTTTCTAAAATTACAAAAGAAAATTTGTAATGCTAATGACAACTATAGAAGGAACTTCACTTTCTAAAAGTTTAACAAGCCTAAGAATATGTTTCAAAATGAAAGTTTCTATAATAACAAAGCTAATGAACCTTCTTCTAGAAAAAGGAATATGGATATAAACCTCACTAATATTTCCTTAACATATTACTGTAGGGTGCATACTATTTCCAAGCATGGTGAGATTGATTGCATTGAGTTTTATAAAGCCTTTAAATCTTTTCAAGAACTCGAAACATTTGAAGTGGTTCCAAACAAAGATAATACTACAAATAATTTTGAATCTAAACCATCTAACCAAGTGCATATGGTGGAAAATTTACAATTCCCTTTTCAAGATGATAATGAGCCTAAGAATATTCCTAGGGAGATTCAAGAATTCCAACAATTTTTCAAGACATATCCTCTGAGAAATAGGAAAAAATAACCATTGACTACCTCTACCCCTCCTAACAATTATGGAACCCCTCTAGACACTACATCAAAGAATAATCCTAAAACCCCTAAAGGAAGTTCATCTAAGATAATTATTGATCCTCCAAGCAAAACTAGCTAAAATATTGTGGAAGATATGAAAAGGATTAAAGCCAATATCACTCTTCATGAGCTAACTCAGATCACAGAACAAAGAGACTTACTCTTGGAATCTTTATCCAAGAAAATTGGGAAGCCTCCTAAGAATGATAAAGCAAATGTAATTATGCAAGTAATAAAATTAGATTCTCCACCTTTTTTACTTATAGTTAAGATATTTGGGAAGAATGTTCATAATTGCCTTTTAGATTATAGATCCTCAACCAACATTATGCCTGCTAGGATATGTGAACAACTTGGGTTAACTCTAATCAAGTCTGATAGGGTAGTAACTCAATTGGGTAAGTCTAGAGTTAAGTTTATAGGATAATTATTTAATGTGCATATACAACTAGCTAGTGAACCCAGGGTTCATCAGTTCATTGATATCCAAGTGGTAGAAATGCCTAGTGCTTATGGATTACTTTTGAGTAGAGAATAGATTGAGGTCTTAAATGGATATATGTCTATTGATTTCTTGCACTTGTGGATTCCTTTTAAAGGTGTGACAAATCAAATAAGAGTTGAAAGGGAACCTTGAATGAAACACATGATAATGGAATATAATGATATTAATGAAAGGGTAAATTTCCTAGATTCTAATTTGAGAGTATTCACTTTAGAAATTGTAAAAGAACTAGTTTCCAAGAGTCCTCTAATTTTTGGTTTGTGGAAGTTATATATTAAGGATGCCAAGTACAAATCAGGATTAGGACCTGGTATTGTATTGATGTATCCTTCAAAAAAGTAATACCATGTAACTTATAATTTATAGTTTCCTTGCACCAATAACTTAGCTGAGTATGAGGCTCTCATACTTGGATTGTAGTTTGCCATTAAGTATAAAGTTAAGGAACTCCTTGTCTATGGAGAATCTAAACTTATGGTTAACCATGTGAGGATTAAATACCAGTGTAAATTGTCTTAAAAATATATAAGTTTAGGGTGTGGGACTTGATTCAATCTTTCGATGCCTTCAACATCTTAGTTGTTCCAAGAGAAGAAAACAAAGCTACTGATGAGCTTATCTCTACTACAGCTAACCTCATGCCTAATCATGATTCTCAAAAATCCAATATTGAGCTAGTACCATGTCCTTTAGTTATTCATAATGTAAATCATTTCCAAGTTTTCAATGATGATCAACAAATCATAGATTTATTAACTAATTATAGATATTTTGAAGCTCACATTATTGATGATGTTGATGAAACTTTTCCTGAGAAGGAACTTAATGGTAAAATCATCCAATTAAGTGACAATAAGATACATAAAGAGATGATTTTATTGGAAAGACTATTTGATCTTGAAAAGATTTTTGAAGCAACTAAATAACCCAAGGTAAATGGTAGATATTTTCATCTAATGAACCTTGGTCCACATAATTAGCTCCAAATGGTGAATATAGGGAAGGCTTTCACTAAATGGAAAATAAAAAATCTAGAGAGTTGCTTACAATATATAAGGATGTAATTTCTTAGTCTTATGAAGATTTGAAAATATTTAACTTGAGGGTCATTACTCATACTATACCTCTTCAAGAAGGTTCAAAACCCTTTATACAGAAGCAAAGGCTAGTGAACCCTATTTTAGAACCCATGATTTTTAAATAAGTAAATAATTTTTTGGATGTAAATATAGTGTTTCTTATTAGACAATCCAGTTGGGTGGTAAACCTAGTCGCAGTCAAAAAAAAGATTGGAGAAATAAGATTGTGCATAGATTTTAAGAATTTAAATAAAGCATCTAAAAAAGATAACTATCCTTTACCTTCTCGAGATTATGTTATCCAAACTATTTTAGGATCTGTCATGATGCCTCTTTTATGGATTTTTTGGATATAATCAGGTGCTTGTTATTTTAGAAGATAGGATGAAAACAACTTTTACTACTAAATGGGGAACATATGCTTACAAGAGAATGCATTTTGGATTAATTAATGCAAGGGAAAATTTTCAAAGGGCCATGGACCATGATTTCCAAGGTTTAGAGGGAAAATGTATCATCATATATATGGATGATCTTATAGTATTTTCTATAAATAGAGAGGAACATTTCATACATTTGAGATAAGTATTTGATAGATGAAAAAAGTATGGTGTATCTCTTAACCCCAAGAAAAGTATATTTTATGTCACTTAATGAGAATTATTGGGACATATATTTACCAAACATGGGATTTTTTTAGATCCTAATCAAGTAGAGTCCATCTCTAAAATACGGTTGCCCAATAGCTGAAAAGAACTTAAGTCATTTTTTGGCAAGATTAATTTTGTGAGGAAGTTTATTTTAGGCTTCACTGAGATTGTCAAACCTTTGAATGATATGATTAAAAAAGTTGTTATAATTTCTTAAAATGAGAAATCTAATAAGGAATTTGATGAAATTAAGATGGAAATCACTAAAGCTCTAGTCTTCATAAGTCCTGATTTTTCAAAATATTTCTATCTATATGCATTTGCTTCTGAGCATACTATGGCTGCAATGTTAACTCAAAAAGCTGATGGGAATGATCATCCCATAGATTTCATGAGAAAAAAACTCAAAATTTTAGAATTGAATTATTATATTATTGATAAGAAATATTATTCATTGGTAAAGGCAATAAAAAATTTAGACATTACCTCCTTAGAAATATGGTACATGCCATATTACCTGATCTAGCTATAAATCTTATGTTGAGTCAGAATGAGCTTGGTGAAAGAAGAGGCAAGTGGATGAAAATTCTACAAGAATATGATATAGAGATGAAAATATCCAAATTAGTGAAATATCAAGGTTTAGTTTAAATGATTTCTAGTATTAACCTAAAATTCCTTGTCATGTAAGTAGATCAATGAAATTTCCAACCCAATGAGTGGT
This sequence comes from Torreya grandis, assembly GCA_037957365.1. Lineage (NCBI taxonomy): Eukaryota > Viridiplantae > Streptophyta > Pinopsida > Cupressales > Taxaceae > Torreya > Torreya grandis. The sequence continues at coordinate 1,647,724 of JARHVA010003804.1, read as the reverse complement.
ATGACTCTATTATCCATTTACTTATCAATGGTGTTTGTTCCACAAGATTTATAAGAGAACAAAAGAGATCTTTAAGGCTCAAGTAATCTCATTACCTCATCAAGAATTGAATGTTGTATAGGAATAACTTTGAGGGAATTTATTTGAGATGTATGTCCAAGGAAGAAGCAGATTGGATTATGACTTCCTTCCATGAGAAGCTAGGAAGTGTAAACCCTTCAAGAAGAACCACAACTCACAATATTCTTAGGACTATATATTATTGGCCCACCCTCTTCAAATATGCTTATACACATGTGAGGGAGTGTCATTCATGCTAGATTTTTAACATAAAAGAGCCAAAGGCAGCCATGCCTTTACATCATGGGATGGTGGATAAACCTTTTACACAATGGGGATTAGAATTTGTAAGAGTAATCAATCCTAATTATTCTAAAGGTAATAAGTATGTCCTAACTACTATGGACTATTTCACTAGGTGAACTAAGGTAGTAGCCACTAAATAATGTAAAATATAAGAGGTGATCAAATTTTTAGAGGAAAATATTTGTACTAGATTTGGAACCCTAGTTTCTTTGGTTTTTGATATTGGATATGAATTCATTTCTATTAAAATATGGAATGGGCTTATGACTAAGGCATTGCACTCAATTTTTTGTCCAAGCAATACCCTTAAGGAAATGGTGTTTCTGAATCTATAAATAAAAATTTGATGAAAGCTATGAAGAAATTTATTGAAGATAGACCTAGAACATGGCATAAACTTCTTAAGTTTGCAATATGGGAAGATTGAATCAAGATCAAAAAATCTCTCAAGGCTTCACCATTTTTATTGGTATATGCTTAGGATCCTATCTTTCCCATCAACTTGAAGTTGCCTACATTCACATTCATGCAAGAATACATGGAGGATAGCCTAAAACTTGCTAATTATAGGCTATTAGACATCATTCAAATGGAAAATTCTAGATAAAAGGAGTTTATAGACTTTAGCAGACACCAATCAACCATGAAAAATGGTTTGATAAGAGATATAATGTGAGTGTATTTAGGCAAGAAGGCTTAGTCCTTATTTGGGAAAAATCACTAAAACCTAAAGGTAAACATGGTAAGTTCACCCCTTTATGGATTGACCCATACCAAATTATAGAAATCTTGGGCAATAACACTTTCAAGTTAAAAAATCTCCAAGGATCAAACTTTACTTTACCCATCAATGGGAAATACCTCAAGCATTACTTTGTTGCTGCTCCATCAGAGGTCTTCATGGAGTTAATGTCTAAGATTATTAAATTTAGAATAGGTAGGCTAGTTATTTCCCTTTCTTGCTTTGTTTTTTCTTCCTTGTTAGGATTGTATATATTTTTTTTGTTTGCATTTTGTTTTTTATTTCTTGGTGGTGTTCCTTGGTTGTGGTAAAGTATTGTGGTATTATTTTTTGGTTTGAAATTTCTCAAAAGTGTGGGTATAAATCTTACAAAAGTGAACATGGCTAGAAATAATGTAGTAAGAAGCAACCAAAGGTACTGGTACAAATTGGTATAGGAATTTAATGTCCTGCAAAGATTTAAACCTTATCCTACATCAAAACTTGGTTTTAAAAATAATCATATGTATACAATGTGAATTTAGTTTATTAACTCATATTCATGCTTACATTTAAAACACATCCTTGTCATGGATTAAAGTTTAAATTAAAGGAGAGTATCCTAATGCTAGGACATTTGACCAAATCATTAAAACCAAGTTGTATTAGTTTCCAACCTTTGCAAAAGGACCTAGAAAATGTTAAAAAGAAAAAACTCATTACAAAATCTATGTAAATATAAGTAAAGGTGATTTAGGTAATCTAAACTAGGGCTATGGATGCCTAGCTAGAAGTGGAGCAAGACCTTGAGTGGAACCAAAGGTATCTCTATCAAGATTATAGATGCTTGGATGGTAGTAGAGAAATGCCCAAGCCTCCCCTAAATTAAGAGTTGTTATTCTTAATGAATATCTAAAGTACTCAAAGTTAAGTGTAATGAAACAAAAGGATATGAACCCAGATATTATTTCTTAAAATTCATGACAAATAGTAAGTTGAATCAAAGCACACACTACATGTTTATGTTTTAATATCTAAGTTTAAATTTTATACATAATAAACTTGTTTCAACTGAAAGTTGATTCAGGAGAGAGTATATGTCCAATGGGATATAAAATTCATGTATAAGTTTTAACCAGAGCCCTGTGTTATAAAATATTGCTATGTTACCCCTGTGAGTCATCATTTGTTGATACCAACACCCCCATCTTTATTTTTTTTAAAAGGGGACACCTATGATTATTTTCAAAACCTTTGTATTCTAGAATAAGTGTAAAATAATGTTTGATCTTGAATTTTAAAAGTAGGTCAATCTTTAAAAAAGACATGAGCTTTGGTGTATCTAATTATGATCATGTTTTATAGATTAATGTATCTAAATAATCATTTTCAAGGTGATTAATTACAATTTTTCATGGAATAAGTTAGGGTTCCCAATCAATAAACCCTAACAATTTGAATTTAAACATTTTCAAGAAAATCTAGGGTGAAATTTTTTGCAAAATCAAGTTTTAACTTAAAGTTCATACGCTTTTATAGATCTAACACATTAGCTTGTTCACTATATTTAATACAATGGTGCATCAATATCTAAATATTTTATAAATGCATATAGTTAATGATTTGGGCCCTAGTAAAGATCCAATGATAATCACTTGATCAGAGGTTTCAATCTAATGTTACAATTAAAGTTAGAGCTTCAAGATCTCTCGAGGGCTTTACACATGGCATTCAGTTATTAGATTAATAAATTCCATTATCTTAACTTAGATAGGTTTAATCCCATCATTTGACATCTTTGAGGATGTATTTGATGTGATCAAACCCATCAAATTTAACCTAGACAATCCTCAAACCCTTGGGAACTCCTGAGGGCTTTACACGTGCGTTTTAATTATTAGATCAATAAATTCAATTATCTTAAATTTGATAGGTTCAGTTCCATCATTTGACATCTATGAGGACATATTTGATGTGACCAAACCCATCAAATTTAACCTAGATAATTGCCAAAGCCTTGGGAACTCTCAAGAGCTTTACACGTGGCATTTAGTTATTAGACTAATAAAGTCCATTGTCTTAAATTTGATAGGTTCACTCTCATAATTTGACATCTGTGAGGACATATTTGATATGAACAAACCCATCAAATTTAACTTAGACAAATTTTTGAATCCTAAACAAAGGGGGCATTTCTAAAAAACATTTTAATAAATTTCTAGCTTTTTACAAAGATAAACCTAGTATATAAAGATCTTGACTTAAGTCATTTTCTATTTTTTAAAATATAAAATTATAAATGAAATTTTTTAAGCCTAAGATTAATATAATCATGGAATAGATTAAAATAAAATCATCTTACATGATCCAAAAATGTTCACTTGTTCACTGGATTTAATCCAATAGTGCGTTAAGCTTGAAGTCCTTTAAAAAGGCATACAATTAATGATATGGCCCTAGTTAGGATCCAATGGTGATTGCTTACTCATTGGATTTGATCCAATGGTATGATAAAGTTGAGTAATTTTAAAATTCCTCACAAGATTGACACATGGCATTATTAGTGAGCTTAAAAATCAAGAAACCAATGAAAATCAAAGACCTAAATTCAGTTTTTCAAAGCAAAATAAAGAGTACTTTTGAAAGATAATGGCTAGCCTTGAACTAGCATTTATGAAATTTATCATGAAAGGCATGAAACCCTACTGCATGAACTCCACATAGGTATGGAAGATAAAAATGAAAGATATCCTATGCTCAATAATGCAGAAGACATGACAATGATGTCCCATCAAATTTGAGGCATGTTTGAAATCAAGAGTTGGATATTTTCACCATTAAAGCTAAAAACCTTGAACCCTCTATAAACAACGACTTAAGTCAGTTCAATTGATCACATAGCAATAAAAGTAAGTTTAACTTGAATTCATATCAAGTGCCTTAGTGAGATCTTTGTTTTTAGCGACTACAATTCAATGTTATCAATGGTAGTGAGCAGGCAATAGATGAAAATTGAAGTGACAATTTATCTAACTTCATATGGTGAAGGAAGGGCCTTTAGAGACACAAAGTTAGATTTAATGGCCATTAATGTACATGGAATAAAAAATTTGTCTAAATTATTCTTCTTTAGAAAGGATTTATAATCAATTTCATAGTAGGAAAAGAGGAATGCTACGGTGCACCAAAGATATAAAGACCTAGTATCAATTTAGCTAGCATGCCTTCACCATGCAACTTCTAAACTAGAGGTAATACAGTACATCAAACTTCTTATTATTATTTTGGTTGACTATAAAATATATTTATAATGGATTATTCATGAAGGAATTATCAATAAAGTTGCATGTATAACTCTCATGGCCTTTGAGGTTTACTATAATCTCCCTTTGCCTCAATTCAATCTCCCATCCTTGAGAGAATGGATAAATTCCCAAAACTTGGATTTAGTCCTCTCACCTTGGTTAATCCAAGGTTACCATGTTTTTAGGACCCCTAATGGTGAGATTCTTATTGTCTAATTTATGGATAGCATTAGGGTAGCAATGACCTTATTTAATAGAGCCTTTGGTGCCTCTTCTATAATTTATTTGAGTAAGGTTTGGGTATCTTATATCCATTGCATGTGGGAGCAGAGCTTAATCCCTCCCATTATAGAATTTATAAGTTTTTTCTTGGATAAAAAATTTAAATCCATCAAGAGAAAGACCTCCAAGCAATTCTTTATGATGTCTTGCCTCTTAGATTCACGCATAACCTCTATTAATTTCCTTAACATCTAAAATTGGCCCCCTAATGGTAGAACTACCATTTCCCATCACTAATCTAAATTACATATATTCAAATACATGAATAACATGAAATTAACATGTGATGGTATCTTCTCAGTCATTTTTGAGGCAATCACTAGTATCCCTATGCCCAAGCTTCATCCTCTAATCAAAATACAAGTGGAGACCATGTGGGATGTGTGGTTCTATCTAGAAGGAATCATAGTCTAACCATATAGATTGCCTATATATGTTACCAGTAAGCTTTTAGACCAAGAAATTCCTTATCAAATCATCTAGGGAATGGATTGGATATGTAAGAAGAATAAGAAGGCTCAGGTTCATCCTTTTTCACTAGACATTGGTAGAATTATAATCAAGGATTGGAAACAATTTGAGATCATGGTGGTGCACAGGAACTTGTTTGATTTCCAACTAGATGATCTTAAGATGTGGGACCCCAATGATATAGTGGATAACCATATTCATGATAAAAAAGTCCCAAATACTGAGTACAAACATCAACCAAGTGTGGGAGATGGTATTTACACAAAGACAAGGAACTTTGAATAAGTAGTGTCTAGGATTAAAAACTACAACATCAAATTAGAACATAGGCTAGTTAGGGATAATAAGCCCTCAAGAGAAATATGGAAACTACATCCCTTGTATTATAACATGTTGTTAGGACCATGTGGGACTGCACATCAAGAGCCACCTATTAGAGGACAATATTTTGAGCCTCAACAGAGAGAATTGGCAAAAGTCACCCTAGGTTGGGCAACCTAAGGATATAAAAGGAAAATGTAAGGATGTGATTTAGGAGTCCAACATAGAGCATAGACCTAGTGAAGGTTCCTAGATTCATGTATCCCCACCAAGGACTTCTTCCCAAGTAGAGGTTATTAGCATGATTGCTTTAGAAATTAGATAAATAGTGTAAAGTGCCCTTATTAACATCACAATTGATTTTGGTTCTAATAGGGAAGAGGATCCATCTGAGGAATCAAGCAAAGAATTAGTTCCATTAGTTGGAGGAAAGAGACAGACAGAATTGGCCTTAGTTCCTCTAGCTCCAAGAAAGAGGCTTAGGTTAAATTTCACTCGTACTACTAGTGAAATTAACCTCTTGAGTGATTAGAATCCTATTTATGGCCTAGCTATTCCTGATTAGTTTATTTATGGGAAGTTGTATAAAATCCCATCTCTTTCTCCTTCACTAGATTTAACTCAAGTTGACATGGATGTTTAGGATAATGTCAAGCCTAAGATTCAAGATATTCTGAATAGACAAGTAGAGAGAAGCATTCAGATCCCTCATAATAAGGAAAACTAAGGGATTGACACCCTATGAGCCTTTTGGAGTTCAAATGTAGAGATTATTGAATAGACACAAGTAAAGGAGACTAACCCTCAGGTATTTTTCAATTTAAATACATCAATATTGAGAGAGTATTGACCAAGAAGGTTACTGTTGGTACTAAGGAGTTCACCTTTTAGAAGGTGGAACCATTTATAGGTTTAACTCCTACTCCTAGGTAGGTAGTAGGGGAGCATCCTATATTTCAAGAAGATGTATCTAGTATGGTATTGGCCTAGTCAATAATTACCTTGGTTAGAGTTTAGGGAATGAAATAGAGCATTCTCAACTTGGAGAAAGAAAAACAAGATTTAGAAGTTTAGATCCTCCTTTTAGTTCCTAAGGATGTATTACAAGTATTGAATAAATATTTGATGGATGTATTTAAGAATTTGAAAAGAATCAAGCTTTGATTGAGTGATATAAACCATCAAACAAAGATGACATAAGCCTTAATCACTCAATGGCAGAATTCTCAAGCTCAGATAGAGGAGCTCATCAAGGTATATAAGACAAAGTAGGAATTGGACTTCAAGATTACCAATCTTAGATATATGGACATCATCATGGTAATTTTTATGGATAAACAAGAGGATTTGATCACCTAGAACAATGATGTCAATGACTTCATCAAGAAAGACACAGGCTTGGTAATCTAGATTGAGAAACTTCTAGGGAATATATTAGATAACCCTTCTCAAACCACTATTATAGGCTTGATTAGTGATGAAGAATTTAAGAAAAATATTGGTGTTCACATTTAAGGCATCAGAGACAACAAAGGTCATTAAACCAAGGACAACCATAAGATCCTTGATATCATTATTTCTATAGGGAATAAAATTATAGAAGCATAATGTATCAAAGAACTTGTATCTCAGGCTAATAATGAATTTGACAAGTTAGTAGATCAAGAAGAGGATTCTTTAATGAATCTTATAGTGGATTTTGAACTAATCAAGGAGAAATATACCAATGTGAAAGAATTCCTCAAATATGGATAATTAAAGGGCCCACCAATGAAATTCCTAAAAGAATATTCTTTTTGTAAAGTATATGCTAGTATGTTAGCATATAATCTTTCTTGTTAAGTTGGCATGTGACCTTCCACATTGTATCTTTATATCAAGGATGTTTATTCTTATCCACATGTGGATATTTTGAAAGTTAACTGGTTAACCTTCTATGTTTATTATAAATAGGTAGATGGTTAACATTTGTAAAGGAGAGAGTTTTTGAGTAATTGTATACTAGGAACATTTAATACAACTAAGGAATTTTGAAAAGATTGTCTATATAGTTTTGTTGAATATCGATGCTACCTATAAATTGCAAATAGTCATCTTGAATTTGAATGATTCTTATTATTTTAAGTTAGGATTTTTTTCATAAGGTTGTTAATTTGTGCTAAATTCTAAATTGATTTTAAATATCTCAAGTATACTTCATTTTATTTGCTCTATATTTGGATGTACTTCAGTTATTCAGATCATAATAGCAAATCTTTAAAATAATTTTGGTTCTTACTTATGATTCATAATTTTCCTTTGATTTTTTCTTGATTTGTGATATAATTTTATCTTATGATATTTTATAATATAAATTGGTTCAAATGTGCTCAAAGTAATTATAATGTTGTCATAATATTTGAGATGAAAACCTGCAATCACATTTCTTTCTTACTTTACCCTTCTCTTTTCTTATTTTGATCAAGATTCACTCTAGATTAAAGGTCATTATTAATACTCATTTATTTTAGCTTTTAAGTCATAAAAAACTATTAAATATCTAAATATTTAAACCCTAGTGGCTCCCAACCACTAAATCAAATAAATATTGTGGATAGTTTTCATACTTTGCTTCTATTCCACCATAGACATCATTAAATTATCACAAACTACAACTCATGCCTTGAATTTTTCAAATCTCAAAATGAGTAGTGTTCATGAACACTAAAGAGAACCTATGGTACATTTCAAGGCCCCAATAGGACATCAATCTCTATAGTATGTGATAATAGATCAACTTGTGTATCCATTGAAATGACTAAATGGGCATATGAAAATAACATCATTATCAAATTATCATCCAACCATTATCCTCAAGATAATGGCTTATCTAAATCAACTAATAAAAACTTGATGAAAGCAATAAATAAGTATACTATAGACAAACCCATAACATGGCACAAGCTTATCAAATATGCCCTTTGGGCAGATAGAACAAGAGTCAAGTAGGTTGTCAGGGCATCTCCTTTTTTATTGGTGTATGGCCAAGAGCCCATCTTTCCCATCACCCTCAAGTTAAAAACATACAAATTCATGTATGAATATATAGAGTATGATAATTAATGGGAAAATTCAAGATGTTTGGACATTGTTTGGATGGAGGACGCATGAGAAGAGGATTTTTCCAATTTTAATAGCCACAAAACCACAGTGAAAAGGGGTTTGATAAGTGATCCAAGATAAAGGTGTTTATGGAAGGAGACTTATTTATTTTTTGGGACAAGGAATTTGAGCCTAAGGGTAAAGATGGGAAGTTCACTCCTTTATGGATAGGTTCCTATCATATTATTGAAACACTTAGAAACAACACCTTAAAACTAAAAGACCTACAAGGAGTATAATTCACATTTCCCACCAATGGGAAGTACCTTAAGCATTTATTTTTTTATACTCCCCTTGGGGTCTTCATGGATTAAAATTTAAGAATATTTATAGATAGAGAAGGAAGGCTAGATTAGTTTCCTTCTCCTTGTTTTTTTCATTTCCCTTGTTTGTATATATATTTGTTTGATTTTCCTTTGCTTTATACTTTATTTTCTTTTTGTTCTATGTGTTTCATTTTTCCTTGCTTATAATAAGTATTTTTGGACAACCATTAACCCAAAGTTCATTGTAATTACTCAAGAGCTCCACATTTCAAGAATGTAGGTATAAATCTTAGGTAAATGTTGATCACGAATATGAAATATGAGCTTAATGACATAGTTTAGAGAAACTATTAAGGAAAAATAGATAAGTTAACTATTCCATAAGATCTTAAGAATTATTTTGATTTGAACTTATTTTTAAGGAAAATTTCACATATGGGATGAAATCTTAAAGTATTGGAACACAATCATGTTGCACTTAACAAACATCCTTCCTGGGATGAAGGTTACAACCATAGGCCATTGTCTAAGGATTAATAATTTAACCAAATCCTTAAACCTAGCTAAATTTGGTTCCCAACCCTTGTTAGAAAGACAAAATGGTCTAAAAATACAAAAATAAGAGCTTACTAAAAAATCAAAATATTTCCAAGCAAAAGTGAATCTGGTAATCTCCATTAGGGATATGGATGTCTAGATAGAAGTGGAGCAAAGCCAAAGGTATTTATATTTGGGCTATGAACATTTGAGTAGCAAAAAAACAATTCCAAAGCCTTCCCAAACTAAATCATGATTCTTAATGGATATCTAAATGTGCTACAAGTCAATGTTAGTGGTTAAAAACATTAAACTTAGAAGTTGCTCCATAAATCCCATGGAAAATAAAATGGATCAAGATAAGGATAGAATTTTTGATAAAACATAGGAGACCCATAGTAATTACACTTATCATAACCATATAAAACATAGTAAATGCAACCACTAGCATTCAAATCTTAGCATCAAGATTAATGAGCTACATTGATCCATGCAAGAAGATCTAATGATGTGAAATAAAAGGAAGATTTTAAATAATAACGGTCATGTTTTCAAACATTAATGAATAATCTACCATGAAAATTTCTATGTTGATTTAAAAACAATGCCACATTAGTATAAAGTGATAAAACTATATATTTTATGGGTTTAAAAATCAAAGGTATAAATGCTAATGTCCAAATAAAATCTAAGGCACAAACTCACTCAAATACAATATTAATCACTATTAAAGCTTGAAAAGACTTTCATAAAATCCTTAGCATCAAAAAAATTCCTAGTTCAATCCTAGAGTGACCAAAGTCAAGCTTGAGAGAGTCAAATTTCCATTTGAGGAAGTGAAAATTGATATAGAGGCTAATTATAAACCAGTAGTGAGAATTTGAAAGAACTTATAGTCATGGTAGCTAGAAAAAAACATAGAGAGGACATAAAAATCTATCTAACCATAGATTCAAAAGGGTGGGTCTTCAAATATACCAAATTTGATGTTATAGCCTTAAGCATAGGAGATAACAAATGGTCCAAGATTTTCTGGACCATTTAGGAACTGTTGACCACTACAAGAGAGGACCAAGAGATTACATCAATCAATAAGAGATACTATGACATGGTTTCCATTCAAATAATAAGTCTTCATTATGTGGCATCAAATCCAAAGGCACTACATTGCATCAATGGTATTGCTCCTATTTTTAAGGATTATAAAATTGATCAAGACATGATAGTACATGAATGTAGTTTTACAAGAATTGCTTATATCTCCCTTATTTCCTTCAATAATTAGTACAAGTTACCCAAGCCTCAGGTGTATTTACCCACAATCAGAGAATGGTCTAATAATAATGACTTGAAAACTATCCTTACCCCATGGTTATATTCAGAAACCCAAGTAATATTTGACCCCAGTAGAAGGATCTCATTCACCTAATTTAAGGCTAATATTAGGATGATTATGACATTACTAAACAAATTTTCCAGAAGCACCTCCACCACCTGTGTGAACACAATATGGGTCCATTTTGTGTATTTCATGGCTGAGAATGGACTTAATCCCCATCTTGGATATATGATCAATATTTAATTTTAAAAAAAATATGTTTAGTAAAGAAGAAAACTAGTAACCATTTCTATATGATGTCTTATATTTTGGATGCCTTTCTAGCCACTACCAAAATCCTCAACATAAAGGATTGGTCCCCTGATGAGAGACAAAAATTCTCCTAGTATTATAACAAATTGCATATATTCAAGTACAAGGACCATATTAAATTCATATGTGATTACATATATCTAACCTTAGTTGAAGCCATTATAGGGATCCCTATGCTGAGGGTCAACCCTTTGATCAAGAAGTATGTTGAGCTCATTGGGGACATTTGGCTATATCTAGATTTCACTATAATTTAGATATAAGGAACTATGATCCAAACCCTTAGGTTACCAATCCATGTACCCACAAAGTTGGTGGAGTATGAGGTAGCATACCAATTATTCCATACATAGATAACATGTGTAAAATAAAAAGGAAAGGACTACTCCATTCCTTTACTTTAACTATTAATAGGACTATGATCCAAAATTGGGACCATGTAGAGAATATCTCTAAGAACAAGTCCTCCTCAAATCTATAGATTGATGAAATGAGACAATGGTACTCCTATGAAAGGGTTTCAAAACATTAAAGACCAAATAGATTAACATGACTTAGGAACATCACCTTAATGTCTATGATTTAATGTATATCTGAGCTTCCTCATTCATAGAAGTCTTGGTAAGATTAAGGAAGCATATAATCAAGCTAAAATCTAGACTAATAAGAAAACAAAAGACAAGTGAGGATATATGGTAGATCATGCCTATGTAGTATCATTTGTTAGTAGGACCATCTTCCAGACCTCCTCCCATATAGCCATAGGCAGAGACACAATAAATCAAAGCACAAGTTTCATAAGGGATAGATGAAAAGAGACCTAAAAAGAGGAGAATAGGTGAAGTAGCATCATCCTCAAAACTACCTAAATAACCAAAGTCACAATTTGAAGAAATTGATATAATTACATTGTACCTTGAGGAGATAGTAGAAGATGCCCTAAAAGCGTTGGCAAGTGCCTACTTGTCAGATGATGAAGAATTAAGAATGAAAGAACCTCAATCCCAAACTAAGAAGTAAGTAGAGGAAGAAAAGGAGAGAATTATCTATAGACTTAGTTCTTGTTTCAATCCAACCCAAAAGGATAACTAAGCTAGATCTAGTTTAATTAGGAGGCAAGAAGCCAAAGTGGACTTTCACTCAACCTTGGAGTGAAATCAACTTTTTCAGTGATGATAATCCAATTTATGGCCCCTCCATTCTAGAGTACTTCATATATGGAAATTTTCAAAAGGTTCCAACCATGCACCATAATTGGGCTATTAATAAGTCTATTAACATCCATGTTCAGGTGAAATCAAGCCTTGGATTGTGGAATTACAACAACAGGAAAAAGAAAGATGCAAGGATACCCTTAGAAAGTCAAGTAGAACATAGATGGATGCTCCTAGAACTTCAAGTGGAACACAAGTCGAGATCCCTACTCCACAAGTGATAAAATCATTAGTGGGATTTTGCTTCAACCCAAAGAGGACCAGATAAAGAGAAATAGAGAATAAAATATCTAAATAAATAGGCCAAGTTTTCTTATGTCAAGTTGTAAGTCTTTAGGTGAAATACTTGATTAAGGCCTTGTCTAAGAATATAGTCCCAAATTTTAGAACTATCAGCAAGGCACATTTGAATATGGCCATGGCCATATTGTTTAACAAGATTGAGGCCCTAGACAACTGGTCCAAAATAATGGAAGACCTTACCAAAGACTTCAAGAAGCTAGAAGATGGAATGTCTCATATCTTAGACAACTTGATAAAGGATCCCATAGACCTGATATCACTGGATCTCATAACTGATGAAGAGTTCAAACACATGACCTTTAAATTCATGAAAGAGGTAAAAAATTAGGGGCACCACTAGATAATAGATGGCAATAAGAAATTCATAGGCTTACTCCTATCATGTGAGGAGAAAATGGGAGATGCCAAGGTTATTAAATGAGATATATAAAAGATCAAAAATATCCTTAAATATCTATAGGATCATGGAAAGTGGATTTCCCTAAAGCTAGTGGTGGATCTTTAGTTTATTAGTGAACAACATCACAAATTTATGATGCTTCAGTAGAAATAAGAGGCAACATAAACACAAGGTCTATAAAGTTAGTTAGGAATATTATTTTATATAACTTTGTAATATTTTTAAAATATAATATTCATTTGTAAAGGCATGTGCAATTTGTTGAAGTCCATTGCCTATAGTTCAATTCATTTGGAAAAGTCCAGTGTATTCTAAAAACTTAGTAAAAAGGACAATTGTCCTTACACTTGTACATTTCTAATTTAATATTACTAACTGTTTTATTACCTTAACATTATATAAAAGGGAGTATTATCATTTGTAAAGGGGAGGGAGTTTTTTTGAGATAAAAACTAGTGTAAACTTTGAGAAACTAATGCAAGCAAATAATTCTAAAAATATTGTCTCATTTTATTTATGTGAATTTTTATATGGGTTATTTCTCACTTGTCTATTCCGAATTCTAGATTTGAATAGTTATGGTAGACTCTTGGTGTGTACCTTCAAATGCATAATTATTAAATTGTACTTATGCTAGGATAACTAAATGTTTTCTCATTTACTTGATTTTATTTTCTCTACATTTTTAGATGTACATCACCCATCTAATTATAAGGGTAAATATTTAAATTAATCTTGGTTCTTATTTACATTATCTTCACTTTCCTTAGAAGTTTTCTTGATGTGTGGTAAGATTCAATCTTAAATTATTTCATATCCTACATTGGTTTTAATTACATTCTTGGATAATATTTGAACTTTGTCATTGTTTATGGAATGAATATCAATAGTGACATATTTTCCCTCTACCCTACCCTTCCTTTTTCTTTTTTTTTTGACCAATTCACTTTAGATTAAAGCTTCATTATATATGTCCTTATTATTTTAGCTTTAGACTTATAATTGAGCATAATTAATATTCATTAGCATATATAATCTTCTTATTTATAAATATTTCTAGGTCACGGTGATTCCTAACCACCAACTAATACAAATATTGTGAAATAGACATTTGTTCTACCTCTATTCCACCATAGATAATAGGATTATCACAAACTACAACTCATGCTCTAAATTATTTGAAATATAAAATGAGAAGTGTTTATTAAAAACTTTTATCACCTTGTGGTACATACTTATGCATCAATTAATACTAAATTTCAAATGGTTTTGCGCATTAAAACTCAAGTTATGCCACTTTTTGTGCTCTCCCAAGTTCCTTTCCTTCATTTTTGCATGCGTGTAAGTGTGTATTCTGAATATAAATTTCTATATGATCATTAAATAAATATAAAAAAACTTTTAAATTAAAATATACATCATCATTAATATACCATAAAATTTTCATACCTTTTTGATGAGTATTTTACAAGATATGAAGATTTTAAGGTTCCTAGATAAGCCTTTTATGTAAAAGTGGAAACCTGTAGACTATTTTTTAAGTTTTTATCTAATCATGAATTATAAAAAAATTAAACCAATTTAATTAAAATTTCATGAGTTTTGGATGTTTAAAACTTGAGTTATAGCATTTTTATGCAAACTAAGGTTTCTAGGGCAGCTAGCATGCTTCTTTACTTAAAAAATTGTATATTCATCTTCATGAGGTTTAAATACCTAATTATTTATTTTTTATACCATATAAAAACATATTTAAGTCCTTAAACCTTCCATTCTACTCTATCACATGTAAAAGGAAACATGAATACACCTCTACTAGCTCGCCCAAAACATGCCTACAACTAGTTATTCACACTCGTAATGATTGTTCATATCCCTTTTGGCTCCATTTATCTTATAAAAACATATATGTGACCATTATATACCTATTAAATTTATTTTTATCTCATTAATATTTCATACATATTTATAAAAAAGATGACACGTCCTTTAAAATTGCTTATAGGTGCCTGTAAATAGTGTTTTGGGCTTGTATGATGGATTTTGACCTTATTTGCTTCTTGTAAGTCTTTTAAATTATTTAAAATGTTGTGATAAGGTTAAAAAAAAATTATTGTGTCTCTTTCTCGTGTGAGATCTTATAACATCATATTTAAATCCCTAAAACTTGTAAATATGGCAACTTCTCTCTCATAAAGCTCTGCATTTATTTGTTAAGCATGGAAATATTCTTTGAAGACATGGAGATCCATACATAAAAACTAATCAATTATGTAGAGTAATTATATAATTATTACACCTTTAAAATTCATTTTAACATCATTATATGAATATTTATACTTTATAATGATTTTAATGAATGACTCAAACTCCCTTTTGATACATTTCACATTAAAAACACTGTAAATAGGCTTCAAGAAGGCTAAAAATGAAATTTGAGACCTATAAATAATGATGATACTCTAATTAAAATGGAAATATATTGATGATACTTTAGTTAAACCCATCATAACTGACTTTGTGACTAGAATAGTCAACATTATGGCGACTTTTGTAGTTTACTTGCCTATTAAGCAAATGATCAATTGCCTTATGGAGTACATTGGGAATGGAGTCATATGATCTTAATTAATATGATTTTAAATACCTAGAATGACTATAACCTCTTAAATTTTTAAAATACCCTCTCAATAAGTAAATAAAAATAAGAATTAAAAACCAAATGTGCCAAAGCACTTAGAGGAAAAGATAACAACTAACAATGTGCATACAACACTTGGAGGAAAATCAAAATTCTAAAGTAATCTGTATAGATGTGGAACAATACCACAATGTTAATTCTTAGGGTACATCCCATTAACTAGTATGGTCATATCTTAACCACTCAACTTGGAGAGCTAAAAAACATTATTTTCTTGTAGCTATAAATTATGTATGGTCCACTCCACATAGAGTAAAAATTGGTATGTTTTAAAGTATTGGTTCTCTCTTCTTCCCACTTTATAACAAGGTATCCTTCTTGAAAAATTCTAAAAAATACCCTTTTTTTTAAATATTTCTTCATTTAATCTTGGTTAACCTCTATTGCATGCATTTATTGGTATCTAGTTTCTTCCAACTCCATCAATTCTATAAATCCCATTTCCATGGCATTTTCCTCCATCATTTCTAACTAGTCTATGAGATTTAGAGATGGTAATTTAAATGATATAGGAAAAATTACCTAAATACCATAGATAATTACGTAAGTATAGTTACCAACAACTTTATTTGAAGTTATTATATCATCCCATAAGACCATTTTAAACTTGGTATGCCATGTCCTTTGGTTCTCCTCCATGGTCCTCTTAATAATTAGATTATTTTTAGTGGATTCTACTTAGCCATTCCCTTGATGGTAGTAGTTAGATTGATTTATAAAATTAATACCATGTTTGACTTCATTCTTAATTATATTAGATGCAACAAAGGCCATTACATTATTATAAATGATTATAAAAGGAACTCCAAACCTAACGACTATACATTCATAGAAGTCCAAAACTAAAGTCTCATTTGACTCCTTAAGTGACACTACTTACACCCACATTATAATGTAATAGGTGGCTATTAATACCTACTATTAATTTCACTCTAAGGTGTGTTAATCATTCCTATGAAATCTAATCCTCATTACATGAAGGGTTTCTTTACCTAAATGGGATGGAGAGGGAGGGCTGTTAACTTCTACTTACCTATGAAGAAAACACACTTATTACAATTTTTAACCCAAACATATTCATCTCTAAAATTTAATACAATAGTATCATGTCCTCATTATATTAAAATTTGTGGTTCTTGGAGAAAAATTTCCACCTAATAGTTCATTTTGGAACTCTTCCAGAATATTATCAATCTAATTTTTTCAACACATCTCAAAAGAAAACCATTGATATCCATTATAAATAATATGTAATACACAAGGACATAATTAATATATTATAAAATAAAGTACCTAATTTTATATTTGTCTAAACCCTAAGGGAACTCACCATTTAAAGGAAATGGATCATGTCTTGAGTCCAACTATTAGGAAATGAAAGTGCAACTGATTATTGACCATCTTCAATCACTATGACAACATTATTATTATCTTAAAATTTTGAAGCTAACTTCTCACACAAACCTTTTCCTCTTACCATATTTGTTTTGATATGTGAATCATACTCCATCACTTTTGTGATCTAACTTACCCTCTTCTCATTCAAATCCTTGCTCAAGTGGAATTATTTAACACTTGGGTGTGATACCATAAAATTAAACTTATTTTTAAATACAAAAATCCTAATTTTTGTTGGACTTATTATAACATCAAGTAATTTTTTATCTATAAATGAGTATTTTACCACATACCCTTTCAAGCCTTGACTAAATAATACTATTGGTTTCTCCATACATTCATTATTCTAATGTACAAACATAGCTAATATAGTGTCCATACATGTAAATGCTTATAGAGTGAAGTCCTTGGTAAAATAAAGATTTATGAGAGTAGGAGATTGTGTTATGGCTTGTTTAATCACTCCAAAACTATATTTTCCTTCATTAATCTATCTAAAATCTATATTAATCTTAAAAATAGAGGTTAGTGGTTTCAAAATTTTGGAAAAAATAGGGATAAACCTCCTAAAAAATTAATTCTCCCTAAGAAGCTTTGAAATCATATTTTGTGACTAGGCAAGGACAATGCTAGAATAACAAATACCCTCTCAAGATCACTTACAAGCCCTATTTTTGAGATAATATGGCCTATAATATTATCTTCATGAACTAAAAATATGCACTTATTGGGATTAAGTGAGACTCCAAACTACATACACCTATCAAAGACTTTCTTGAGATTATACAAATGATTATTAGCATGCTTATAAAACACTATAACATCATTAAGATAAAAAACACAATGTCATTGATTAGCCCCTAAAATTCCATATTTATGGCTTTCTAAAAATTTGATCCTGTATTATAAAAACCAAAAGGAATTTTATTGAAGCATAAGTCCCTCATTTTATAGTGAATTATATCTTAAAATTATCCTATTATTGAACCAATATTTGATTATAGCTAGAATAACCATCAAGAAGTGAAAAATGTTCTGAGCCTACCACTATTTATAAAATTTGTTCTATAGAGGGTAATGTATAGTTATCTTTCAAAGAAGTTCTATTTAGATACCTAACATCAACACAAAACCTTATCTCTCCATTATTCTTCCTCATAGGGACCAAGTTTTTAACCCAAGATGAGTGTTTGATAGGAAAGATTATGTTGGCCTCTATTATCTTATTCAAATCATTCATGAGATGTTATATCTTTGGGTTTATAGGCCTTTATTTTTACCTAACATGCTTAAAACTTGGATATAATTATATAGTATGTTGTTCCAAGTTATGATTAAAACCTTTAATATTACCATACCCCTAAGTAAAAACATCTTTAAACTCTTGGCAAAAGTTAATAAATGCATGTTTTTCCTCTAGAGTACATACCTTGCCAAGTTTTAAAAACTTGTCCTTACCAATGGTGATTTGCTCATAGTCTTCACACTTAACCATCATGTTTAAATTATCTATTATAAAATGATAATAATTATTGAAGATAAATTCAAGAGTGATTGAGCCCTTTGGTGGCTTGCTTGACATTAACTAGATAATTTGTTCTTCATACTGTTGTTGTAATTTATCCTAATTCTTAGTTGATATCTTAGATTTTTCTTGTACAAAATTTATTATTTACTAGTCACTTTCAAAAACATACCAATTGGTGTTATTATCTTGTATATTAGGCCTTAAAACCACCTTGATATGTTTTTGTACTTTTTCCTAATTTTTTTATGTCATTAAGAATATCAAATTATGCACCAATGGTAACTAGCCTATCAACATGTTTGTTCTCCTCCCTAAGAATGAATGGTAAAATGAAATATTCAAAATCCTCAATGATTTCCCATGGACTGTGATTATAATACTTCAAAAAAAAAGTCATATTATACCCTCTTACCTAATTTATAATCAATCTACTATCTCTAAAAAGCTACAAATGTTTTATTCTTCTCTTTGTTGCCCATAGGAGACCATATATGAGGGATTCATACTTAGCTGAATTATTTATATAACTAAACTAAAACCTAAGGGAAGAATAGTAATTTTAAATTATAGGATACACCAACATCACACCTCCTACTAATCTATTTCTACTTCTATATCAATCAAAGAACATTTTCCAAACTCCATTATCATGCTTATTAGTCTTCACAACGTTTGGAATTATAGAATCTTATTTATGTAAGAAATAGGTACCTAAAACATCATATTAGATGAGTTTATAAAGATAAAACTAATTATTTTCAACCCCCCATTCATCAAGTAGCAAATTAGGAATGATTTCAAGGTGAATGTTTGGCTCTTGTTTAGTAGGATGGTCCTCTTGGTCAAAAATTATACTATTGACACTAGTGGCATTAGGCACATAAGGTTCTATATCATTTTTGGTAATTGGTTCAGATATAATGGTAATATTAGTTCCATAAATGGTCCTAAAGATCATGTGATACAAATATAATGATAAATATCCCCTAATTATGGTTGTCAAATCCTTAGATACGCATAATGCAAAGTACGATGGGAGGTCAATAATAAAGATGCCTTGAGGAATTGAGAAATTATGACATGAATGTAATGTGAGGATCAATCCTTAAATGAAACCAAAAATATTAGTGGTTGTTTCATCTAATTTCACAACTCATTTAGTGAGTGTCTCATAATTTAGGCCTAACTTGTCAACAATTTTCATACACATCACAAAGATACTAACACTAAAATCTAGAATATATTTGTGAATTGAGTTATTACCTATGATAAAATAGATGTAAAAGTGTGTAGGTTTGATACTATTATCTAATTTTACTTCCTTTGGATAAGGTGTATTAGTGAAGATTAATTTTGGTGGTTCCTTTGATGATCCTTTTGAAATGCTAAGATTAGACAAGGTCACCTACAATAGTTTCTTTTGTCCTAGGATGGAAAAAGGATTTCACATTGAGATGTTAACTCTGATATTCTTCATGTGATCAAGGATATTAAATCGGGTATATGTAACCTTTTATTGTACCTTGGTTGTAACATTACCTTCTTGTATTGGAATTGATTCAAAATGACTCTTGGGTTGTACTTCACCTCTTGAAGTCTAATTTTTCTATTTTTATAGAGTTTTTAGAACTAAAATAGGCTAAAAAAAAACATGAATCATTTGATAAGATTATGTAATACCCTTATACACTATTGGTTTAAATTCTAAATCCCTTTTCTTTGACCTTATATTGGCTGCCATAAGGGTAAAACCTTGATTTTGACCTTGCACTTGATTGACTCTATAATACTTATCCCATTACCAATTGAGAAACATAGCATAATTATATGATAACTATTGATAATCCTCTTTTTTTTATACTTTATCTTGTTTGATTTAAGGAAGTGAGGCATTTTGTACCATTATTGTTTAATTTAGGACACCATTTGGACAAGTGGTTTTGTTGTGGGGATGGTTGCATGGAAATCACCACTCATGGTCTTGTAATAAGTTCTTTTAGATAGGTAATATTAACTGATAAGTTCTAATAGCATTGGTATTAAATTATTTATATGATTTTTTAGGAGTGATTTGGCATTTTCTTTAAATATTTACTTGATATGGTGGCCTTTTGGGTTGGTAAGGTTAATAAGGTGTTTGATAGGGCCTATAATTTTGAGCTTGATACCTTTTAAGAGTAACTAATTCATTTCCAAAAGTCTAAAAAATTCTCTTAACCTCTTTCAAGTCATTGGTTGATCTAGGGGAAGCTTTGTCTTGACTTCGTGGTTGACTAGTTGATTTTGGAATGGGTGTTATTCTAAGTTTTTGAGGTGGCATACAAGGCTATATTTCAATAAATATAGTCATAGGAAGCCTTGGTACAAATTTTCAAGCTTATATGAGACTATTCTTAGGTATAATGGCTACCTCATAATCATTTGTAATTTTTATACTACCCATATATTATATCATAACTAAGATATCACTATTCAATACTCTTAGATAATATAGAAAAGAATATTCAAGTATAGGCCTTACCAATTATGGAATCCTATCCCATGTTCTCTAAAATCCAAAATTAAAATTAGACATGTAATTATGTGGTACTCTCTTAATGATTGTCAACTGCTCAACCAAGGATAAATTATCTATTTTATCCTCAAACTATCTACATAAAACTTCCCTTAGTTCATCCCATGTGATGGTAGAATTTAGCCTCAAACCCCTGTACCACTATAAGTATTTACCCCTAAAGGAGGAAACTAAAAATTTTATGGAAACATTATCTTCAGTAACATGATGTACTTCACAAATTCTTTAATTATATTTGACATGTTCAATAGGGGAATTTGTTTCCTCTCTAATGGAAATAGGAACATTTTTGAGGTATTGCATGAGTATATCATGAAGTTGGGAAATATTTAGTGCACTTCCACCATCAAAAGTGATAAAATATTGGTTCCTAGGGACAACCATATGGGAAATTTGGTGTGAAGCATGGCTGAACTAAGGAGAACTAGCAAAAAATGAAGGTTTTGTGTATAGAGAAGTCTTTGTAAATTTTTTTCCTTTAACTAAATATAAAGGAAACTCAACAAAATTATTAGGTTAACCTATATAAGATGATCTAGTTTTTATTTTAAGCATGAAACAAAGGTACTAGCCTAAAATTAGAATCTTTTGAAGCCTTTTAGAGTTTCTAGATACTTGATAAATTTCTTCAACCACTATAGATTTCTAAGAGAAACATCAAATATTCAACAAATACTATCATATTTATCTCACCAAATGTGCGAAAAACCATTGTTAAGATGGAATGCACCATTTGGAGAATTGAGTTCACTACACTCTCTGTATACACATATCATTTTCACACTTTATCAATTACTGATTCTTTATATCTTGAATTAACCCATTGAGTCTTAATATCTCTAAGTGCATGCCTTAAGGGGTGCATTAGGAAAGGGGTAGGCAAAGCATTAGTGATTTATAGGATTGTTTTCCCTTTTACCACTTGATATATACATACTTGTCTCATAAAAACCATTACCTAATATTTTCCTCCTATTTTTCACACTTCTCTAGTCATTTACGACCTTAATTATCCCTTTCCATTACCTAAACCCCTTCTTAATAGTTTACATTACATAGTCAGCCACATCGACCCTATATTGTTATTAACAGAGCATACTAAGAACTAAGTTGACCATGGCTAACATATTTCATTATCTAGTTAGTTTTTTTTCAATTACAATACTAGGTCAATAGGTCAACCTTATTTTCCAAAAATTATTTAAGGGTTTAAGGTTAGATCCTCCTATATAAACACATCCATTTTGCAATTCTTAGAGAGACAACAAGAGTTAATTATTCATTTATGCTTCTTTACAATTTGCTCTCCACTATTCTACTTGGAGAAGAATATAGTCTTATGGAGAAGTCTCGGATACTTTGTCCTTTCTTGGTGATCCTTACAAACCATAACAAATGCTTGTGAAGAACCTTTGGCCAAGGAAGAGATTGATTCTTGACATGTTCATCTTCCATATAAGTGTATCTAACTTTTCTCCTCTTATTGTTAGATAAAAGTATAAGTAATGGATTTTGAATAATAGTTCTCTCTCCATACATTATGGTTTTACTTATACATATATTAAATAGGATTCTCTTACACATGTTTACTTTTATTGTTTACTAACCCCATGTTGTGCCACAATCTTGGTGAGCACTAGATTATTCTATGTTTTACTTGTTATTAGTTTAGTGAATATGAAAACATAGGACCGAGTTAGGGTTACTTGACTAGAGGATTTTAAACCCTCCGTACTAATATTATTATGGTAAGATATCCCTTGATTAGGTCTAGTGGATCCATATTGGTCATGACCTTGATTATCTAAGGTATCCCTAATTAGAAGTGTTAGTAGGATCTATCTTCTCTGAGCTAGGATTGATTTGTACATCTATTACATTTTATATTGCATACATTCTAGTGATCCTAACACGAATCTAACCCTTAAAGTTTTTCTTTCATGCTTTTCATTTCTATTAGTTTATTATTTTTTCTATATTTATGATACTATGTCAACTAGGCTATTATAGTTATAAATTTTATACATAGGTTTAACAGACATTCATATCAAAACAAATATATTATTTCTATGTAGGTCTTCATCAGATATAGGTTATAGATCAAATAGGTCAACATAGTATTCTTATTTAGTTCTAGATAACAAACTAAGTTGACTAGGTTGACTTAGTCTTCCAATCAACATCTAGAATAATAAACTAAGTTGTGTAGGTCAACTTAGTCTTTCACTCATCATCCAATACAATAAACTAAGTCATGTAGGTTGAATTAGTCTTATAGTCAGCATCTAGATAAAAAACTAAGTTGATTATATTGACTTAGTAATCTTAATAAGCTTAAGTAAATAGGGTTTCATAAAACTAGGTCAACCTAGTTGATTTAGTTGGTAGAACTTATAAGCAACACTAAAGGCATTTCAACATAAAATTTTCAATCCTAATCATCCAAATCACCAAGGTTCCTCCCTTTCTCTCTCCTTTAATTTAATACTTCATTATAGTTTTATTTTGTGTAAGTTTTTATTATTCAAAATTGCAATCCTATAGCAAACTAAGTTGACTTGGTTGACTTAGTTTTGTAGACTATCTTTTATCTAAAATAGTAAGTTGACTTGGTTAACTTAGTTATTAAATACTCTTGCTTCTACAAAACACTAGTAACCCAGTTGACTCTATTTTATATTTTTTGCATTTAGTGTCATCTGAACCAACTCTTTACCATTCTTAATATAAGAATTAACAACTATTTTCTAGTAATTAATTCACACTTTCATTTCTAGTTGTTTGCATGCTTAGAGTAGCTAACATAGTCTAATGAGGTGGTTTTTTAACTTTTTGATTAGCTACAATATTTTTATATTTTTACACACACTACCTAATCACACAATATTAAAAATGCATTTAACATTTATCTTCCCAAGGCCTACCTACTTAGATTTCATCACCAAGGGGGAATCTGAGTTGGTTTTTTGGCCAAGTATAAACACATGGTTAATGGTATATATTAGAATAACACTCGACACCCTTATCATTTTGAGATTATGAAGTGAGGGGGTAGGCCCCAATACCAAGCTAGTACCATTGCTAACATAGATCCCTTTAAGCCTAAATATCCTAAAACCATCCACAAATTTCTTTCTAATTCATTATTTTTATCCAACTTCCCTATCACACTTAAAATAACACTTTATAATAATATAACAACACTCAAGATGACCATGTAGTTATCATTTGCTTTTCAATTGACTAATTTCTCTCTGATCATTGTATATTGTATTAAAAAAACTTTTGTTGACCAACATTGGTTCAAGGTTTTATTTTGTGTGCCAATTGAATCATTCTCATTAATCTAATTGTTTTTGTGTTTGCTTCTATTTCTTGCTTAAAATTACATTACAAAATCTTTCCTTATTTTTAGCACACTGTCATTATATTTGACATAGTCTCTTGCAAAATATGTTTTTTTCTTAGCTTTAGTACTAAGTTGACCTAGTTGAACTATTACTCCTTTCTACCAACCAAGTTATAGTACTAAGTCAAGCTGGTTAACTATGTATCCTTATCAGGATATCTTTTTCCCTATTTATATTAATAAGTAGACCTAGTTGAATTTGTACTATTCTACCCTCTATCCAATAGTACTAATTTGACCTACTCAACTCTATACTCTTATCATCTCCCTTATCAATAATACATAATTAACCTAATTGGCCTTGTATTTGATTGTTTCCCTTGCTATCCTATCTAGACTACCTAGTTCTCTATTTCTCATTCCTTAGCATTCTATGCATTTCCTCAAAACATTATGAAGTGTCCTATTAGAATATTATTGGATAAATTAAATCCATTTAGACACCATACGAGGTATTATTGTATCCCTCTCTTTACCTCCAAAGAGAACCCTCACTCTTGGAGAACCTCTTCCCCTCTTTTGTTTGTGTATTGTAACATGGTTCAAATCACACTACAAGATGAAATAGGTGGATCTAATCCTTTTTGTACCTATCAAGATAATTCTCATCTTTAATATTTTCAAAATAATATGGGAGTAGTTGACACAAGTATATCCAACAATCCCACTGGTAATCCACCTTCAAATAACCCTCCCCCTAATAGCAATTTGAAGAGTTCTCCTACAAACACCAGCATTCCAATTGTTGGGTTTATTATCCAAAATTAGATTTATTTTTTAGTCTTTATTTTATTTTATTTTTCTTTTAGTTGGTTGATTGGTTGGTTACCCATAAGTTGGTTTTATTTAACAAACTTATCTCTCGTAAAAATTTTAAATGCTTACATTATACAAAAATAAATAACTTTTCACATTAAATTTCTTGAATATATTTTTGTGTTATTTATTTATCATGGGATTTAGTTGTATCAGAGTCATGGAAAGTAATTTGTGAAGGAGCAAGCCATAAATTTTAAGGTGGAAGGACAGATATTTTTCTAAAAAAAATTGTTAGAGCTTGGAATTTTTGAAAAAGAAGAGAGATAATTTTTTTCTCTATTATTTCAATAACATATATAATGCAATGACATCGAAAATGATCCATATAGCATCTACAACATAATGACATCTACAGTGATCCCTATAGCATCTGTAACATAATGCTTTTTTTTATGTGTTGAGAATAAAATAAGAGAATTTGTAAAAGGTAGAGGACAAGAGATGGAAAGAAAACATGATTGCAACAATGACAAAGATATAAATAGAATGAAATGTAGTACAGATAAATTTGAATGACTTCTTAAATCACATTGTAGCCTAGCCTAATTTGACAATGACATAAAGGTAATTGAAAAATATTTGTATGGTTCTTGAAGGTTGATTTTGATACATTTAAACAAGGCATAGAAATAATAATGATGACATCAAAAAATAAACCTAAAATGTGTATAACATTTAAAGTGGGCTCCACCAAGGCATAAGCCAATGCAATCAAAATATATCAAGTAATTTTATAGGCAAGCAAAGTGAATACGAAGGTGAAATTTATATTTCATGTTTAAAATATTTTTCAATTTTTATAAAAACCAAAAATATTAGCTATATTATAAATCATACCATTTCATTTTAATATTAATTGTAGGTGACCTGGTATTATAGTTTTTACAAAATCAAAAGGTCAAGGGTTCAAAAACCCATTCAAATATTTTTTTGATAAAATTTATTTCTTCACTACATTTTGTATTGAAAAATTCAAATATTGGAAAAATAAGGGTGTAATAGGATTTATAAGGTGTAATATTGTTTTAAAAGTCCTAGGATTCTCTTCTATTTAGAAGCTATTTGGAAGGTAAAGGCAAAACCTCAATAACATGCCCTATTCTTTGGCATTTTTTTTATAAACACCATGGCTAATATTTTGAGCTTAATTTCTAAAAATTGATGACTAACTCCCAAAAATTATAAGGAATGGTCAATAAACATGGAAAATACATTAATATTTAATGACTTATGAGAAGTAGTTGAAAAGCCACCAACATTATCAATCGATGCCACAAAGCTTGTAGAGTTTCATAGATGTGACAAGCATGCCCTTACTTTATTGAAATCAACTTGAAATGCACAAGTTATAATTTACATAAAGGAAATCAAGTCTAAATCTTGGAAAGCATGGAAAGCTCTAAAAGACTTATATGATAAACAACCTGCCTATAATAACATTGACCTTATTATGTAGTTTCTCAACACTAAACTAATAGATGATGAAGATGTTTTAGAATGTGTCATGAATTAAGAATTTGAAACAAGAATATGGCAAAACTAGTGGAAAAATTAATGATGAAATGTTCATTTCTATTATTTTGAATAGCATTATCCCTATCTATAAGAAATTTCTATAAGTTTTATAGCTTAGTTATAAGCTTAACAAATCTAATTTTGATTACATTTATGAGTTTCTCACTCAACATGAGCAATAATTTGAAAAGAAGAAATAAAAACCTACTAAGGAGACATATTATACCAAAATAGGTAATCCATTATATGAGCATAAAAAAATTCTTTAAATCACTTTCAGAGATAGAAATACTTTATGAGGCACACTTCCAGACATAAGCATCATTCTGGACATAGGGAGCATTCTATTTCTTTGAAGCATATAAATCACTCTAGTTTTCAGAAGTATGAACATCACCATAAACATTCACATGGACACAAGCACAATCATGAGCATTCTTCTTCATGTGGCTATTATTACTCTAATTCTAGTGGACATGAGAAAACATGCTATAATTATGGTGGCATAGGATACCTCTCAATAGAGTGCCCCTATAAAAGGAGGTCCTCTTGACATTGATAGAAGGTAGAATCAAACTTTTTTGGTCACTTTAGTCCTTTTGGTCACTCTTCTATTTCCTCTTCTGGCTATTCTTATGCATATTATTTTGATGGATGGGATGACTATGAAGTTTCTTGATTCATATATGTTGAATATATATTATGAGATGGTAACACACCCATATTTTGTGAGTTTCTAATCTCAAGATTAGGATTTCATGTATTAGCATTTTTTTATCTTATGTATTGTGCTTTCATAGATTTAGTGTTGATATGATCTTTGATGTGGAGCATTTTAGTGGTTTATACTTGGTTTATTTTCTACATGGATTATCACCTCTCACTTGATAGGGGGAGAAGATATTTCATAATGGTTTTTGATCAGTCATCATTGGTTATGATATGAGTTAGCATTGAGTTGTTAGCATTTTTAGTGCTAAGCAAAGACCTATGGGAGATGTTGGTAATTATTGGGCATCAATTTGAGATGTTCCATACATAGTACTAGGTAAATAACTTATTAGATGGATTTTACATGAGAATATATGTATTTCGATAGGGCATGATCTTATTAAACTTTAGTATAGGAATGATCAGGGAATTGATCAATCCAGGATGCATAGTGGACCAATTGTAGTTTTAGTAAAGCCTACTTGTATGACTCACGGTTCATTACTTTAGTCTTTCAATACCCCTTTGGATCAAAGGGGAGTTTTTTGGGTTTATGATCCAAAATTATATTTATTATTTAGTCTTTATTTTAATTTTTTTAATTCTATTTGGTTGATGAGTTGGTTACTCGTGAGTTGGCTTTATTTAACCAACTTCTCCTATAATATTTTTAAATTCCTACATTGTACAAAAATAAATAACTTTTTACATTTAATTTATTGAATATATTTATATGTTATTTCTTTATCCTATCCTACACCAATTGATACAACTCAAATTATTACATAATTGATACAATAAATGAACATATTGTAGATTTTAACACCTCAAAAATGATGTAATTACAATGTCATTTGATCAATATGGCTAATCAACCTCTGGTTCTCAATCCTCAAGCCAATCCAAATTTTATTCCTCCATCTCTTAGAGATACCTCATGAAATATTATTCCTTAACCTGTTATGAATAAAAATGCTTCAAAATATCCAAAATGAGCCTTTAGATCCTTCATCTATTGATATTGGTAATATATCTCCAACTATCAAGTATAATGGGACTAAAGACCCTTCATCCTTTCTGAAAGCATTTGTCAATATTTATAAATATTGGATCCAAACTAATACTTTCACCACAACTAAAATTCTAGTTAAAACCTTCACTAGTGATGTATTGTAATGGTATAACCAATTTCCCCAACATTAAAATTGGTAACTTTAGGATTTAGTAAATCCTCTAGTCAAAGAGTTTCAACATAATGACCTTCCCAAAAATAGCATTAACCTTTTCATCAATGATAATCATTCTCCCACCAAATTATCTCATGCTTTTATCAAACAATGGAAATATCTAGCCCATAAAGGCAACCATAACATGACTAATGAAAATTTATTTAAACTCTTTATAATTACTTTAACTCTTTTGCTTAAATATAAGGTTCAAAAAAATTCTCCTCAAATTCTTAATGAAGCTATTGATCAAGACAAACATCAAGACTTCCTCATGAAGCAATTTTAACCTAATACCAAATTCCTTAAAGGGTCTTTTCAAACTTCTACTAATGCCATCACTGGAAATACTCCTCAAACCAAACAAGAAGTTGCTAAAGATGACACTCCTCCATCTTATCACATACCACTAACTATGTAACAAATGAAAAAATTCTTACCACCCTCTAAAACCTTTGCTTATCCTAATAATCCTCCTAAATGGTATGATCCAAATCAATTTTTTTTCCATGTCGATACTGGTCATTCCCACAAAACTTGTCAAGGGTTTACTAAATTTGTTGTCTCCTACATGCTTGGTGATTCCTTCAATCACAGAGGCATGATCCAACTTCATCATCAAGAGTACAACACTACTTCTAAAAAATGAAAATCTCCCAAAGCTTCTTCTAATATAAAAAATTATTTTTTCACATCTAATCATAAAAAAAATACCAAGGATGTTTGTGTTATTGATGTTGACTATGACCAATATTATAACAATTCTCAATATGTTAATGATGGCAAGGTCAACTATTGTCACAAGCCAGCTCACAAATATCCTGTCATAAATCCTAAGAAACCATATTTGGAAGAACAATTTCTCAAAGATACTAAAACCAATCCTTTAGTTTTAAAAGCCCATTAGAAACCACCTCCTTCTTCCAAACACAAAACAACTTCCATTATTTCAATATCTACCTT
Organism: Torreya grandis; assembly: GCA_037957365.1. Classification (NCBI taxonomy): domain Eukaryota; kingdom Viridiplantae; phylum Streptophyta; class Pinopsida; order Cupressales; family Taxaceae; genus Torreya; species Torreya grandis. The sequence goes on along the minus strand of JARHVA010003804.1, from coordinate 1,617,901 downwards.
ACCTTCTAAACCTCACACTAGTTCTTCTTCTAAATCTCATTAGAAATTTATCAAAGAACTTAACTTCATGCCTTGAAATATTACACTTATGGAGTTGGGTTTTACTTCCCCTTATCATCATATATTACTCATGCAACAATTACAATAAATTAAACATATTCTATAAATGAAGAACCACACCTTATTAAGCATCAACCTACCAACATGTATAATATTGAATATATGTGTCCTTCCAAATCATCTATTGAATTTATTGAAGAAGACATAAATAATGATGAGATCCTTTTTCACATCGATGGTCCACCACAATTTATTAAAATAACTATTAATAATACCCTTATTCATAAATTTTTAGTCAATGATGGTGTTGATGCACTTATTAGGCTCCCTATGTCACTAGAGAACAAGGGAAAGTAAGAAACTCAATTTTGAGTCTTGGAAGACTCAGTGCTTGAGTTGTTAACACAATTACTACTATAAATAGCATAAATAGTAGAGATATGGTCACCACTTAGAAGTCTACAAGAAAACACTATTGTAGGGACAATAGATGCTACATAGTGAAACTACTTCTTACTAATATTTATGTAATTATTTCAATATTTACCAATTATTACCCAAAATATAAATAAACAATAGATATTTATAACATGAACTAAGATAAATTTAGTAATGGGTGGATCCAAATGTAAGTAGTGTAAGGAAGAAAAGAGAATTTGCTTAAGATGATGAAAAGTAATAGTTCTTCTAACTTTTATGGTAAAAACATATAAAACTAATGCTTACCAACTCTAGTGCATCACTAAAATCCAAATAAATGTAGTGGAAGCTTCAAAATAAAGGAAATTCATATATCTAAGAGCATATATTTCATAAAGATTACTCACTCACAATAAATTACATTGCATATTCAGTTGAGAATGAGAAGAAAACAAAGAAAATATACTAACAAATTTGTCAACCTAGTGTCAAACTCAAACTAATAGATGCATATATTAAATGTTATTTCTAAATTAGCTTGCAGAAAAGAAACTATTAGTCATCTAGAAGCATGAGAATCAAAAATCACAAAACACACACAATAAAACACTTCAAACAAACTCTTGAATTCTTTGGCTCTATACATTAATTATTGTAACAACTATTTTTGGATTACAAATGAGGAGGAAAACCCTATCTATAGGCTTCAAAAATACCTACACAAGTTCAATTAGGCCCATAAAAAGTTCTTGAATATAACTAAGTGGCCAAATTACCACACATGCAATGGAATATTCTAGATTTAAATTTAGAAAATGAAACATAATATTCTTTAAGGCCCTAGAGATTGCTGAGATGATTGTTGTTGTTGTCTCTGTTTCTTCTCCATCTCTTCTTTAGTCTATAATTCTACACATGCCAAGTTATCTTGGATGATTTGGGCAAAGTCAAAGATCATAGGCCAAAATAAATAAAGTATCTCTTGGATGAGCTTCTTGTGTTCTGAAAGCACATGCCTTAATTTTTCTTTAATGGAATTTTTTTTATCCATCCTTTGATTGGAAAATGCCACAATATTCTTCACTTCAATAGCCATCTTTACACTATAAAAGTTTTACTAGAACCTAGTAACAAACATATTCATTTGGGCTCTAAATTCTTGATCATCTAAGAAAGTGCCATCAAGGTTGGTTACCCTAGTGACCATAGCATCCTTTAACAATAAAGCTATTTTGAATTCAAAATTTTCCAAGGATGTAGTTACATCCTTGACCTGATCTAGCCATCTCTTCAAAATCTTTCTCCTATTAATCAAGATGGTCTGCATAGGAATGATATCCTCAAATGAAAACACCTTGAGGTCAAGAAACTTATTACTTTTTAAAACTCTATCAAAGTTTTCCAACTTGTCATCATAAACTATAAGTTTTAGTCAAGTTTAATGACCACCTTGGATTTTAGGAACCCATCTTCTTGTCTCCACTTCATGACTTTATACAAGTTGAAAACATTGATAGCAGTGTTTATTATTTAAATTATAGTTCCATCTATCACTATTGGTAATGTTTGATCTTTCAACCTTTTCAATTCCTTATACATCTCCTTTATTAAGGCTATTGTAGATTCTTCTTGAGCTTGAACTATGGCCATAAGGTCCTATGCATATTCTTAAACCTCTTTAGGGATAACCTTCCTCTTCCTTGTCAAAGTGAAGAGTGACTCTTCACTCTCATGGACTATAGATGATCTTGATTGTGGTCTCTCAACTTACCTTATTACCACCCTCTTCATTGTGCCTACGTTAGAATTGAACCTCATGCAAATTTTGGGTGTAGTGAGGACCACCTGAGGCCTCTCCTACCTTATTACCTATATGATGTCTCTAACCTAATTTGGGGAAGAAGTAGGTGTTGGCTATATGAGAGGTGGTTGTAATGGAAGTGCATGGGTTTAGGAAGAGGCCAAAGCTACAACAAGGATGTACAATTTTGGTGGGTTTAATTTCCCAAGTGAGTCAAATAGAGATTTGGTAGGGCCCATGTCAAGGACAAATGAAGGTAACTTAGGATGCACACTCACTTTTTTAGTTGTGGTAATGTTGAGTGGATTTTTAAAGGTTATTTACTTGGAGTTGGGCTTCAATAGCCTCATAGGTGTAGGGGAACCAATATAAAATGAGGCACTTATTATGTTTGTCTGGGAAGAAGCCATATGTGTAGTGGAATGAGAAATAAAGTAGGGAAAATTGAATCCAAATGAATTACTATCTTGACTCATGTTAGTATTCATTGAGTATTGGGTAGAGGTAATTGTAACAGTTGAAGATGATGGAGCCAACAAGGAAATAATGGTATGCGGAATAAAAGTTAGAAGTAGAAGTAGAATCAGTTGTAGTTGGGAAAGAAGGTAATGGGGAAGTACTTATAGTGGGATCCTATTATGTGTTGGTATCATCTATAATATCTCATTGAGGTGGGATTGTTTCCCTCATATTAGTCCTGGGCTCCTTTCTTTTGTAAACCTTTTCTATATTTCTTCCAACCAATGCCTATAGTTCTTCTATTGAGATTTCAATGCCTTGCTATAAATCTTCAAGTTCAATGACATCAAGATCAAGATGACTTAGGCTCTCTAAGTCATTTCCCATGGTGGATGTGGAGATTAATGTAGGCCCTTAAGGGGGCTCATGTTGGTTATGTCAGGTAATCTAGAACAACAAACTACTCTGATACCACTTTGCCAGGAACTACTGCCCACTAAGGGCACACTTGATTACCTTTGTATTAGCAACTAAACACAGAATTTAACTAGAATGATAAGTAACTAGAAATATGAAACAACACAAAATATGAGAGAGAATACCCAATTGTATTAATACTCAATCAGAAGAAAATACAATAAAGAAGATGCCACACTTCTTCTTCCCACACCTCTAGAGCTCCCACACTTCTAGGGTTCACCTGTAATTCTCCTTCAACATTTCACTCTCTCAATTACGGTCACAATAATCAACTCAAACACAGAGTTGTTTTTCACCTCCACCAGTCAGTAACAATGCTGCCAGTACACCAAGTACACAACTATACTCCAAGTAGATCTCCCTTCTCTTGCACAACCTGTAAATCAACAGACCTTACTTACCATGTAGATGTCTCTACAACCTAAAGAACCCTTATCCTTGCCTCACTAAGTCCTTATGATTCTTCAACCACTACCCCAATGGATCTTCTACCAGAACTTGCACAACCTGCAACTCTACTTGATCATACACACTCAGCACCCCTTTGGAACTAGGAGAAGCTAATACCTGCTCTCTTTTACAAGCCCTATTGGCTATCTAACACTCTTTCTCTCTCTTCTGAAAGACATAATCTTTTCTCTCTCACTCTAGTATAATTTTAAAATATAGCCCATGAGTCTATTATATAGATCTCATGCATACAATAATTAGACTCACAACTCAAGACTAAAATTAGCCTCTTAACATGCAAAAAACTAGTTTGTTAACAAATTATTCATCAACTTGCAGTTCTAGAACCGCACAGGCGACCGATGTCAGTCGGCTGATCCCTGACCGATGTTGGCAGCTTCCTATCCACTCCTGACTAATGTCAATTGGCCTGACCGATGCTGGTGTTTGTGACCCTTCAACAACTCCTCTTGTTCACATCTTGGTGAAGCTTTTAGCTCCACAACCTAACAATCTCCCACTTGGAGATAAACATTTACACCTATACCTATACCTGTACCTTCATCTAATTCATTTCCTGACTTGTATCCCTCTTTAATTCAATCCTAAAGACCAACCACCACACAACCTATGGTGCACCTCCTATCATCCAAGTAACCTACCACATCCGATCCTACAACTCCATATAGTGAAGACCTTGACCCTGCATAACATGAATCCCTGCTGCTGGTCCCTCTCAAATACTTGAGAATCCACCTTCCCTAAATTGGCTCCAAACTCTCTGACAACTCCCACTGCTTGGGAAAACTCAGGTCTACACTTGACCTCATGTGATTTCAAACACTATTCTAAGCTCAGCTTGAACTATCCAGCCCTTGGTGTGCTTACTGGTTCTGCATCCTACATATTAAGCCCTGCCAACACCTTCTTCACATCAGCTCCCACTAGAGACAAAAATATCCATGTCTCTTATGCCAAATAATTTTATTGCTCCCAAATTCTTCATGACATACCTCTGAACTAACTTTACCTTTAGCTTAGAAACTCCCTGCATGTGTAACCCTAAAACAAGCAACCACACAATAGTAACAGGATAATGTTGCAATCATCATCCAACCCGATAAAGACAAACACAATGGTTACACTGACATTGACTAAAGCCCTACTTTGTCATCCACTATCCTACAACTTCCTTAAGACCATATACACTGGCCTTCCATCTCACATATCCATCCACTCTCTTCTTTAACCTAGGAATCCATTCATCTTTCAGTACTTTCATCCCTACTAACAACTCTACCAAATCTTCTGCTTGGTTCTCTTCTGAAGAATTCATGCCATGCTCCCACCATTTCCTAGATTCTACCTACATTGCCTCTTCATGTCTTCCTGGTTCTTGACCATTAGTGAGCAACAAGTAAGAAGGTGAACAACAAATATGAGGTTTGCTTACCCTTTTAGTCCTTCATATGGGTGTTTGAGACTCCTTGATAGCTTGTTGTCCACCCAACATCTAATCTAGTGACCAATCTCAGCCATCTCCCAATCTACATCCGACTGACGTCAGTTCCTTGTGACTGACCCTGACTACCGATGTTGGTTCTCCTTAACCGATGTCGGTCACCACCTACCTGACACTACCAACTCTATTAATCTACACATGAATAACATCGGTACCTATCTATTCAATGTCAATTCTAACTGACTGATGTCAATACCTGTGTTCTCCTATGAGTGATGATATTTTTACCCACGAGCTCCCTTGGATCAAAACCCTATCCAAATCAACACAACCCTGCTCAGAATAATTCAGTCCCCTTAGCTGATCTCTGTCTTTCATCTCCTCCATGAACACCAAGGCTTTCTAGTTCTTAAGTTTGTCAAAGATATATGTCTTCTACTTAAGAACATGCATTCCCTTCTTACATATGTAACCACGCCTACAAAGCCACATCTATGCAATAGAAGGTGAATCAATAATATAAGTAGATAGATAAAGGATACCTACTTTCTTGCCACCGTCTAATTCAAGTGCATCTGCTGTGAGAGTTACTATGCATCTCTCATCACCCCACTTTCCTAAAGAAATTAGACTCATCTCTAAGACTGGTAATTGCATAATCTCATTCAACACCCATGTGTTACTTGTCTGCAATTTTAGCTTCACTTCCCCTTTGCCAACCATGAGACAAGGCTCACCAACCCCTAAATAAATCTCTCCAAAGTCTCCCTGGACATACTCATGAAAAGATGCTCTATTTCAGGCTATATGGAAAGAGGCAACATAATTTATAGACCAAGATTCTACTTTATCCAGAGCATCATGTGCAACAACACCTGCAACATCTGCCTCTTCATTTCTTTCATGTTGATCTTCTACCAACCAGCAATCTTTCTTTACCTACTCTTTCTTTCCATCAATCTGTAATTGACCATTTGTGTTATTCAATTTCTCCATTCGTAGCTTACTTTCTTCTACCATTGCTATACTCCCACTCAATCTAAAACCCCTGAGAGTGACCTATAATCAATAAAACACTACCTGGATCTGATATAACCTATTAGTAACTTAACCACCCTCTGATACCAACTTATCAAGATTGGTACCAACCTAGTCCACCTATTCCTATAACCTTAGCTCTGATACCACTTGTCAGGTAATCTAGAACAACAAACTAATCTGATACCACTTTGCTAGGAACTACTGCCCACTAAGGGCACACTTGATTACCTTTGTATTAGCAACTAAACACGGCATTTAACCAGAATGATAACTAGAAATATGAAACAAAACAGGATATGAGAGACAATACCAAATTGTATTAATACTCAATTAGAAGAAAATACAATAAATAAGATGCCACACTTCTTCTTCCCACACCTCTAGATCTCCCACACTTCTAGGGTTCACCTGTAATTCTCCTTCAACATTTCACTCTCTCAATTACGGTCACAAAAATCAACTCAAACACAGAGTTGTTCACCTCCACCAGTCAGTAATAACACTACCAGTACACCAAGTACACAACCATACTCCAAGTAGATCTCCCTTCTCTTGCACAACCTACAAATCAACAGACCTTACTTACCATGTAGATGTCTCTACAACTTGAAGAAACCTTGTCCTTGCCTCACCAAGTCCTTATGATTCTTCAACCAGTACCCCGGTGGATCTTCTACCAAAACTTGCACAACTTGTAACTCTACTTGATCATACACACTCAATACCCCTTTGGAACTAGGAGAAACTAATACCCGCTCTCTTCTACAAGCCCTTTTGGCTATCTAGCACTCTTGCTCTCTCTCTTCTGAAGGAGCTAATCTTTGCTCTCTCACTCTAGTACAATTTTACAATATAGCCCATGAGTCTATTAAATAGATCTCATGCATATAATAATTAGACTTTCTTAATTACAATAATTAGACTCATAACTCAAGACTAAAATTAGCCTCTTAACATGCAAACAACTAGTTCGTTAATAAATTGTTCGTCAACTCACAGCTCTAGAACCACACAAGTGACTGACGTCAGTCCCTGTCTACCTAGAGGTGACCGACATCAGCTGATCCTTGACTGATGTTAGTAACTTCCTATCCACTCTTGACCGATGTCAGTTGGCCTGACTGACATTGGTGTCTGTGACACTTCAACAACTCCTCCTGTTCACATCCTGGTGAAGCTTTTAGCTCCACAACCTAATAGGTTATTTGATCTTCCTTTCTCAGAGCTTGGAGGCATGCCTTGACTGCTTGAAGTGGCTTGTAGTGGAAGTATACATGGTCTCTTCCTAATTAGAGGAACGCTATCTTCTTCCTCTTCATCTTATCTTTCCTCATAATTTTCATCAAATATTCCTCCATGGGTTGGTGGTGGTTGAGGCCTTATAATGTATTCTTTCTTATTTTCCCTATCCAACCTCATTTCTAGCTCAATATTCTTCCTTGTTGCATTCCTTAATAACACCTCATCATTCATGGAATCCTTATAAATCCATTCATGCACTTATTCTTGGTGCTTATACTCCATTTCTATGTCCTTGAATTTAAGCAAGTGTTTGGTAATGACATCATTTGGATCCCATGACCTGACGCCATCCTTACATAATAAGTATGAGTCCCTATGCCTTGCAACCATACTAACATCATAACATTTTATAACTTTGGTCCTCCCTAGTTTATATCAGACCTTGTGGGGGACTTCCTTCTTATTCTTGAATATTCCATCAGCTCCATGTAGCAATTGATAGGGCATCTCTTCCTTAGCCAATTTCATTGGTACATATCTTAGAAACCTAAAGGGAGCCACCATCACCCCTTCCATCTAGATGAATATGAAATTTGGGTACAACTAGTAGTTACCCATGTCTCTTAATATCTACCTAACTTCTAAGGTACCCATTGGCATATCACACTTGATGATTGATTTATAGATAATTGTGTAGAAGTCTTCTACAATCACCTTAATGTTATGTATAAACTGGTGAATGTACATTGCTAAGAATAAATAAGGCATGACTTCATGTTACTTAAGATACCATCAATTTGGGCTTAGTTGGGTAGTTTCACAAATGGTTTCCAATAGGTAGCTCATCATGTAGAAAGGGGTACCATTTTTTCAAGTGTCATTTATATCATACACCAATTTATTACTAGTAATATCCCTAATTGAGGGAATCTACTGATCCTTCAAGATTATATGTAGCAATGGGATAGTTATTATATCCACATGGCCAATGTGCATGTTTCCATATATTTTACTTAGTAGGGCTAATCCAATCTTGACTCCTTTCCTAAATTGATGCATAATTAAATTCCCTTGGTCATCCATGAAGACCACTCCAGATGGGTCAGCCATCCATGATGCTAGGACTTTCTCTATGGAGTGTATCTCATACAAGCTATTAATTTTAGTCTAGTTATAGTACTTATCAAAGTTAGACCCTACTATGAAGGTGATGGTATGACCTTGGTTTATTGATTTGAGTAACCTATACTAGTATCTAGTCCTCCCAAAGATACAATAGACTAGGAAAGTGCATGACATGACTTATGGTTTGGTTGTAGCCTTGTGGAGACCAAAACATTAGATTACAAGGATATTTAAAGCTAAATGGATTATGTGAGGCATTGCCTTAGCCTCATCAACTACCCTATCTACTTCTACATTGAATTAGATGTTGTGATATATGTCCCCTACATTTATGGCCTTGAGGATGAATTCTATGTCCTTGAAAATAATTGAATTTCCATACCAAAATAAGAAGTCATAATTTTTGAAATAGGTGATCTTACCTAGGTTGGAGGGACTTAATTGTTCTATTTTTTTTAATATTATAGGTATTAACCAATGTCTTTCTATATCTCTCTAAAACTTTCATTCTCTAACAGTGGTAACTGGGGTGCAACCTATGAATAGCTCAAGATTTATTATACTAATGATGTAAATAGTAGGGAGACAAATGTGTATAGTTTCAAATGAAAATGTAGGTAAAAAGAGCCAAGTTGAGTAACCTTTTGAAAGATTGCTTTGATTAGTGTAATAGAGATGGTCATTCTGGTTCATGCTGTATTAATGGAAAACTCATCAACTTTGCTTTTGAAACACTTCAAACTATTTATTTTGGCATTTAAATATATTATAATTAAAATTTAGTCCTAATTTTAATTTTATCTACCTTTAATTTTATATTCAAATCTAAATAATACCACCTTTTGACATATGGCTACCACCTTAGACCCATCTAGGCATTCACAGGGCTTGGATGTGACTAAGATACTAAGTTAGCTCAAATCTAGACACATGGTTCCTTTTTATTGCTTGTGGGTTCTCAAAATATAGCTTAGCATGATGACTCATTTATACCCTACCATCTGGCATTTTTCAATTCATGGAGAGCTCTCAGGTAACTTGTAGTTTTAATTGCTCATAAGAGTGACATTCATCTCTCTCATAAGAAATTGGGAATTTTATTTTCTAGGTGGCTCTTTTAGAGGGAAATCATGAAACTTTTCCTAATAAGTGTCACCTTTGGAAGGCCTCCATCTAGCTATCAGCAACTTGGTATTAATCATCTGGCTCAGGTGGAGACACATGTCTCTCTTAGAGGTGATCTCATTGATCTTATAATGTAGCTTCATAGTAATGACATGTGTCATCATCTCATAGGTCTAAGGTGGACATGAATCACTCTCAAAGGTGATCCAGTGGATCTCAAATAGAAGAAATGTGGGAATGACATGTGGAATCATTAGGAGGTTCTAATGGGGGCATGCATCACTCTTAAAGGCTTTTATTCATTCTTATTCCAATTATTATTCTCATAATGAGCCTTAGACAACTATATACCATCAATCATTGATAAAATGGATTGCATGCTCCTATATGTCTACCCTATGATCTCTTATAAGATTTAGATATATGCAACATGCTATGGACACATGTTGATATTAAATGAACACTTAGGGACATGCATCACTTTGGAATGCTACTTGAGTTTTGTTGGTTGTGTTTAAGATACACAATATCATCTCATGGGCTTATGGATCTTAGTGGGATGCATGGTGGATTATATTTATTCGTATTTCTCATAGAGGCCAATATCTTGACACGTAGCCCCAAGATTTGAATTCTAATGGCTAGCTCCTTTGTGATCTCTTTAGATGGTGCCACTAGCTCATAAAATCAATAGATTTAATCCAAGTGTCTTGCAAGGGGCATGATAAATCTATAAGTCATTTGATGTCCTATAAGGTTGACACATACCCCTTTTAATTTGTAGTCTTAAATTTGACATTCAGTGAAGCATTACAAACTACTACTTGAATTTTGATGTCCTATAAGGTCAACTAAGAAGTTAAGTTATATTTTTGAAGATGTCAAAGCCCATCTAAAGAAAATTTAAACAAATTTTGAATAAAAAATCTACAATTAAATTCTTTAAATAGAAAAAATGTTAGTTTATCCAAATATAGTGAATCTTGTTGTAGATATGTATGTTCGGGAGTCATGTTGTGCTTCCTTAGTAAAGCTTGTCTGCACATCATTGAATCAATTCATGGTTAATAATTTATTGTTTGAATAAATCTTAAAGATCTTGAAATAAATTAAATATTTTTAAGTAATAATTTGTATTTAAAGATTAATATTTAACTATAAACTATATAAGCACAAAAATTGGTAAATTAAATCAAATCAATATGTATCCAAATGATTTAGCAAGCTTGGCATCGTAGGCATTTTGAAATTTAAAGAAAGGAGGGTCCCCATTCTAGGATTAGGGGGTAGTTGATCATCAAAAAATGGAAATCTCTATGGGGAAACATTGAAAAATGTTATAATCTATATATTATATTCAAAGATGAATAAAAAATTAGTTATCTCATTATGATCTTTAGTTAGTATCAAAACTACTTTATAGAACTAATGAAAGCTCACACGCTGGAAATAGAGTTTAAACCTTGTATATAATCATACTATGTGTGTGATTTGAGGTTTATTAACCATTTCCATTGGGTTTATAAAAGTTAAATTTCAATCTTCAAGACATCAAAAATTAAATTAATTAAGTATTCTTTATATTTTTATTTAAAAATGCTTTGCTTAGTTATGTATGGCTTGGGTATTGATCTACTACCAACCAAACATCCATAGCCTTGATAGAGATAACTTTGGATCCACTCTAGGCCTGATTCTACTACAGCCAATCATCCATAGCCTTGATAGAGACTTCATAAATCACCATTCATGAAACATGAAGGTATTTTATGATTTCACTTCATTACTGTATCATTTTTTTTATACCTACACTTATAAGCTTGAATGGTTGGGAACCAAAATTAGCTAGGTGTAAGGATTTTGTCGAGAAATAGTTTGGATGTAATTCTCTTTAAAATATCGAGTTTTACCCTAGAAATTTATTTATTGAATTTAAGTGATAGCATGATGGTCCACATATATTCAAATTCATGTTCAGTCAAATGATCAGTCATCCAAACTATATTACAACCTTAAAATGACTTAGGATTTTCATAAGAAAAATAACTTCTAATTAACCCCACCCAAATTTTATAAATTAGAACACTATTAGAGGTTTCCAAAATTTGGGTGAATGATATTTAAACCAATAATACCTTCTTCCCATTTTCAATATTAGATTAACACAAATTGATCCAATGAATTCTTGTCCAAAGGACTTATTACTAAACTACAACACACAATAGAAAGAAAACAAAAGCAAGAAAGAAAAACCAAGAAATAAAAGTAGGAAATCAATAAATAACTCAAAATGGAAGCAAATAAATAAAGGAAACAATGAGACAATAAAGTAGGAAAGTAGAGTGGAAAATGAGAAAGGATAAAATAGGAAAACAAATCAAGAAATGAATTTATTCTACTCTTACCTACTCTAATTATAAACAACCTTACTATCCTTATACAATTTGTGATAGAGAAGCAAAGAAATAATGGTTAAAGTATCTCCCATTGACTAACAAGGATAAGTCATTTCCTTATAGGTCTTTGAGTCTGAATGCATTTTCACCCAATATTTTTGCCACTTGATATGGTCCAATCCAAAGAAGAGTAAACTTCTCATGCTATCCTTTCTTCTTGTGGGCCTTATCCCATAGTAGGACTAAGTATGATATATTGAATTCTTTAACTTTGGATCACTTGTCAAACCATCTCCTCATAACATCTTGATGCTTGATAAAGTTATTCAATGCTTCATCTCTAGCATCCTTCATTGGGATCATATTCGGTATCTTGGATTGCACTCTTTCATCATCTTTCATATACTCAGCCATGAAATTATAGGTGGGTAACTTTAGTATGATAATAGGCTACCTCCCATAGACTAGTAAGAATGGGGATGATTTTATTGCCTACTTATATCTATTTTTGTCTACCCATAGAGATAATTTTATTAGGGAATGGCATTCTCTAGGTTTCTCTTTCATAGACTTCTTGATGGCATTCATGAATTTTCGTTGGTAGATTTTGCAACTCCATTACCCTAAAGGTAATAGTTAGAAGTAAAAATGATGACTATTTGTTTGTCATATGCCCATCTAGTGAATTTATCTGATGCAAAGGATGGGTCATTGTGACATACTAAAGATAGGGGCATTCCAAACTGAGCAATGACATTTTATTCTAAGAAATTGATGACATCAATTTTTTTACTATTATTTTGGCCACTACTTGTGTCCACCTAGTGTAATAATCTATGGCAGTGATTAAAAATGTGTGTCCTACCAAGGATTTAGGATTAATAACTCCTATGAAGTCAAGTACACATTATGCAAATGGTTTTACTTCAATCACTAGTTTCAAAGGCATGGTTTCCTTTGTCTCACATTGGTCAACCACTTGGTACTAATGGCATGCTCGCACATCGGCATGGGCATATTTGGATATTATTGTCCAATAGTAGCCAACTCTCAATATCTTATGTGTTGTGGTATGACCTAAAGGATGACCATTTCCTAGTTTATCATTGAAATTATCCATGATATATGTGGCTTCATCTCTATAAATACATCTTAGATAGATTCCCTCATAGTTCTTTCTATAGAGGATCCCTCTTTTGATCGTAAAGTGAGATGATATTAAATTGAGGGCTCTTTTTTTCTATTTTTTAAAGTGTAGAGGACACACTCTATGTAGAAAATAGTGAAAAATATCTTTGTACCAATCTCCACCAGGTACTTTATTTACTTCAACCTACAAAACATCAATGTGTGGATCAGTGTTTACAATAAGTTGGATCAGACCTTTCCTTATATATAACTTAGCATATTTTATTTCTATGTCATATTATTTGATTTTGGTCATCTATTTCTCTCTTCATTATACATCTTCATTCTATCCTAGCATCAATTTGATATCTAGATCAGACACTATGGCATATGTCTTTTTTTTTAGGATGTAGTGTCTAAACTTTTTGATAGACTTTACTAGTGCAAAAGCTTGCATTGTTAGAATAGGATAGTTTAACTCCACATTATTCAAATTTTTTCTCATGAAGGATATGGGGTGATCTTTTCCCTCTTCTTTCTATGTTAAAATTACAATAATAGTGTGATTAGAAGTATATAAATCTCTACTAAGGTCAAGACTTATCTGAATAGGAGTGTGAATAATAGCATCCTTAATATCTTGAAAGGCCTTCTCTGATTTAGAAGTCCATTATATATTAGAATCATTAATCATCATTGAATTGAGTGGTCTTATAATCTCTACAAAAGTAGAGATAAATTTTCTTACAAAATTGATTTTTCCAAAGAAAGATTTTAACTCTTTTTTGATATTAGGAACTTCTACCTTTGAAATTGTATTTATCCTATCAGAGTCAATATTCATACCTTCTTGGGTGATTATATGTTATATAATTTTTCCTTTAGTTACATAGAAGATAATTTTCTTAGGGTTTAAATAAATACTATACATTATGCACTTTTCTAGCACTTATTCCAAATGCATCATGTGATCTCCCCTATTTTTAGATAAAATTGTTATATCGTCAATGTAGATAATGATGCACTTACCAATTAATATATGGAATGCATGTTCCATTGATCACTTGAAATTTTATCCTACATTGATTAATTTGAATGGCATTCATTTGTATAAAAATTTTCCCCACTTAGTGGTGAAGGAAGTTTTCATTCTATCATTATTGTTTACTAGGACTTGGTTGTAGCCTAAAAAACCAACAAGGAATGACATCATTATAGACCCACTCACTAACTAAATGAACTTATATAAATATGGAAAGGGATAATTTTAATTATCTAAATATTTGTTTAGGTTTCTAAAATTGACATAGAGTCTAATTTCTCCATTCCTCTTTCAGACTGGGACAAGACTGGTGACCCATGTTGAGTGTTTTATGGGGAAGATTATCCTTGCATATATCAATTTATTTACTTATTTGTAAATTAGTGGGTCCATCACTAGATTTTATTTTCATGTAAGTTTTTTATGCTTATTTCAATGGGATAGAGTGAGTAATCACACAAGTATCAAATATCTTGAGGTCATCATATGACTAGGCAATGACATCTTTAAATTTAGTTAAAAGTGTAGTAACTTATTTTGTCTCTTCATTGATGAAAAATAGACCAATATTTACACTTTGTTTGTTCTTGGGACTTCCGAAGTTGATTTTATTTTAGTCCTTTCTACTCACCTTAGGTTGTTTATCTTTAGTTCTTTATTTGTTTGGATCAAACATCCTTTCCAAGGAGATCATGCCCTTGGGTATTTAGTTCTATTTGAGTTGGATTACTCCATCATCATTGTCCTTTAAACTTTGTGAAATACTTTTATCTTGTTCATCAGTGATGTGAGATTTGAATACACCATCAATACATAGGAATTAAATTATTTATTGATCATCATCAAAGACTTTTAAGTGATTGATGTTGTTTGGCATAGAGGGGCATGCTATTATTTTCATAGGAAACCCCTATAAGTTAAGAGGTTCTAGAGGAACCAGGTTTGATGTTGCTAAAGATAGATCATCTATCAAATGGCTATGTTCCCTAGACAAAGAAATAACATTAAATGAGTCCAAATAATTAATTAAATCCAAATCTCTAAATTTATAATTTCTTAGATAAGAAATCTTGCACTGCTATCTACTTTTAAGCTGATTAACAACTAATTCAAAATTGCCATAGACTAACAATTATTTAACCTTATGTTTAATTAAAAATTGAAGTCATAAAATAGGAGCTTCATATTATACCAAATTTTTAGTGTAAGAAAATATTAATCTATAAGAAGTTAGATACTATTTACATTTAGGATTTGTCAAAATAATTATAACACTAGAACCTTGTTTAGCTCATACACCATTGAAGTGTAATGTCTAAGGACCTTTGCTTTCTTATTTCACCTTGTCATATATAGAAATGTTAGTGGTTTCCAAAGTGTAAACACCCAATTCAGAGGATTGTTAATTCACCTTTTCATTCTTGGTATTGTATTTGGTAATTATTTATTTCATCTTGGGTTCCTAGTCAATATTAATTTGATTAGGAATCCCAATCCAAGGTAACCACATGTGAAAATAATTAATGGACATATATCCATTCAAGGATTTAGTCTAGTCATGAATCAATAGAAATCCATAAGATTCAGGTATGTCAATAACTTTAATGTCTATGAATTTTTGGATTTGGGGCTCATGAGTGAGATGCATATGGATATTCAATAATTCACCTACCACCTTCACTCTTGAATTGTCCAATTGCACCACCACCTTCTTAGATTTGTCTAGATTTAATTCCAACTTGTCATATATCCCTAAAGGGTATAATTTTAATTGAATCACTAGAGTCAAGCAAGTAATTATGAAAATTCTTACCAAAGATCCTTACAATAATTAAGAATAGTGGAACTTCATGCTTACTCTTATACATTACCACATTTTCATGAGCCTATTTATATTTACTTGAGTTAGGCTTTTCATTTAATGATTTCAATAACAAATCATGTTATTTAGTGATTTGGGTGATTTCATCCAATGTAGTGTTTTCCTTGATCTTCTTCATGTCTTCCATCATGTTGTACCCAGCTTTTGTTATAGTGCAGGGAGCTTCTATTGTTGGATGACTCTCCTTACCATTAGGGTGTTGAGGATTATTGTCTATCATACCATCAAAATGTGTATCTATGTTATTAGGTAGGGTGTAAATTGCTAGAGGTGGGTTCTAACCTTTACTTCTCAAGTAATAGTTACTCCTTTTCTATTTTTGGAAAGCATGTATTTCCTAAACATTGTTTTTAGGTTCATTTTCATCTTGACTAGGAAATTCATAAGTCTCAACCATGAGGATAGTTTATGAGTCTCTATAGGCATCATTGGTATTATCAAATCTCTTAGAATTGATTTGATCATTGGGATTCATCTAAAACCCCTCCATTTTGATCTTAATGGATTTAAATGCATGAAAAAACTCAACACAATGTATCTCTCCATGTCTAGATGTATTATGCACTCAGCACTAGTTGGGCAAGGCCATCTAAAAAATATTTATCTCATGCAATTTTATCAAAGGGGATTATTATTGTTAGGCCTATTTAAAGGTCTATTATATCATTCAAAATTATAATTTTAATTAGATCTCTCACTCGTATTCTCTACCTATTTATTGGGATCCAATAAATTATTGGAAAGTTTTTGCATGATTATTTGAATTGAGTCTAACTTTCCCTTTAGATGCTCTAATTTCTTAGTTTGGGTAACATTATGAATGTTGGTGTTGTTTATAGACACCATCATTTGACTAACATTGTTATGGGGATGTGATCCAACATTTATTTGATTGAAGAATCCTAGCTATTGGTTGGGTGAAACATAGCTCAAGGTAACTAGTTAATTAATGCCAATTAGTTCAATGCAAGGTGATTTTAATTCATGTTAGGTAAAAAAAATTTAGAGTAGGCATTATCAGGTCAAAGTTTGGTATAGAAAAGGTGGGATACCCTTGTGGGTGCATTTTCTCATCAATATGGATGGCCTTAGCATATGCTAAAGGCAATGTGTCAATATTCAAGGCTCTCCTTTGGAATACAATTTTAATTATCTCTAAGGAATTGTTTTATATTTCTAAACCCAATTCATCTATCATCTTATATGGTGGGGACATCAGGGTATACATCTTTTGGAACCTAGCCTTGAATGTTCTAATTGGATCCTTTATGTCATTTTTTAGGGTGGTAAAATGTTGGTACACAACTCTAAATATAACTACCCTAACAAATTAGGAAATAAAAGTGTCATTGAATTATCCCCACCCCGTGATGGAATCTTTAGGTAGGTTGAGGAACCAATCATAAGTTGTGTCTCAGAATGTGAAGGGAAAGAGACAATAAGCCACATCCTCATGGATTACATTAATAAACCTCAAATATGCCTTAAAGGATTTGATATACTCTTCATAAGTCACTCACTAATGGGGGTAAAGAGAGGTAATTACTTCTCTATATTTCTTGGTAGTTCATGCACTGGTTTAGGGACATTGATGGATGAACTAGCTAACCATACCATGAATGGAAAAAGGGTTTACAAATTTTAGTTATATGGGGAACACGGATGGGTCCTAGACATCCTAAACCTACCTTTGTCTTATTTATCCTTCCTATGGTTTTATAAGGAGGTCAAAGGGATCATGGATTTAGATCAGGATCTAGTTCTAATCCTAGGCAACTCTAGGATGTATAATGGGTACTAAGAGCAAAGGAGCTTCAAAGATAGCTTCAAAAGTGCTAGATATTGAAAATATTAGTCAATATTTATATAAAATACTTGGATAAAGTAGTTTTACCTTGATATTTAAGGATCTAAGCCTTGAAACCTCAAATTTTCTCAATACCTGCACAAATATTGTTAATCATGCATGTTAACCAGTAAAGATCAGAGTTAGACTAACATCTTAAGGTATTTATATGCCTATTTAATGATATGAAAGTATTTTATCACTTTAAAACAACTTTATACTTAAATCTATGCAAAGGTTCACTTAATTTCACATAGAGTTAAATAAATTATGATTTTAGATGTCTAATTCTAGTAGAAACAAGGTCCAAAAGGTTGACCTTTGCACAAATTCTTATGAATATCTAGATTATTTACTAAATTTATGTCAATATTTTCAAAGATGATCAAAATAACCTTAAATATGGTTAAATGATGGTGTATTTCACCTATATTTGCACAAATTTAGAGAAATATCAAGATTATCTACCATATTTTCACAAATAAACACTAAATTTGATGAAAGCCTTCAAATAATGCAAAGATTAATGTAAATAATGAGGATCCTTAGTGTTTTTTAAAAATATCTAATTATGCACAATTTTAATGAAATATGCTACAATTCTACAAATATGTATGAAATTAATTGCACAAAGGCCCTCTATATAGTGCAAGAGATTTTACTTCTTGTTAATGCACTTATTGTGCCCCTTGTGTCACTAGGGAACAATGGGAAAGTAAGAAACTCAATTTTGAGTCCTTAAATACACTGGGCTTGATTTTTTACCATAATTAATACTATAATTAACACATATAGTAGAGATATGGTCACCACTTAAAAGTTTACAATTAAACCCTACTGTAGGGACAATAGATGTTACCCAATGACACTACTTCTTACTAATCTTTATGTAATTATTTTGATCTTTGTCAATTATTTCCCAAAATATTAAAAAAAAAGAATTTTCTTAAGATGATAAAAAATAATAGTTTTTCTAACTTCTATGGTAAAAACATATAAATGTAATGATTACCAACTCTAGTGCATCACTCAAAATCAAATAAATGTATTTTAAGCTTCAAATGAAAGGAAATGCATGTAGATAAGAGTATATATTTCATAAATATTACTCACTCATAGTAGATTACATAGCACATTTGGTCAATGTTTAGGATCATGGGCTAAAATAAGTTAGGTATCTACTGGATGATCTTCTCATGTTTTGAAAGCATAGGCCGTAATGCTTCTTCAATGTCATCTACTTTCATATCCTTTGATTGGAAAATTCCATAATATTCATCACTTTGGTATCCATAATTGCACTGGATACATCTTATTGCAACTTACCATTAAACACCTTCATTTGGTCTTTAAATTCTTGATCATCCATGAATGTGCCATCAATCTTGGTCACCCTAGTGACCATTTCATCCTTTAGCAATAAAGCTATTTTGAATTCAAAATTTTCTAAGGATGTAGTTTCTTCCTTGACCTAACCTAGTCATATCTTCAAAATCCTTCTGCTATTCATTAGGATGGTTTGTAGAAGAATGATATCCTCAAGTGGTAACACATTGAAGTCAGAGAACTTATTACTTATTATAACTCTAGCCAAGTTTGTAATCTTGGAATCATAAAGTTCAATTTCTATCAACTTTAATTACCACCTTGGATTGTAATACCCCATCTTCTTTTCTCTTCTTCGTGACTTTATACAAGTTGAAAAAATTGATAACAACTTTTGTTATTTGAATTATAGTGTCATCTGGCACTGTTAGCAATGCTTGCTTTTTCAACCTTTTCAATTCATGTTGCATCCCCTTCATTAAATCTATTGCATATTTTGTCTAAGTTTAAACTATGGGCATAGGTTCCTCTCCATATTTTTGAACCTCTCTATGGTTGGCCTTCATCTTCCTTATCAAAGTGAAGAGTGACTCTTCACTCTCATAGACTATAGCTAAGATTAATTATTGTTGCTCAACTTACCTTCTTACTACCCTCTTCATCATTTATGTGTCAACATTGAACCTCATGCCAATTTAGGGTGCAATGAGGACCATCTAAGACTTATCCTACCTTGTTGCCATTATTATGTCTCTAACCCAATTTGGGGTAGAAGTAAGTGTTGGCTATGTGGGAGGTGTCTGAAATGGAAGTGTTTGGGTTGAGAAAGAGGCCAAAGCTACATCAGAGATGTATGATTTTTTTGGGTCTAATATCCCAAGTGAGTCAAATGAAGATTTGGTAGAGCCTATCTCAAGGAAAAATAAAGGTAACTTAGGAGACACACTCACTTTTGTAGCTATGGTAATTTGAGTATATTTTAAAAGGTGAATTTCTTGGAAATGGCCTTCAATGGCCTTGCATGTATAAGGAAACCAATAGAAAGTGAGGCACTTATTATGGTTTCCTAAGAAGAACCCATATGTGTAAAGGTAAGAGAAATAAATTGGGAAAAATTTATTCCAAAATAATTACTAGCTTGACTCATGCTAGTATCTATTGAGGATTGGGCAGAGGTAGTTGTAGCAACTTAAGATGATGGAGACAACAAGGAAACAATGGTATGAGGAGTAAAAGTGGAAGTATAAATATAATCGATTATAGTTGGAAAATAAGGTAATGGGGAATTACTTACAATGGGATCTTATTGTGTGTTGGTAGCCTCTATATTTTCTTGTAGAGGTGGGATTGTTCCCATCATAGTATTCTTAGGATCCTTATTTCTTTTGTAAACATTTTCTATATTTCTTCTAGATAGTGTCTATAGTTCTTCCATTGAGATTTCAATTCCTTGATAAAACTCTTTAAGGTCAATGACATTAGTATTAGGTATACTTAGGATCTCTAAGGTATCTCCCATTATAGATGTAGAGATGAATTTAGGCCCTTGGGAGGGATCATGTTGGTTGCTTGATCCTCTTTACTCAGAGCTTGGAGGCATGCCCTGACTGCTTGAAGTGGACTATAGTGGAGGTTTACATGGTCTTTTCCTAATGAGAGGAACATTATATTATTCATTTCTCTTGTATATCCTCATAATTTTCATCAAATATGCTTCCATGGGTTGGTGGTAGTTAAGACCTTATAATGTCTTCTTTCTTCTTTTCCCCATCCAGCCTCACTTTTAGCTCAATATTCTTCCTTGTTGCATTCCTTAGGACCACCTCATCATTCATGGCATCCATATTATTACATTTATGCAATTATTCTTGGTGCTTATACTCCATTTCTATGTCTTTATTGAATTTGAGAAGGTGTTTAGCAATGATACCATTTAGATCCCACAACCTGAAGTCATCATTAGGAAATAGTTATGAGTCCCTATACCTTGTAACCATAAATACATCATGTTATTTTATAGTTTTGGTCCTCTCTAGCTTATATGGGACCTTGTGGGGGAATATATTCTTCATATTCTTGAAGATGTCATAAAATCCATATATTAGCTGATAGACCATCTCTTCCTCAACCAATTTCATTGATACATATCTTGGAAACCTAAGGGGAGCCACCATTACCCCTTCCATCTAGATGACTATGTAATCTAGGTAAAACTAGTAGCTACACATGTCTCTTAATATATACCTAAATTTTTGGGGAACCCTTGACATCTGACACTGGATGACTAATTTATATTCAATTAGGTATAAATATTCTACAATCACCTTTATGTTGTATCTAAATTGGTGAATGTGCATTGTAGAGAATAACTAGGGCATGACTTCATCTTGCTCAAGAGACCATGAATTTATGCCTAATTGGGTAATTTTTTAGATGACATCCAATAGGTATCTCATCTTGTATAAATGGGAATATTATTCTAAGTGGCATTCATAATACACACCAGGTTATTGCTAATAATATCTCTAATTAAAAGAAGTAGTTGATCTTCCAAGATAATATATAGTAGGAGGATAATTATTTTATCCACATAGCCAATGTGTGCATTACCATATATTCTATTTAGTAGGGATAATCCAATCCTAACTCCTTTATTTAATTGATGAATAGTTAAATTTTTTTGGTCATCTATGAGGACCACTCTAGATGGGTTAGTCATCCATGATACTAGGACATTCTCTAGGGAGTGTACCTTGTACTAGCTATCAATTTCACTTTGGTTATAGTCTATTTATGGAAAAGGTATGTCATAGTATTTTTTAAAGTTGGGCCCTAATATAAAGGTGATCAATATCCCTTGGTTAATTAATTTTATTAAACCATCCTCGCATATAGCCTTCCCAAAGATATCATAAACTAGGTCAGTACTTGGCATGACCTCTAGTTTGGATACAGCCTTGCGGATATTAACATCTTGGATTTTAAGGATTTTTGAAGCCAATTAGATTATGTGAGGAATTATCTCAACCTCATAAACCACCCTATCTAATTTTATATTGAATTAGATGCTTCTATAATGCATATCCCCTAAGTTTATGGCTTGGGGATGAATTTTGTGTCTTTGAAAACAATTGAATTTACATACTAGAATAGGAAGTCATAATTTCCAAAATAGGTGCTATCACCTAGGGTGGAGGGACCTTCTTATGCCATTTATATAATATTATTTGTATAAACCAACATCTTTCTATATCTCTATGTAGCTTTTGTACTCCAATAATGGTGACCAGGTGTAATGTGTGATTAACTTAAGCTTTATCATACTGAGGATGCAGATAGAATGGAGAGAAAACACATATAGTTTCAAAATCAAATGTAAGTAACAATAGGTGAGTTGAGTATCCTTTTCAAATATTTATTTGATTAATTCAATAGAGATGGTGATTTTGGTTCATGTTGTATTAATGGTGATCTCATCAACTTTGCATTCAAAACACTTCAAACTGTTGATTTTGGAGTTTAATTACATTAAAATTCAAATTTAGTCCTAACTTTAATTTGATCCACCATCAATTTTGGATTTAAATCCAAATATTTCCACCTTTTGACACAAGGTTTCCACCTCAGATCTAGCTAGGCATTCGCAGTGCTTGGATGTGACTAAGTTGCTAAATTTTCTCAAATCTAGTCACATGGCTCATTTTGATTACTCATGGGTTCTTAGTATGAAACTTAGCAAGATGAGTCATTTTTACTCTACCATGTGGCATTTTTTATTTTGTGATGAGCTCTTAGGTGGTATTTTAGTTTTAATTTATTATGGGAGTAACATGCATCTCTCTCATAAGTAATCAAGGATTTTATTTTCTAGGTGGCTCTCTCAGAGGGAAATCATGGAGCTTTGCTTGACAAGTGTCACCTTTGGAAGGATTTACACTAGTTGTCAGTAGCTTAGTTTTAATCACATGGATTTTGTGGATACATGCTTCTCTCTTAGAGGCAATCTCATTGATCATGGAATACAACTTCATGGGAATGACACAGCATCATCTCATCAATCCAAGGTGGACATGCATCCCTGTTGAAGGTGATCTAGTGGATCTCAAATAGAATTAGTGCTAGAATGACATGTGGCATGATTACATAGGTCTAAATGTGACACAAGTCACTCTTGGAGGCTTTTGTTCATTTATTTATCACTTACCATTATCAAAAGGAGCCTCAGATAGTTGTATACCATTGAGCCTTGGTTGGATGGATCAAATTCTTCCAATTATCTATCTTATGATCTCTTATGAGCTTTATATGGATGTAATGTGGTATGGACATGCATCAATATTAGGTGAACCCTTGGGGACACACATCACTTTGGAAGGTTAATCAAGTTTGGTTGGTCATACCTGAGACACATGGTAACATTTTATAGGCTTGTAGATCTTAATGGGAAACATGGTGGTTTGAATTTAGTGGGATTGATCATAGAGGCTAATATTTTGACACATATTCCCATGATTGAAGGCTAGTTACTTCATGATCTCTTTAGATGGCTCCATATAGATCATGAAATTAGTAGATTTAATCCAAGTATCTTACATGGGGCATGATAAATATCTAAGGCATTATGATGTCTAGAGAGGTTTACACCTATCCTTTTAAAGATGTAGTCTTAAATTTAATTTTTTGTGAAGCATCACAAATGGTTACTTGAATTTTGATGTCCTACAAGGGCAAGTGAGAAGTTAAGTTAGATTTTCAAAGACATTAAATCTTGTATAAAGAAAATTTTAAAAAAAAATGATGTAAAACTCTATAATTAAATAATTTAAATAGAAAAAAATGTTAGTTTACCCAAATCTATTAAAGCTTCTTGTATCTATTTATGTTAGGGAGTCAAGTTTCACTTCCTTATTAGATCTTGTCTACATGTAATTGAATTAATTCATGGTTAATCATTCATTATTTGAATACAAATTGTATATATTTAAATAAATTGAATATTTATAAGTACTAATATGTATTCCAAGATGAATAATTATCTATAAACTATAAAATCAAAAGCATTGGTAAATTAAACCAAATCAATATGCATCTAAAGGATTTATCAAGTTTGACATCTTAGGCATTTTGAAATTTAAAGAAAGGAGGGTCCCCATTCTATGAATCGGGCATTGTTGATCATCAACATAAGGGTCTGGTATTAATGTGACATATTTTTGGCTCATCCAACAACTTAGATATAATAAGGATAATCTCAAGAAAACCTAGATCACCTGTCATTTATTTGATAAAACAAATCAAAATCCACTTGGTTATATTTGGCTACCGATAACAACTAGACCTAAGACCTTTCAAACTAAACTTATGATCCTTGATTTTCCCTTATCTTATAGCATAATCCTCAGTCTCCCTTAGACTCATAGAATTAGGGCCATTACCTCTTTTGGTAGACAATGCACCAAATTCTTATATAATGATAAATGGTATAAGTATGAGGCTGATCCTAACCCTTGGAGTATTCAACTTCCTAACCTAAAATCTTATTATTACATTCCTACCATTCCCACCATCAATAGTTATCCCTTACTTAAATTCATCAACATCAAATTTGACTTATAGGTCACTCTTATTGATTCAGATGATGATAAACATAATGTTTTGTAACATACTTACAACATTATTAAGTCACTTCCTTATATTTTAGAGTGGCTTCCACTCTTTTTATTACCTCATGATTACACTATTCCTCTCCTTGATGAGATCACTAATTTTACCCCTCCATGTAATGTTCAAGAACCCTATTACCTATAATATTCCTTCACATGCAATGATTTTGGGGTGGCCAAATTATTCCAAGATCCTCTAATCATGTCTCCATGAAATTTTAGTGACCTTGGAATTTCACTTTTTAAAATTCTGCTAAATCTCAAGCATGTACCATATCTCCAACTTATGATGATAACTACATCATGACCCAAGCTCAACATTGAGACTTGGATGTACACCATTATCATAAAACTTTATCTCAAATACATTTTTTCAACTAGGATTTTCACACCATTTTCATAGATTTTGAATTAGCTCCCAAAGGTCATGTACCTCTTGCTAATAATCCACTTATTAATACTCATTAGGTGGTTAAACTAATCCTACCTTCAGAAATTTTTAAATCTTATCTACCACCTATAGATGCCATCACTACATCTAGTTCTTTCCCTGTCAAAGAAAATGATGACACACCAATATATCTAATTAATCTACTCCTCTGACTCTTGATATTACATTAGATACCAAGGCCATAGATGTTTGTTAAGTACATTTTGAATATGATAGACATGGTAATAAAATTATCACTTTTAAAGTAGATGTTGAGTATTATGTCCCTCTTCCCACTCTGCCTAGTGATGAACCTATTCTTAAATTAATTCATGCTCGAGAACCTCAATTTCCTTGGCAACATCAGAAATTTGGTAATTTAAAAAATAAATCCCTTTGTTTCAACAACTTCATCTCTATAATTAACCCTAAATATAATCCAATTTATCCTTTACCTAATGTACCATATCATTTCTAGATGGTAATGCTATTCTTATCGAATAAACTACTTGCATTGAATATGGTACTCCATCATTCCCTCAACCTATTACAATTTCTCATGAACACACACTTGTTGAACATGATAACTTTAACTTAATTTTTTGATAAATATCATGAGATCTTTTCTTATTACTATGAAGACATGCATGGTATTGATACTAGAATTTTGGTGCACAATATCATTACTTATCCTAATGCTAAACCTATGCACCAAATTTTTTGGAAATTTCCACCTGAAGTTTTCACCTTATGCCATAAAGAAATTATCAAACTTCTTGATGCTAAGTTTATCAAACATGTAGACTACTCTTAATGGGTTTCTAACAAGTCCCTATTTGTAAAGAGGTTTCCATGGTCATTCAAATTTGTATTGATTTCCTTAATCTTAATCTTACTTGTCCCAAGGATAATTTTCCTCTACCTTTAATAGATGACATTATCTATTCCATATATGGTTATGAAATTTTTGTCTGTTATGGATGGTTTTTTGAGCTATAACCAAATTCACATTTCCCCTGAAGACCAACATAAAAATACTTTCACCATGGAATGAGGCACCTATTTCTATGTTAAAATTCCCTTTGGCCTCAAAAATGTCAGAGCTACATATCAATAGGCAATGACTCATATCTTTCATGATCTTACTCATAAAATTATATAAACCTATGTGGATGACCTCATTACTAATTCTAAATGTTACAAGACTCATCTTTATGATATTTCCATCATCTTTGACCACCTTCTTAAATAAAAAGTTAGAAGAAATCCTTGCAAATGTGTTTTTGATGTCACATTTGGTAAATTATTAGGATTCTTATTTTCTCTCTGTGGAATGGATGTTGACCTTGCCAAGATTAATTATATCATCAACATGCCCATCCCTCAATCCATTCTAACATTCACACTTATCTTAGTAAACTTGGGGAACTTACATGATTCATCCTTGAATTGGATTACCATATATATTCCATCTATTCTCTTCTTAAGAAAGGTATTGCACTAGAATGGATGGATCCCTATCAAAAATAATTTGATAATATGAAAGAATCATTTCTTCCCCCACCTACTCTTCATCTTCTATCCAATGATTGGGTTTTGATTCTATATATGTCTTCCACACCCATATCCATTGGGGAAATGCTTGCCCAACATGATGATACTAGAAGAGAATATTCCATCTACTATATTAGTTGAGGTCTCATTGATTATGAGAAGCATTACACAAAATTTGAACATGACTGCCTAGCCATATATTTTGTAGCTAAAAAAATTTGACATTATATGATTTTTACACCACTTATGTTATCATACATTTAAATCCCCTTAAGCATTTCTTCTCCAAATATTTTCTTCTAAGAGATAGAATTGACAAGTAGATGGTCCTTCTCATGTAATTTGATCTCTGAATTATTACTCAAAAAGTTATGAAAGGACAAATCATCACTAATCAACTTGTCATAGCTCCTATACCAGCTACTGAACACCTTCAAGATACTCTTCCCAATGATAATACTCTTTATATTGAAGGTATCAACCAAGCCATATCCCTTAATGATTAATTTCATAACTTCACTATTTATCTTGAGTTAAGTAATCCTGATGAACCCATTATACTCCTTGATACTTATAAAACAAAGTAGTTATTAAATAACTTCCTAAAATTAATGTCAATTTACATGAGGATACTTGGACCCTTCATTTTTTCCCAATGATAATACTCTTTATATTGAAGGTATCAACCAAGCCATATCCCTTAATGATTAATTTCATAACTTCGCTATTTATCTTGAGTTAAATAATCCTGATGAACCCATTATACTCCTTGATACTTCTAAAACAAAGTAGTTATTAAATAACTTCCTAAAATTAATGTCAATTTACATGAGGATACTTGGACCCTTCATTTTTTCCCAATGATAATACTCTTTATATTGAAGGTATCAACCAATCCATATCCCTTAATGATTAATTTCATAACTTCACTATTTATCTTGAGTTAAGTAATCCTGATGAACCCATTATACTCCTTGATACTTCTAAAATAAAGTAGTTATTAAATAACTTCCTAAAATTAATGTCAATTTACATGAGGATACTTGGACCCTTCATTTTGATGGTGATAAATGACTTTAAGGAGCTAGGGAAGGTTGTATTCTTATGAGACATCTTGGAAAAATCATCCCTTTATCTTTTCACTTAACATTTGACATCACTAACAACATGGTAGAGTATGAAGCTTTAATCTTAGGCATAAGATCTACCCTTGATTTATATATCCAATACCTACATGCTTTAGGTGATTCCCAAATTATTTACCACCAATTCAATGGTGAATACCAATGTAAAAGAAAGAATCTCATTTTTTATCATGAAATTTTAACTACTCTCACCAAATATTTCATTTCTTTCACTATTGAGCCTATCCCTCAAGATGAAAATTCTATTATTGATTCCCTTACTTCTTAAGCCTCTCTTTTTCATCTATACCAAGTCTTTAGTAATCCCACTTTTATTATCCAAATAAGAAAATCTATGTCTTCTAATCAACCACATAATTTACCTATCTACCACATTGAGGCCATCACCATTGGATAAAGCCCATGGTACAAATACATCATTCAATTCATGAAACACCAAACTTATCCTCCCAACTTAGATTCTCATGAAAAGACTTGCATTCAAAAACAAGATTTTAAATATGTATTTTAATATAGCATTATATATTATCACAATGCTTAAGGTACCTTACTTTTAAATTTTATGAAAGATGAAGTTCCTCCTTTTATTGAACAAACACATGGGGGAATTTGTGGTGGCCACTATAGCGGCATACTACAACATGAAAATGCTTATATATGGGATAGTTTTGGCCCACTCTTGAGAAGGATGCCATAAATTTTTCTAAAAAGTGTACTCCTTTCTATCTTCATGAAAATTTAATTCACTCACCTCTAGTCGAGCTTCAAACCATAGAATTTTCCTAGCCATTCTCCATGTAGGGATTAGATCTCATATGTAAATTACCTCAATATCAACATGGGAATATATTTATAATCATATCCATAGAATATTTTCCAAAATGGATTAAATATATGCCACTTATTAATGTCGCCGGTATCACCATCTCCAAATTCATCCTTTATCAAGTCATTTTATGTTTTGGTATCCCTCATACTATCATTGCAGATAATGGTGGTAATTTTAAAAACAAAGATGTCAAATAACTCTATGCTAAATTTAAAATAAATCATAAATTATCCACACCCTATCATCCATAATTTAATGGCAAATATAATTCCACCAATAAAATTCTTAATAAAATTCTCCAAAATATAATTCATGAAACATGCATGGATTGGCACCTTCATCTGTATTCTACTCTTTGGGCTTATCACACTAGCATATGCATTACCATTGGGGAAACATAATTCTCTCTAGTCTATGGTTATGAATCAGTCCTTCCATTAGATTTTGAGCTTCCCTCTCTAGATATCTCTTAATGGTATCATACCCATTGAATAATTACATTAATCTTGCATTCATGCTCTCGACCTCCTTGATGAACACTATCTTTCTACATTATAACATAATCACCAATACAAGGCCCATATTACCAAAAAACATAGCAACTGAGTTAAATTTTGTACATTTAACATTAGTTATCTTGTCCTTAAATTAGACTACACTCATGACAAATAAGATAAATACTCCCAAAAATGGTGGGGCCTCTATTTGGTCAAAGATATTCTTCATCCTGGTACTTATCACCTTCAAACTAATGAAGACCATATTTTCAAAGAGCCCACCAATGAAAAATTCCTCAATAAGTATTTTTCCTAATCCTTCCCTTATTTTAATGATTTCTATATACTATCTATCTAATAATTTTTTAGGATACTTACATGATTCTCACCCTCTGTAGCAAGTATCTCTTCTCATAAACCTTAGTCCTTCCTTTTGGTCTTTTGGTTTCCTTTTGCCTCATGAGTTGTATTATAAAACCATGGATAAGAACCAGTATTCCTCATGATGTAATTTTATCCTCTTTGTTTTCATACTTTTTACATACTTTTTGACACCTTCATGGGTTTCTCTTTTATGAGCTATAGTGTAAGACCATGGATAGGACCTGGCATACCTTATAAAATCACCATCTTTTCACTCCTTGTCTAGAATGTGTTTTGAATTAGTTATGATTTATTTATATTTTTTCTTAGATTTAACTTTTGATTATTTTTATAGATGAAATTTTCACAACAACATATGTTATCATGTTTTCCTCAATTTACCTCATTTTTATGATAAAGAATCACACTTTACTATAATTGTATCCCTTATTTTATTTTCCCTTAATCACATTTCATATTATTTGAATTAATTCAAATTGTTTCATGTTTCATTCCACTTTGTTTCCTTTCCTTTCACTCCAAATTTTATAAAATAAGGTCAAATTTAAGATAGCACTTTTATTTTAACTAGATCTATGAGACTCTTAGGCACCATGCTCTTTACATTCTCTCTCTTATAAACCAGGTCCTAAGTATTCAAATGAAATTCATATTTATCACTCATGTTTTGTTTTCCAAATACATATGGAGGATGAATACAAAATCCATCAATAAATTTAAAAAATAGATCATTTGAAACAAAAGTCAATGATATACAAAAGGCAACATACAAAATTTTAAAATTCAAAATCAAACCAAAAGATGTGATTAAAAGCACATCTCCTATCTCCAATTGAGGCTCAAACTCCAAAATTGGAATCATAATAGAGCTAAGGAAATTTTGGGTGTGGTATGATAATATACTAAAATAGGATAATTCAATAAACTATATGGTGCTACCTACTTTCTCATAATGTACCCAATCTTCAAAGTAGACCAATAGATCTATAAGGTATCGTAAAGAATGGGAAATAAGTTATGGAAAGGTAGTTCCATTTTACTTTTCATGAATATAGCCTTCATTTTATGATCTACATACTTCATTTGTTGACCTAAGGCTTGTGTGGCTAAGAGAAATTTTTTAGAGTTCTTAAGGTGAAAAGTCTTCTTGTTTTGAAAAACCTAATTTGAGTTTCTTGACTTCAATAAAGATTTCCTCTACCTTGGTTTTTCATTCATTCTCCACTATAACCATTTCATTTCCACCCTTGATAGGCAATTTCTAACTCTAAATCTATTTTCCCCTCTTCTGTACTTCCTTATTCTTCATGTCTTAAAAACATGCTAGCACTACTTTGTTTCAATTTTATCTATCCTTTGAACCAAATAATATGCTTGAGTAACTAGGTTTACTTTCTTTGCACCATGTCTCTAAATTTATATATATACCTTGATTTATTTTACCATTTTTTATTGTTGTACCACCTTTTTTTGCAAACACTTGAGTCTATTTTTACTTTCATGTAATTTTTCCATTGTTGTGTGTGGTTGGTTTGTTACTTCTAACTCATCAATGTTGTTTCCAATTTTATTCACATTTTTCCATTGTTGATTGACAAAGGATTGTTACTTCTCACTCATCAATGTTGTTTTACCATTTTTTTCTTGCCCATAATTATTTAATTAAGGACTGTTACTGCTTTCACTTTGACTTTTGATTACCATCCTTTTGACATGTATGCTTGGTTTGAATTGGTGAGTTTTACTTTATTACTTAAGGTTTACTAATTTGATTTTTTTAGTCTTTACTAGCCTTGGATTTTTGGTTACTCAATTTAATCTAAATTCTAACTTGGTCATTTGGTCTAACATAAAACTTGTCACTCCATCTAACCAAATTTACAAGTGTGTCTCATCTGCATAGAACCAATTATCTTGGATTTCTTGTGTTTGTTTTTGATATTTATTTTTGTATCCTTGGGTTTGTCAAAAGTATTCTCAGTGCCCTCCATGATCATAACTAAAAATATAGAAAATAACCATCAAATTATAAAGGTAAGTTAAAGTATGAATACATTTGTTTTTAGTTATTTCCATTTTAGTCATTTAATTTTTGTTATTTTTTATTTAAAATATTACAACTTTTTTTTCACCTCAACATTTTGTGTTACTATTTTATTTTTAGAATCACAATCCCTTGTTGCACTTAAGTGACACGTAATGAGATATGAGTGGGGCATATCTATACACATAATATTTTCAAACTTTATCAATTTATGATTCTTTGGATCTTGTAGGAACCCATCGAGTCTCAATATATTTGAGTGCATACCCTGAGGGGTGTATCAAGAAAGAGGTGGGTAGACTATTGGTTCTTTATAGGATTATTATCCCTTTTTCCACTTATTATCTACATAGTTGTCTCCTAAAAACCATTACCATAATCTTTGCCTCCTATTTTGCACACTCTTCTAGTCATTTACCACCTAAATTATCCCTTTCCCTAACCTTAAGCACTTCTTGATAGTTTACATTACATATTCAACCAAATCAACTCTGTATTATTATTGACAGAGCTTACTAACAACTAAGTTTGCCATGGCCAACATAGTTCATTATCTAGTTAGTTTTTTTGTTAATTACAATACTAGGTTGACTGAGTCAAACTTTTTGGTTGAAACTTTTAGAAGGGATTAGGGTTAGATCCACCTATATAAATACAACAATTTTTCCATTCTTAGAGAGTGAAAAAATATTTAATTATTAATTTTGAATTATTTACTATATGTACTTCCATCATTCTACTTGAGGAATTTTAACTTAGGGTTTCTACTTGGAGAAGATTTAGTCTAGTGGAGATGTCTTTGATGATTTGGATTTTCTTAGTGATCCTTAAAAACCATAAAAACATCTTGTGAATCACCTTTTGAAAATGAATAGATTGAGTCTTGATGGGTTCATCTTCCGTGCAAGTATCTCTAACTTTTCTCCTCTCTTTGGTAGATATAAGTAGTATAAGTAATGGCTTTTGAATAATATTTCTCTCTCCATGTATTAAGGTTTTACCTATACATATATTAGTTATGATTCTATTATACATGTTTAATTTTATTGTTTACTAACTCCATGTTGTGCAACAAGATTTGGTGAGCACTAGATTAGACTTTACTTTACTTGCTATTAATTTAGTGACTATGAAAACATAAGACCTAGTTAGTGTTATTACATAGTTTTGATTAACTTGAGGCTTTGTAACCCTCCCTAGTGATATTATTGTGGTAATATATTGCTTAATTAGGTCTAGTGGATCCATATTGGTCATGACCCTAATTATCTAATGTATCACCAATTGGAAGTGTAAGTAGGATATATCCTCTTTGATCTAGGATTGATTTGTAGATTTGTTACATTTCCCATTGCATACACTTTACTTCCAACTAACAAAATGGAAACACTCAAATTATATGGGTGACTTTGTATTTGGATTGAATCTCTAAAGAGGTTTTGTGCACTTAGTGTATCACCTAAAATAACTCTACTCTAATTGCTACAAGAAAAATGGATAGAAAATAATGTGTAAACTAAACCTATAAATCAAAAATTTAGTGATGTATCAGATTGATTTGATTTACTCTACTCACTTGGACATACACAACAAGACTAAAGGAGATAGTTGACATACACAACTCACATCATGTACAACTTATTCATAAGTGTTTTTTAGGAAGGCAAATAACTCATGAAAACACTAAGAAAGGGTGTCAAATGACTTTGTAAAAGCTCAAATGATGAAACTCCACATCTTAGCACTACATAAACCTTATGGACACACAACCTACAACCTACAAAAGAGTATTTCAATACATAAAGGTCAAGAAATAGGATAATAAATCAATGAAAAATAAATTTCATCAAAATTAAAGATCAACTATTTCTTGAATTCACACAAAAAATAGGTATATGTGAAGGAAAATTATCTCTTTTACTCATCTAAAGGTATTTTTAGTACAAAATAGAAGGTATACGCCACAACCAAGTAGAGATATGTCCTATTTACCATTAAAATATGAAATATATATGGAATAATGAATATTAGAGAGGAAGAAGGAACACCAAAAGTTATCATAAATTCTACCATTAATGTATGAAATTTAGTTTCAAAATAGAAAAGACAAGGAAATTAATGCCATATTTTCTTCTCAACCATTAAATTTTAATTACATGCATTTTGATTGGTTTTCATATTTAATCCTAAGGAAAGTGTCATAGGAGTTCCTCATGGGTGATTAGGTAAGATTGATTCAATCAAAGAGTCTTTAAATCTCCTCTATTTTTTGGGTCTTGGTCTCCTTGTCTCCTCTATTTTCCTTCAATTATTTACTTCTTCTTGATCCATCTTACTTTCGTTCCCATGAGGTAGTTCCATAATCATAGGGTGGTTTTTAAGAACTTCAATGCCACTTTGAATCCATAAAACAACCATTTCCATGTTTATGGCATACCAAAAAATAATTTAATATTATTTAAATCCTATTTCTCCTCCTTTTTGGTGTAGGATTTTGATGATGGAGCATGAAACACCTACAATCTTTATGAGAATACTAGAACATCAATGAACATGTTTTCTTGTAGTTATCTTAAAATCCTTTTCATATTTTTTATGATATTCTATATTTTTTTAAATAAATTTAATTTTGGAGACACTTTAGATACTTTTTAAAATATTAAAACTTATAAATTTACCATCTAAACCTACAATTCACCATCCACATCTTTCATGTTAAGACCTTTGATGCAAGATCTTAAGGCCATTGGGATTGTTTAGAGGTGCATGAATAACATTACTAAATATTTGGTTCTAAATGTCTCTTTAAATAATAATCACCCTCATAATACCCTTTTAAATCTTCAGTTCCCTTTTTGATACTTGAAACCTTCATAGATTGGTAATTTGTTATCCAAACTAGCTCAACTAAACCCTAAAAACAAGACTTGTCTATAAATAATTAGTTATAAATCCTAAAATATTTGTCTCTAAAGATTTAAAAAAACATGTATAATATTAAAACAACTTATATTACCTTCATACCAAATTTCAAATGTTTTATAGCATTAAAACTAGAGTTATGCCACTTTTTATTCTCTCCCAAGTCCTTTTCCTTCATTTTTGCATGCATACATGTATGTATTTTTAATATAACTTGATATAGTCTCATTAAATAATAGTTAAATTAAAATATACATATTCATTCATATACCCTCCAAATTTTAGATCTTCTGATAATTATTTTAAAGATATGAAGATTTTAGGGTTCCTAGATAATCCTTTTGTGTAAAAGTGTAGACCTATAGACTGAGTTTTTTAGTTTTCTATCTCGTATGGAATATTAATTATATAAAAAATAATAATATTAATAATTAAATTTTAACTTAACTTTAATTCAAATTTAATGAGTTTTTTAGGTTGAAAACCAATGTTATAAAATTGTTTGTGAAATCAGGGGTTTTAAGGTAACAAGCATGCATGTTTACTAAGAAAATTGTATCTTGGGATTAATGATGTTTAAATACCTAATTATTTATGTTATATACAATATAAAAACATATATAAGTCTTTAAAAATTTATTTATACTTGATATAAACCATGCAAAAGGATAATAATGAATACACATCGACTATCTCACCCAATACCTACCCACAACTATTTTTTCACTCTTAAAGATTGTTCATAGCCCTTTTGGATTTATTTATATTATAAACACATAGGTTAAAATTATAAACCTCTTAAATTTCCTAATTTTTTTTTATTATTCCATGTATGTATATAATTAATATGTCATGTCCTTGAAAACTGCTTGTAGGTGCCTCCAAATAGGTTTTTGGGCATGTATGATGGATTTTGACCTTGTTTACTTATTTTAAGGCCTAAATGATTGAAAATTATGTGATAATATCAATAAAAACATATATATCATGTATATTACTCACATTATATCCTTAAACATCAGATTTGAAACACTAAAACTTATTAAATATGGCCATTTCTCCCTCATGAAGCTTTGCATTTATTAGTTAAGTGTGGAGAAAGCATCAGAAGACCAAGATCTCCTTTTTTAAACCTTAATTAGTGATGTGGAGGCCTTATAGGAGTCTTACACCTTTAAATTTTATTTTATCCTCATTTAATGAACATTTACCCTTTATATGATTTTAATTAATGACTCAAACTCCCTTTTGATGCATTTCACATTGAAAAACATTCTAAATAGGCCTTAAGAAGGATAAAAATGACATTTGAGACATATAAATCATTTTTATATTCTAATTTAAATGGAATTCACTTTAAATACCATTAATGAGACCTATAATAACTTAGTGACTAGAATAGTCAACATTTCTATAATTAAATGTTCATTATGCTCCAAGATGGGTGAATTTATAATATTTATATTGCATTTTGGAGGAGGTTCCATAAATATATTTTAATAATTATTTTAATAATTTGTACATCCAAATATGATATTGGTGGAAAATAAGGAGGATTTAAAAATAATTATAGAGGGTACTCATATGAGATGCCTTAAATTTTTACCACTGAATTTTAATGTATGCACTTGAGGCATCTATTCACTATAGATGGTATTGTGTGAATATTCTATATCCAAGGTTATCCTAATAACACATTTAATACCCTTGTGATTTTTAAGACTATAAATTAAGTATTAATTATTACTAAACCCACTTAGATAGGTATCATTATATGTCCCAAAGTATCCTATGTATTCCCATTGAATACTTTGACTACCTTTGATATAGATGGTAAATTTTAATCTATGTATCCAATATTGTAAAGGAGTCTCATTAAACATGAATTTTTTATTGATTCATTCTCAATCATGGAATTTTATATAATTTTCCCATTGATATGCTCTAATGAAGAGTGTACACCTATTTAAATCATCATCATTGATTTCCCTGTCATCAAATGTGATCATTGGGTGTTGCGATAATGTGCCTATAAACATTTCAATAATTACATTTATTGGATGCCCATATGTATTTAGGAGGATTCACATTGTATCCATAATGTACATCTAAATTATTTACATTCTCTTTTAAACCATACTTGGGAAAATTATTACTAAATTATTTTATTTTTTTAATGTCATTATATTATGGTCTTTGTTCCTCTCTATGTGTGCTTACCTCAATGATATTAGCATCGATGATATACTATATTTTATGCTTTAGCATGTATTTTTTATTTTTAATTCCCAAATCATCTATGGTAATCAATATATACATTATTTTCAAATCCCCTATATTGAGCCTTGGTCAAATCACACACTAATGGAAAAGGTAGAGAGATGATATTATAATCAATAAGATTTTAAAACAAGATATGAGGAGGTTGTGGTAACCTTTTAAATTTCCTCCTAGGTGTAGATTTCAATTGAAACTTGTTTGTTGGTTGTGATATTGTCTTAAGTATTACTTTGGATTCATTCTTACTTTTATTATATTTGACCATGTAAATTGGATTGCTTTAGAAATTAACATTTGATGTATATGGCACACTTAGTCCATAGTTTGACTTGTTCAATGTTATAAGATTGACTTCCCTTTCTTTGACTATGTGGCATATTATATAAAGATCTGAATTTGTTAAAAAATGTTGATTCATGGAATGGTGTTAACAATATTTGAGTATAAGTATCTTACAATTAATTATTTTACATATATTTTTTCATCTTTACAAGCATAGTCTTGTACCAACGTATATATTCACTAATAAATTTATTTGGCTCTTGATTGAGATTAGAAATTCATGTATAAGATAGATTTCTGTGAATATTTATTAATAAGTCTATTATGAATTGATATTCCAAAGGTTGAATGCTTTGATTAATTAGAGAGGGAGATCATAAAAACATCTAAGTGCATAGTATTTGAGACTTCTCAAAAAAATATTGGTGAGTAATTTATCATTATAATCATAGTCTAAACATGTTTTATGGAAGGATTGAATATTTTATTTAGGATCACCTTGACCGTCATAAAGTGATAGCTTATGAGCTCAAAAACTAACTAGTACTAGTTAAGAGGCTATTTAAAGTTCCAAAAGATTATGAAGTAGAGTATGGGAGTCCATTGAGTATATCTAGTTATTGTTGGTGTTATTCCATAAGACTGGGCATTAACATGCCAATTTATGCACCCAATGACAATTTCCCTTATGTCAGCATATCATTGGGAAGAACATTCCTTGTGCTCACCTAAAGTGCATAATAGAATAGGTAGGTTACTTTGGGGATAGTTGGAAATGGTTTTATTAATGGAATTATAGATAGATTAGTATATATTATTAATATAACTTATATATAATCTATGAGCTTGGATATTCCTCCCAATAGACATATTTAATTAAACTAGGAAATGTAAGTAGCTCAACAAACAATCATTTCCAAATGAACAATATAACCAAAGAAAAAGTAGGTATACCATGCTACATTGCCAACATATAACCATGATTGTATTAATAATCAAGTGAAATGGATTTACACAATGGTAAGGTACATACATGCCCCTATAATCATAATTCAAGTAACATGTCACTATTATTTCTTCTCCTTTTGCTTCTAAAGTGATACCAATAATAGCTAACCTATTATGTTGGTCTACTAACCATCTATCTAGATACTATCTTATCAAAAACATCATCATAATTTAATATTAACACAACCACACCAATCTCTTATCATTACTATGAGATAGTAATTTATAGAGGTTGGTTGGATCAACAAGATAGATGGTGCTAACCTTTCTTAATATTTGAGAAATCTCCCTTATTCTCCCATTTATCTTGCCATTAATCATGGAATTGAACTTATTTCCATCTCATCTATTGCCTATATTTAATTATTGTGATGTTTCCTATCTCTAATATTATTTTTGATCCCTTTACATGGTCATGAGGTATTTGGTATGTGATCTTCTTGGATCTCATAGTCTATCTAGATGTAGTATGAGTTATAGGGATTTTGGTTGTATTTAACTCTCATTATTTTTTCCTCCCTTCTAAATGGCATGGCTACCATAAATCATGAGTACCATTTACTTGGGGTCAACACCTACCCCATATTAGTTTTGTTGATTGTATTCAATCAACTGATCCTTCTTTTTGGGTTCTAATATTAATATAGATCCAAAATGTTTTCACGTAGCTCTTTCTAAAACTCATCCTATTGATGCATGGTAAGTTGAATAATCTCTTGTGTTAAATATATATAATATATTATCCTTTGGAGTTCAATGATTATATTAGGGAGGGGTTTAAGCTATTTTTTAATCTCACCATTCTTTTCCAACCCATCTTTCAAGTCTTCTTATAGAAGGTTTTATGCATCTAAGGTTATTTCATGGAGCTCTAAAAGTTGTAGCTCTTATTTTCATAACCTATTTATTGGATAAGTGCTTCCACATATTGAAATAAGGATGATTTCTCCTCATTTTCATTATTTGTGTAAATTAGTGTATTTAAAACTTTATACTCATCTTCCCAGGAGGGCAACCACAATTCAATTATCTTGTCTTAGAAAAATTACTAAACAAGTGTTATGGGTCAGTAGTTCAATTAGCAAGGGTTTTTGTTGCATCCTTTCAATATTTAAATTATTCATTGGATTTAAATTGGGATTCCTCTAAATTTTCATGGTTCCTTGTATACTCTTTCTCCCCTTTGATGAGCATGTTGGTTAAGACATATAATTTATCATCTAATTAAGGTGTGAGGCATTAATCATGTCCAAGATGCTAGGTTGGGTTTTAATAATATTATCACATAGGTTTAAGGTTGTAACCTTTATTTCTTAGAGTTTATATTCAAACCTATCATCCTCTTCACACTTCCCATTGAGTAGATGTTCTACCTCAGCCTAAATTATCCTATCCTACTCTAGGTCTTGCTCAACAAGTAGGCACTTATTTTATTCTTCTTCAAGGGAACTAGTCATATAACTTATAGTTTATTGTTACTGACAATACTTATTTGTGTTTAAAAAATCCTACTAGTTTAATTTGGTATCCACCTTTAGGAGATAATTCCCAATCATGTGCCCTAATGAAAGTCTTAGGGTTTATGGGGAACATTCTTGATATCAGATGACTAGTTATATTAGATAGGACCTTAGTTTCATTGGGCACCTTATTAATGGGTTATTCCCTAAAATATTACAAATAGAATATAGATGTCATCATAATGTCAAGGATGCCTGATATGACACTAGGGCATCCAAAAAACATAGGTGTTCATTTTTAACCCTGCTTTATAGCTACTCTTCAATAGTTTTGATACATTTTCCTTAGTTTTTTCTATGCTCTATTATGGGGGGTGGTCTTTTATGAGGATGGCCTCATATTAATCTATTCCTTCTTGATCTCCTTATCATCCTAGTTAATATTTAAATTGTTCACTCTCTTCATCATGTGGTTTCCCATCCTTAAATTTACCTGGGGGCTAACCTCCTCCTATGGGCACTCAACCACATTACCCATGGATTCCTCCTAAATCTCTTCATCCTTTTGGCCAAATGGGGATATTTTTATTCTTTGATTGGTGAGGATGACACCATTCCCTCTTATTCTCACATAGATCATCATTAAAATTCATGATGTGGAAACTAGGGTACTTAATCTCTCCTAGTTATATTTCTAGCTAGAGGAACCTCTTGTAAATATGGGTCATCTACCTTGGGTGTAGGGATAATAAAAATTTTCCCCTTCTTATTAAATCTCATCTTTGTGCCTCTTCCCACTTTAAGGCTTCATCTATTGATTTTGATTATTATCAATTTTTTATTTTTACATGGAAAGCCATTCCTCCCTCCCTTTTGGCTCATTTATAGAGGCATTCTATTTTATATTCCTCATCTTATCTTGAGACATTCATCTGGAA
The DNA here is from genome assembly GCA_037957365.1 of Torreya grandis. Lineage (NCBI taxonomy): Eukaryota > Viridiplantae > Streptophyta > Pinopsida > Cupressales > Taxaceae > Torreya > Torreya grandis. The sequence goes on along the minus strand of JARHVA010003804.1, from coordinate 1,577,180 downwards.
CCCCTTCTCTTGACCCACCAAGAGTAGATGAAGGTGGTCAAAATTCTATTCTTTATTGTTTTATTTATGGATTTCATGAGATATTAAGCCTTTGGGTTATTATTTATAGGTTTAAGGTCTTATATAAATTCAAGATCTTCTATGATCATGTATTTTTAGTGGCTTCATATAGTAATTTAATTAAGAAGGCTTGTAATGGATATGGACAACTTGAATAATTTGACATTTTTATATTTCCACTTTATCTAACTCTATCATGGTCATTCTTCCTTATTTCACATAAGTGGCATGCATGGTATGTATGCTATCATAAATCCTTTGGTTGTCCACTCTAATCTTATTCATGTATCTTATTTCATTGACTACATCCATGAAGTATTATGTGGTAAACCCCTAATATACTTAAGCCAAGTGGATATATTCCAATCATTCAACCTGATTTAAGACATTGAAAAGTGTTGGATCACCATGATTCATGATTGTCTCCTTAATATTTCAAAAGTTTTTACCTACATCAACATTCCCAAAATTTTTTAATGAAATCATGGAACCTCTTTTTTATCTAGAGTCTAATCTTTATTCTTTTTGGGAGTTCTAGTGGTTTTACTATTTAAAATAACCATATTAAAATTTGTGCACTATTAGATGTGGAATTTTAGGCTACCAAGAAATGTTCCATTATAAAAAATTTATAATTTTAATATCTATTCTAATATTTTTCATCTAGAGTGGTTGAATTCAATTATCTATATTCACATGAGTTTATAAGGTCTTGGCTCATTTGAAATTATGTTTTGAAAGTGACCTTTATTATAACATCTAAACAATAAACTTATGCAAATTATGTGGATTTTAGATATTTTCCTTAAATTCCTCTTGAATATTTGGTTCATGAGTGTTTATTTTAAAAATAAAATGATTGAAAATTTCAAATGTTTCCTCTTAAAGATTGGTCAATTCTAATGTCATGAACTTTTGTATAATTTAATTAAGGCTCAAAGTCTATTTTGGTCCTTTAAAAGTGTTTTATTTAAATTTATAGTGACCAAGTATTTATAATCTCCCATCATAAAGACTTGGTTAATTTTCAATTTTTGGATTAAATGTGGAAGTTACCAATATTTTTAATTAAATGTGGCCGATGTTTAGTCTAAATTGGAAAATCATCAACTATGGAAATTGTATTATAATTTAAAGATATTTTATTTTTGAATTTATTGCATTTTATTTAACTTAGTGTTATTAATTTTTGATAAATTATTTTAAATTAGTCATTTTGTTTATTTTTTAAGGTTTACTTCAGTCCTTGATTTTTGATTCATGTCATAAATCTAGAGCCTAAACCCAATCAATAGTTGGATAGGCTTTTCAAATTCCTATAGGACTAAATTCCTATAATGTCACCACATGGTGAGATTGTGAGAGAATAGATTAGTGAGAGATTTAGGTAGGTTATAAAATTAATATATGCCTAAGTGCTCATTATGTCACCACATGAGACATCATGGGATCCAGGTTAGCTAGATATTTTGGTAGAGAACAAATAGTCCCAATGACTTGAAGGCCTAAGATTACCATGTCGAAACATCATGGGAGACTAATACATTAGGGATGGAATAAATATGGTGGGGATATTTGAAGTCCAATTCCTTATGATGATTCCACATGACATCATCCTATGATATTGGGGGATGAACCAAATAACTTGGTGGAAGGCCCAAAATAGTATAGGCTAGACACTGGTAGGGAGTGTCAATAGTTAGTAATATAGAGAGATATATTGATGGTTGATAAGATCATAATCAATATTTGAATAATTGAGGACAAGATTAATGTCCAAGAAATAAATATTGATAACATAAAGTGAAGACATAAAGATTAGAGATGAAAATAAAGCACAAGTGTCTGCCAAAAAAGTTAAAAAGAGTCTGAATGGATAAATGGGAATGCCAATTAACCTTATCGACATAGAACCTAAATTAAATGTTTATCCTCCTATTAATTATCCATCATTCCCAAAGTAAATTTTATGAGTTTCTAATAGTCTTTAGATAAATCAAAAGTGTATGACATGAATAAAAATACTATATACTTAAATGTAAAATCGATAGACTTCAGTGCAATAGTGGATAAGTAAATTAATCATAGTGTGGTAGACATGTTTGGATCATGGAAAGGATGTAATATATAATAAAATAATCTGTAAATATCATGGGGATATATTAAAACTACAAGTCATGGATTAGTTGGCAAATTTGTCAAAAAAATTAGACACATTCAACCACCTTTTCTAATCAACAATGAATCTTTTTAACTATTTAACCCTAATTTTGATATGGATCCTCTTGGATATATAGGGTAATTAATACATAAATTATAGGGAATTAGGGTTAATATTTTATCTATATTAGGATAAATAAATGCTAAAATTAGATATAAGCATACACTACATTTATTATGTTTAGATAATCTAAATATGGAAAGTATAACTATGATAGATATATAAATGGAAAATAAGTGATGTACATATATTTTTATGATGCTAATGTAAATATGGATCTAAAATAGGTTGAAATTAGGTGGGAAAATAGTTTTGGAACAATTGTCATATTCTAGATCTGGTACATCTGGCTATCTAGATAGTTGTGTCAGCCCTAAATGATTACATAAATGATATTATCTAAGTCAAATTATATTGTCACGTATGTAATATATATTTAAATAATATACAACCACATATATTTGTATGGGTTCATATTTTCCTTCACTCTGGTGCATTCAAATCTAAGTCCTAGACTATCACTCTTTATTAAATGGAAAAACCTTAGATTTCCATTAAATTTGACCTTGGGATAAAAAGAGTTAATGGTCACATGATGTTGAGATAACCCTAATTACCTCACTATTGAATTATGATTCATACATAACCAATATTCCATAATAGGTCCTCAGACTCATGTAGTTATCCCCTATGTGGTGGCTAGTGTGTGAATCATATAATGTATGTAAAGAAAGTAAAATAGTGACCTAGCTTGTAACATGTAAAATAATATCTTATGACTACTCCTATAGTAATTAAAACATATAGATTTGTTGTACCTATGAAGACTATAGAAATAGGGAAGGTTTGATGAATTGAATGCTTGATGGAATGATTTTAATAAGTGCCTTGGTTTCTTTTGTCTGATTGATAGGTGATCTTTTATTTATACCAATAGAGATAACTTGCATTAAAGAACTTAGTCCAACCATTGGTTTATGTTTCATTTAAAAATTAGATGGCTTAATCATTGGTCATTTTAGTGGGGTAGGAAAATAATGTTAATAAAACTATCTATCTAATATGTTAGTGTCTAAGGAGTAGGATAGTAGGTACATGATATAAACTTGTAGAGGTGTAAAATAAGTACATTTTTAGTATTATAGGTAAAATAAGATGTCTATATCATCAATATAAGACTATATATACTAAAATATAGGCCAAGGGGACCAAGATATAGTAGATAAGAGGCTTGGGGAAGCAAGGCATGTGTAAAACTAAGAGGGAAAACCAAGTTTTAAGTTTTTTAAGTGTAAAATACTAAGGTGATACATAATCGCTAAATATCATCTAAATTTTCCCCTATTTAATCTATTAATTAAATTTATAGTTTAAAAGAGAGGAATAAATACTTAGGTGTTTATGCACACCTTGTATTTTATTGAGTTGAATTTGAACACTTTGTTGGTGACTACCCTTCAACCAAGAGCATATTATAATGTAAAGTCAATTCATATGATTTGGGTTAAGAGTACTTTAAAAAGATTGGAGCTAAAAGAGAGATGTTTAGGAATACATGTGTATCGATGTAACAACCTTACCTAATGATAAGTTATTTTTAAAAATACGTATCATTGTAAGGATTGGAAAGTGAGATTAGGATAAATATATATAAATATTTAAAGTTAATATATCTAATAAGTTAGATATAAATAGATAGAGAGAGATGAGAAGTCACATGCCCCCAACTTTGGAGTAAAAGTGAGTTATCACTTGGTAGATGAGATTAGCTTAATCATGTAACCCAATGATACTTATAACCTAGTGATGTTGGGTAATACAATTAGATACAACCTAAAATCTTGGAAATATTGAGTGATTTTATCACCTCAACCATGCCAAAAGTTGAACCAACTAATGCAATAGATTTGATTGATAAAGTCTATAAAATTTGGGTATCAGTATGTGCCATGATTTTAGAATCTAAAATTGATTTGTATTTTTAATATTAGATTAATTTTTTGTAGCATATGCACCTTAGATATGTCTCATGTTGAAAATATGTTTAATAATAGTACCAATGTATATAATTCACCACAACTATGAATCTGAATCATAAAATTATGTGTTTTGGCTAATTCGGATAATTATGTAAGTGTGGATACCATGTTTCCAAATAATGAATGCTATATATATAAGTCTTATAATTATATAAGTTTTATAATTATCCATATATATATATATATATATATATATATATATATATATGGATAATTATAAAACTTATATAATTAAAAATATGGAGGAAATGTTTCCAAAACATGCCACCACTATATACTTGAGATGTTGAATATTGAATAGGTATGGATAACATGCTTCCAAAGCATCCCCCCATTGAATCTATGGATTAAGTGTGGAGAACATGATTCCAAATAATGGACCTGATGAATCCAAATAATGGACCTGATGTATCATATTTTGAATGAGTGTGGAGAACATAATTCCAAATAATGGACCTGATGAGTCTAAAAATTATGAATGTGTTCCATATCCATATGATATTTCCCCATTGAATTTTTAGAGTGATATAAGTACCAAATATTGAATGAGTGTGGATAACATTCTTCCAAAGCATGTCCCCACTAAGTCTAAAAGTTATGAATTTATGGAAGCCATGTCCATATGGCATACCCACCCTAATATTCCCCACTTTAAGGTGAGTTAAATATAAGAACTGGTATTTACCTCACTTCAAAAGGATCATAAAACCTTATACTCTATGAATGTAACCATGTAGCATGTAGAAAAATCTGCATAGGCAAATGTATAATTAAAGTGCATAAAACCAATGTGATCACATATAGGCCTAAAATGGATGACAAATATCATGTAAAAACCTATATATTAATAGTAAAATATCGACACACAAATTATAATAAGTGCAAGATCACTAAAAATCAAGTCAACACATAAAGGTCTTAGGATAAATCAAATAAGGGGCATGTTTAAATGTAACAAAATTGAATGGACATGACTTAGTAAAATCTCCACAAATCAAGGATTGGCATATTAAAATGTCCATACAATAAGAAGTAAAATATTCAAATATCCAAGAATGGAAACATGGGCATAGGGGGCACATATAATGGAGCATATTCAAATTCTAAAACATGCAAGACAATATCAAGGCAAACCCCTCAAGGAAGTGTATAAAGGAAAAACATAAGAAACCAAAATAAACATATCTAGTATCTCATGGATCAAATTTGTTAGGAAAAAACACCATGTGCATATCATATCAAGTACCATGTGAAATATATAATCATGGATAAGTCAAGTGTAAGTACATAAAAGCCCAATCATGATAATGTGATGTGACCATATAATGATATAACCTAGAAGTATCATGATAATAGATGATGGATTTCCCCAATGTCTTGGATATGTGAGTAGAGGGAAATTACCAACACACATAAGTGCATATAATTATGTATCTTTTTATGCATGTAGATGTATATGTAGAAGTAAATTATATGTTATTCCTCAATATGTAACTAACTCATAGATGACAAGGAGCCAATATAACATGTAGGTGATAAAAAGCTTTTTGTATTTTTGAATATTTTTTATTTTTTTGGTATATAAATATCATACTATGATTCCATAAAATGGATGGTCATAGATAACCACCCCCCCCCCCCCACCCACTAGTGTGAAACTTACAACATTAAGTTGGATCTTTTTCATTATTTGCATCATGATTGGATAGGTTGAAAATGTACATAACATGTTCCTCCTCATTTTTTTAATGTGTAGTAGAAGATGAAATGTTATAATTTGAAATATGTATTAATGTCCATTAATGAGGAAAGGAAATACCTTATTGATTTAGATCAATTTTTTATTGTATTTGGTATAGCCAAAGAATTCCTAGTGTAAATTCATATGGATATGTGGTAGGCATAACCCAAACCCATGTTTGGATTACTTTAGAACCACAAAATAATGGTAGTGTTATGTTTATTAAGGATTATTTACAACCTCCTTTATTTTGTAAGTTTTTTAGATTGAATCCCATTTGTTATAAGCATATTACATTACAAATATTTTTTTCTTATTTAGGTTTAATATGGTTATGCCAAAAATAAGCACCACCAATATATAATTTAATTGCTATATCTTGTTGGCATGGGTGATTTTTTTGCTTTTCACTTTGAGATTTTTGTATGGGACATGGACCTTGGATTGGACCCATGTTAATTAACATTTTTAAATTGATCATATAGAGATTAGGAACACCATATTTTTGTTCATAATACTCTTTAGGAAATTAATCTCCTTTATTTGAGGAAAAAAACTTTGGTACTTGGAAGGAGAAATATTAAGCTTCTTTAGATGAGAAAGTATGAATGTAGCATATATGTGTACATCCAAATGTAAATGAGTGAAGGAATCATATTATTTATTTAATTTTATTTCATTTAATGGGGAAAGAATACCTCAACTAAATATAAATTTCAATTCCAAATCTAAGGGTCTAAATCCTAGCTCGTATGATGTAATTTTTAATTCAATATTATAATCTTTAAGAGATTCATAATTAAATTATTTAAAATTATGAAAATGTTCTAATTTAATTTTTGGCACCTTGTGGATATTGAAATCCATAAAGATAGAATATTCCAATTTTGAAAAAGTGGTTAAAGATCCCTTTAGTAATGTATATAACTAGTTTTGATCTTCATGTGTAATGCTCATATGGATTATATTGAATACTATTTTTTCATAATTTACCCATTGACCAAAATAATTTACATAATTTATCATGTGCTCAAATGTATCTATATTGTGCCAAAAAATAAGTAAATTCAAAACCATGTAGATAAGAATATTCAAGTATACATTGTGAAAATGGTTGATTTTTGAATGAGGTAAAATTTGAATTTGCATTATGAAAAGACACTTGATTTTGTAGAATATAAACCTATTATTGAAGATATAAAATAGTGTTCATCATAGACATAAGATAATCCATGTGAATGGTTGTATTTGACATAGGTTTTATCATTGGTTCTAAGCCACCACCTATTTTGAATCTAGGAGTATGAGTATCATCATCATCATTGATAATAAGTGTAAGTTCATAATCCTTAAATTTTTGATAATTTGGTAATGGTAATGGATCTTTGAATTTTGGTACCATTGTATTATTTGAAGATCTTGGAATGTATTTATAACTTAACTAATGCACCTTTTGTAAAGATATAGCAAGTGAATATCGGGGAAGTATTAGTAAAGGTACCTCTTTTGGTGTGGTGTAAACCTCATTTGGTTGAGACACCTTTATTAACATTTGTACATGTCTTTTATTTGGAACACTAATATTTTTTTGCTCTATATATGTAGAATACTTATTTTTTCTTAATGGATTTATATGGGTTGATAAATATGCCATAATTTATTGGTTAACCTTTTGAAATAATTTAATATTAAATGAAGGATGGGAAGAATCATCACCATTTTTAAGGGAAATATTTTTTGGAAATGTAGGAATAGGAGGGGTTTTGATCAATAAAGTTGAAGGAACATCCCCTTTATGACTTATTTGTAAATCCTCCATGATTTACATATGGATTTGATGTAAATTTTCACAATCAAATGAAGGTACCTTTTATCTATTTGGAACCTTATTTTGTATATAAGGCAAGGTATAATGCTTTGTATCCTCCTTGGGATGGATAAAATCATGTATTGAAGGGATAGGGACATGAACCTGATTAAAGGGATAACAACTACCACCATTCAATGCTTTGATATTGTATTCCTTAACACTTAGAAGATTTCAAGAGTATTTGATTTTCATTCCCACTTTGAGATATTTTTGAAATATTTCATAGTCATAATCATCAAATAAATAAATTTCATCCATGATGAAAGAGAAAAATAACACAAATATTAGGATAAGATAAGAAATAAGCATATGTAATAAAATGGATACAATAATCATGTTTAAAGTTTGGGATCAAAAAATGTTTAACACTAATTTAGATTTGGATTAAATTAGGTAAATAGGGTTAAGAATATATAAATTATAGGGCACAAGGATTAATATCATATGTATATTAGATTAAATGTTAAACTCAGATATAAGCATACATTAAATTTATTATGTCGAGATAGTCTAAATATGCAAAGTATAATTATGTTATATATAGAAATGACAAAGAAATGGTGTGATTATATTTTTATATTCCTAATGTAGATATGGATATATAATATGATGAAATATGTTGGAATATAGTTCTATAATAATTATTAAATTCTATATCTTATACTTTTGGCAATCTAGATAATTATGTCAGTCCTAGATAATTATAATGATAACAATGTTTGATTAAAATGATAGTATTGTTTTCACTTGAATTTTAACCCTTTGAGGACATGAAAAATATCTAATCATCCTACTGTCATAATGGAAACACCTCTAGGCTTGTGGGTAGCCTAAGGATGAGATGAATCTCTAGATAGGGCTAGCTTCCTTGATGTACCACTTTGGATTGCAGCTAAACCTAAGATTGTTGGGGGAAAATGAGAGAGATAACTAAAATAAAAATATTATAAGGGAGGCGATACAAAAAATAAGATGATGACTTCCAACTAGCTTCATGTTACACATGAAATCAAGTGACAAAATGAATATACACTTATCCAATCTGTATCTTCTCATATCAATGTTACAGTATGAGGTTATGGATAAATGTGAAAAACTAGGAGAGATATACAAGAGGAATTGAATGGAAATAATGAAAATACTAAATCACTCAATCCTTTAAATTTCCTAGAATACTTCACATGCACTACAAGAAGAAGCTTTCCAACTACAAATAGGGTGAAAGAATGAGATAACATGTTAAGGAATACATAGTCCTCGCTAAGCAAGATTCATCATCAAAGTAAAACACACTTATGAATTTTCATGAAAAGGTAAAAATAATTAGTCTTATTTATAAAGTGGTATGTAAATGATCAGGGATTCACCATACTTCAGTGGAGCATAAGTTATATTGGCCAAAATGGCTAGTTCTTATAGAACTTAAGAGAGAGAGGAGAAGAGATAAGTCCAAGGGTCATAAGGACACTTGTAAAGCTGATAAAATTAGTTAATTTTTAAAATAGGATATTTGATGAACCATATAAGGTAATGAATCCAAAGTGTCCATCCAATTCATCAAACTCTTTCAAAGTGGCATGAACTCCTCATTCTGGCTCAAAAAATTGACTTCATGATTTGAACCTATTTGAACGTCCCAAAACTGATTAGGGATAGGTATGATAATTTTAATGAAGTTAAATGGTAATATTAATGCATCTCAATTAATTGGTTTCATGCTTGGTCATCATTAATCATCTAAAAATGAGACATCATCATCTATAGTCCAAAAAAATCCTCCTTCATGGACCCTACACACTTGGCCTAAAAATTGGATTTAGTTTCCTATGAAAATTTATTTTAAGGATTGGATGAAGCCAATAAATACCCTCTATGGTATTATAATAATTAGGGACACCTTGAATTCATCTCACTTGAAGTTTTCCACCCTTCTCACTAGCCTGTCCAATATGCCAGTTTTGACTGGCTGAGTTGAAGTTTTTTTTTGCATATTTAGGATTATTTTCAAAGAATTAAATATCCATATGGAGTTATAAAAAGTATATATATTCATATCAAACATTATTTCATCCACATACTTCTTATATAACCTACAAAACACAAAAAATGGTCAAAAATACCCTATTTTACCCTATCTTTATGAGTTCATATAGCTCAAAAGAATGGGAGGGAGATTGAGTGAGTCCTATAAAATGTCTAATAACTTTAATGATCAAAATATGCCATTAAATCTTATGTCTAACTCCATTTATCCAAACTGGTCTTGACCAAGGGTTTACAAGGGTTTTAGGTCTATTTTCAATCTTAATCATTGTTCATAAAAACATAACGTTTGAAAATCAAACTAATTCCACAAAAAAAATTAATACCTCTTATAACATACTTTAACTCCCTTGTCATCCATGTAAAATATCATTAAAGGTGTGATCACTTGAACATATCCTATCAAGCTCTTTCCTCTATTATAATAGGCATGAGTTGTCCTAAAATGAAATAGTAGCTTTTCCACTATTTTCCTTACATTAAAAAATATTAACATGTATACTATAACTAAAAATAATTTTAAAATCCATTTAAGTGATCACATAAATCCAATAATGAGGTTGACCCCCTTTTTGAATGTTGGGCCTAATCCTTGTCTTTTAGGCTTGGCTATAAATTTCATGTTTTAGTCATCCCTATTTATATTCCTTCCTATGTGCCTAATATATAATGTATTACTATATATATTACAACCTCATAAAACTCTTTGTAATTTCAAAACATTGCATGGTTCATAATTTATCACTTTCTCCCCAAACCTGTAAGTTTATGCATGAGGGGAAGTACCCTCTATCTAAGACAAAATATAGGATAATTCCCCTATTCTCTCAGACTAAATTACCATTATAAAATATTATTTAATTTTTAAATACCTTTTATATTTATTTTCATCCATTTTTGAGTTGTTATACCCTCCATTTCCCTCAATCTCCAAGATAAACTATGCAAGATATAGACTATGTATAAGGTTTCTCCTTATGGACTGTGTGATGCTCCAATGTATTACACTTGTAGGTTGAATTAATGAATTAGGATCAAGGAAGTATAAAACTCCCTATAGTCCTTTATGATCACTTGTAATTTTTTGGACCCATTTGTGTACTCATTTACTTAAACTTGTATTTTGAAGGGCTAGCATAACTGTGGTAGCCTATTAGGGTCTTGAGGAAATATGTCTTGAATTCCATCATATTTAACCACCTCATACCTTTGTAACCTTTATAAATTATCTAAACCTTTATTTAAAACATTAAACATGCCCTAATACTTCATAATTTACCAAAGTGAGCCTTAAAAAACTCTAAATTGTAGGTTGTAGGGAGACATTTCTCAGTGTATAGACTATCACCCTATGAAGTCTGAGATTGAGGTATCAATTCATAGTTGATGTTGTCCTATAGTGTGTGATCAATTTCAAACATTTCATGAAACATTTAAAAACTAATGGTAAGCCTCATTTAACCTTTCTACCACTTACACCCTTCAACGTTCATCATGACCAAGCACTCAGCTATAGGTGCTCAAGAGTCTTAATAAATTTGTGTAATATTTTTTTACATTATCAACGATTATGGAGGTCATAAGGATATTTATGGAAGTGTTCCAGATTCATTTAAACATTAAAACTTACTTTTACCCTTTTACCTACACCTTATGCTCATAAACTAAAAATATTTATTCATTGTGATGCCCTACCTATTAGCTTCCTATAGGTGTTTCATTTAGATATGATGTGTAGAAGTTTTTATTGAAATTTCAAGGCCACCTAGTGTTTTATTATAACTTTATTTACTTTTAATGGCTAAAACACTCTCAAAACCTCATACTTAGGTCACTATATATCTCAGTCACTTAAAGTTGACTTTGCCAAGGTAACAAGGGTGTTGTAGATGTATATTCACCTTATAATCCATGGTGCAAGGTTTATGATCCTATTTGAATTATTTATAATAATATTTCATCATCCCAAAATTTATGTATTTGTATTCAAGCCCTTACTATATACTGTGTTTTCTTATAGTTGGTTGTAGGTGAGCTATTATAGAAACAAGTACACATGTAGATGAATTTAGGGCTTGAAATGTAGGATATCAAATATTTGAAAGACCTTGATGTCATGAATGTTAAATTTACCATTTATAATCACTCTAACATGGTGACATGGTCTTAAAATAAACTTTGGTTGAATAGGTCCTTTCATAGCTTAGATCCTATAGATAGCACTAAATGTAATTAGTGCATAAAAGTGGGTTCTTAGGCCTTTCAATGATTGTCTTCCCTTGGTTATCTTCCCCTTAAAATTTTCCAAATAAATTTACTTGATAGAGGATTCAAGGTGAATATTCTTATATCATTATATTCTCATGAAAACCATGTTGTTTTATTTTGACAAGGTGAATATTATTATATTCTCATGAAAACCATGTTGTTTGATTTTGACAATAAGTGTTAGGACCTATGTCTTCCATTTCTAGGGACTGTAGGCCTGAAATCAGTCTCCTCCTGCTAAAAGGTGCTTCTCAACTTTACCAAGCCATCTAACATTTAAAGTATGCATGTTAATATCCCTTTTAACCTATGATTTATTTAATAAAGGGTTCTAATACATTTCAATTCTTTTAAACAAACTTCTTAGTTCCCTGTAGCGTCACCTGTAGGTGACCATTTTCCTATATAGGCAATAGGTGTGGAATTACATGCAATGCACATTGCCTTTGATCTTTTTATGAGTTTTTTTTCTATCAAAATTCTTTAAAATATATAATTTACATTATAAATGACCTATTTAGGGCTTAAAATTTGATTTTCTACAAACTTGGTCTTGTGAGGGCACTTGTAGGTGCATGAGGATTGGAGGTATGTAGTGAGCAAAATTGGAATCATGTGTGTATTGAATTTTCTCATGAAAAAGTTTGAGTTTTTGAATAGTTATTAAAAAGGATTAAATAAATATAAAAATTTTAAAACAATTATTAAAACCTCACTTTCAATATTGAACCTTTTGTAATCACCTAGCTAACTAGTATGATAGTCGTATGATAGATTAGTTATATGGTATTCTATGATTGCCTTCTCATGAAGGTTACTTGGAGAAAGAATATAAAATTAAATGAGATAAAAATAACATTGTAACATGATAATAAACTTATCACAACCCCTTGGAGCTATTTTTTAAGCATGAAATCTTGAACATGGTGAAAACTGCCTATTATATAGAAAAGTGCTTCCTCTTGCAACCTAAGCTATTTTGTTCATCAAAAAATAATAAAACTTGAAACCAAACATGGATATAATGTTAATATGAAGTATAAATTATATTTAATCAACCTTAGTAATTGGTTTTTACTTAATTTCTCAAACTAAGGCAAAACCTATAGGGTACATAGATTAGCAGGCAAAAAAGTATAATCAACTTCATGAGGATGGTTCATGAAGCACAGGCCACCATAATTCAAAATATTTATATGTAAATGAATTAATCTGAGTTTAACTTTATCTCCTCAATGAATTTGGTCTGAAACCTCCTATGATGGCCATAACAAGTACAAACCTGAAGACTACTTTTGATTGCCAAGAAGGGTGAAAATGGAGTATAATGGTTTTGGGCCAAAAATGGCACTTCCAAAGCAATTATAATGTGTAAATAAGATTTTTTAATTTTAAGGGACATACCATTATATTCCCCCATGTGTCACACTTCCCCATGGGTTGTATAAGTGCCAAACTCACCTTTTTTCCCAAAAAAACTACCCTTTCCTTTGAAAAACCTACCACTTTTTAGTTTTTATAGTTGATTAATACATGTGAGGACCCATGTCACTTGAAATAATATTTTCTAGTCTTCACACTTCCTAATAAATCCATATAAGTCATAAAATGAACCCTTTTTGACCTCCAAATGACCCAAAATGACTAAAATGAATAAGGACCAAGGCTAGTATAACATTAAATTACCTTATTTGACCTATATAAAACCTTGATACATATTTATTAAACCATTAAAACACATAAAAGTAAATTTTTTACCTAGGGGTACCCTAATTTGACCTAAAAGTCAAATTTGGTTAATAAATTGGTGACTTGTAGGGGTAATATGCCTGTTATACTAACTAGACTAGTATCCTTATCAGTCCATTGGAATTAGGGAGTCATATGAAGTCTGAGACAAAAAAAAAGACTTTGACCATAATATTTTATAAATATAATACAACATGAATACCTCAACCACATAAAACAAGGGTACACACAAAATAAGACAACAAATTAACAAGACACACACACACATGCTCAAGGCACTTAAGGGAATAAAAAAACAACTATTATGCACAAATAGAAACTAATAATACCTCCCTTCCAGGATCAAAAGTAAAATTCCTTGAATCTTCTTTTTCATGAGATGAGTTATAGTACCAAGCATATTTCTCTTTGAATTAGATGTTGTGTAGATCAGAGTTATTCTTTAACACTTCACTTGACATGATCTCAAGTAGATCATGCTCAAATATGTCTCCAATGTATATATATTCCTCTTTAACCTATAAAATTACCTCATATTTTTTCCTACTCTTCATCTCATGATCAACTTGTATCTCTTTAGTAGGCATGGCTTCAAGAGGAATAGTTTCATTTTTTTTGGAAGATTAAGGCCAATAGGAGCTTGTTCCATCCTTCAAGAGCTGATGTGTTTCTCCCAACTAGTTTATAGGATGATATACCATATTTAATACTTCAAACATATCATCATAAAATGTATATTATTCTTGAAATGACAAATTTTAAAGGTTGTTTTTCCTTTGCATACTTACTTGAGTGCCATGGTTGCCCTTTCCATATTTGACTAAATCATAGTCTCCTTGAAGAGGATTATAACCGAATAAAATTAATACAAATAAATAATCCCAATTATGATTATGAACTTGTTATTTCTCATCTATGACATTTTGGACACTGTCATCTTGCTCACTGTCACTTGCAATTAGCTCCAAAGAATTTGTAGACCCCTTGAGAGACTCAAACTCATTGCAAATATTTTCAAAATTTTACCACAAGTCTTAATATTATTTTTTATTATAATAATTAAGGTGAAAAAAAATATAAGATCCTTCATCCTCTTCCTTATAATCCAAAAGGACTTCATCCAATATTTCCTTCTCAACATAAGAAAAGCATTCTTCACTATCAACCAAACAAGAAGACTTAACACAAGGGATCACCTCTTATTTAAAAATTACGACATATTGAGGGTTATCAAATTGTGTCTCAACTATCATTATCTAATATTTTTTTTTAATGTATTTAATATCTTCCATCTCCTTCTCTTTTTTGGTGATGTCAAGACTAGGTATTTTAAAATCTGGTGACCTAGTCCAATGAGGTTGCCAAGGAGTTAAAATTTATTCAAGCAAGAGTTATAAATTTTACTCAACCAAAGGCTCTTATTTATGTTATCATCCAATAATTACATAAATTAAAATGGTTATGGGATGATGAAAAGAGTAACAAGTTGGTGGAGGTAGAACATAGAGATCAAAATAATATTGAGAATGCAAAGTTAGGGGTTCTTTTGGGAGCTCTTGAGGAACGGGAGGTAAACCTTGGGATAAGATGACTTGGTTATCTTCCTTCCACTTGAAAATCAATTCATTAAAATTTTATTCAACTTTATAACTCTATTTATGTAGGTTATATTGGGTGTGTTTAGGTATATGATCTTCATTTGGGTCTAAACCTTCCATCACACCTTGACATAACAACTTCATCCTTGACTCCAACTCTTCAATTTGTTTGGCTATGTTCTTTTGGAAAATTAGTTATTGAGGTTAATATGAATCATTATTAGTATGAGGATTACATGAGGGTTTAAATTTAACACAAGAAGATTCTTGAAGAAAGGTGGGAGGGATTTTTAAGGGATCATCTTCATTCTCAACTTCACACTCCTTAATAATATTTTTCTCCTCTTTCTTTCCCCATGACTCCACTATCTTACTCTAGCTTAGGATTTTATGATTAGAATTATTTTATTTAGATGGTGTGGATAAAATTTGAGATGGAAATGAGGGATTGAATTCCACTTCTTTTGCTGCTAACATGGACCGATTCATATGCATATTAGCCAACTCAATTTGCCTATCAAGATTAACTTTAAAAATAATGTTTCTCTTTTCAACTCTCTCTTCCAACTAATCAGTAAAAGAATGAATTTTATATCCTTGGTTTGGCTCATTATTAGGGATCAAATATGGATGATAGGAAACTTGGGGAAGTGGATATGAAGGTTGATAGGTTTTGTGAGGTTGTCTTTCATGAACTCTTAGCCTATCCTCTAAGGAAGAAACTAGGTCACTCACATCAAACATCTCACTTGTGAGCCTTTTCCAATTGGGTCTCTCAATAGGTACCCACTCTCTTTTGAACAAATTTAATACATATCTCACCTTATTAATAATATGAGTAGGAACTTATTGACCACATCCTCTTTGTGTGTCAAGATCAAACATATACCTCTCATGTCCCAAAAGAGTTTGTTTAAAGGTAGAAATAGATTTAATTAATAGGTGAATAGGTTTAATAGGAAAAATATATGGATAAGTTTTATTTTAGGAATGATACACTTCATGAATGGGTTGATTAATAACTTGTTCATACTGATAAGGAATGGCACGAGATTGAGATGTATCAATAACTTATGTAAATAGTGATCAACACCAAAATTATCCATGAAACCTAATTTAAATAAATAACAAAAATAAATATATTACCAAAAATCTTCAAAATTAAACTTGGGATGCTTGACCAATTGATGTATCTTTAGATTTAGCATTGATGGTTTGATAGATGCATCTAAAGGCCGATTGTTGAAAGACAACACCAAAAATATTTCAACCTCTCACACTAAGAATCCCAATAATCATGCCAAAAACTATTTTAACTTTTATTTTCACCCTTTAAGTAGATGTAAAAACTCTCCTCATCCAAGTGGCATAATGGAAACATGTCTAGGCTTGTGGGTAGCCTAAAGAAGAGGTGAATATCTAGATAAGGATAGCTCCCTTGATGTACCACTTTGGATTGAAACTACACCTAATATTTTGGGAGGAAAAAGGAGAGATATAACTGAAATTAAAATATTATAATGGAGGTCATAAAACAAATAAGATGATGACTTCCAACCAGCTACATATTACACATGAAATCAAGGGATAAACTGAACATACACTTCTTCAATATGCATTTTATCACATCAATGTTACATTATGAGGTTATGTATGAAATTGAAAAGATAGGAGGAATATAAAATATGTATTTAATGGAAATAATTAAAAAAATAACTCACTCAATCCTTCAAATTTCCTATAACACTTCACATGCCTTGCTAGAAGAATCTTTCTAACCACAAATAGGGTGAAAGAATCAGACAACTTCCTAAAAATCCATAGTCTTCACTAAGAAAGATTAATAATCAAAGAAAAAAAATTATGAAAATTAATTAAGAGGTAAAAATTAGTATTATTATTGATCAAGTGTTATGAAAATGAGCAGGGCTTCACCATATTCAGGTGGAGCATAAGTTACAATGGCCAAATTGGCTAGTTCTTATAGAACTTAAGAGAGAGGAGAAGAGAGAAGTCCAAGGGTCATAAGGAAAATTTTAAAGATTATAAAATTATTTAATTTTGCATGAAAATAGGATATGGGATGAACCATATGGGGTTAGTAATCCAAAGTTTCCATCCAAGTCATCAAACTCTTATAAAGTGGCATGAAACTCCCATTCTAGCTTTAAAAACTGTCCTTATGATTTGAACCTATTTAAACATCCCAAAATTTATTATTAATATTTATTATTATTTTAATAAATTTCAAGGGTCTCAATAATTCATCTCCATGCATTATTTTCAATCTTGGTCATCTTAAATCACCTGGGAATGAAACATCATCATTTATAATCTAAAAAACTCCTCCTTCATGCACCCTGCACACTTGGCCTTAAAATTGGCTTAAATTTCTCATTAAAATACATGGTATGGATTTTATTAAATATTAAAATACCATACATGTAATTATAATCATTAGGGACACCTTAAATTTAGCTAACTTGATGTTTTCCACCCTTCTCACTAGCTTGTCTAATATGCTAGTTTTGACTGGTTGAGATGAAGCTATTTGTTTGCATACTTAGGAGTATTTTAAAATAATTAAATGGACATAAGGAGTTATAAAAAGTTTATATATTCCTAAAAAAAATTATTTCATCATTAGACTCCTTCTATAACTTTCAAAAAACAAAAAATGGTCAAAATACCTTATTTTATACCCTATCTATACAAGTCCATATAGCTCAAAAGTATGGGAGGGAGACTGAGTGAGTATTATATAATGTAAAATAACTTTAATGATAAAAATATGATATTAGATCATATTTCCAAATCCATTCCTCCAAATTGTTCTTGACTGAGGGTTTGCAAGGGTTTTAGGTTTATTTTCAATCTTAAGCATTATTCATAAAAACATGACATTTGAAACTCAAAATAATTCCACAAAAAAAAATTAATACCTTTGATAGCATCCCTAAACTCCCTTGGCATCCATGAAAAATCTCATGAAAGGTGTGAGCACTTGAACATATCCTATAGAGTTCTTTCCTTTATTCCAATAGGCATGGGTTGTCCTAAAACCAAAAAGTGGATTTTTCATAGTTTTCCCTTCATTCAAAAAGATTTAATATGTCTAATATGATCCAAAAATAATGTTAAAATACATTTTATTGATCATCTAAAGCCAAAAATGAATTTTACCCCATTTTTGGATGTTATGTCTAATCTTTATCTTTTAGGCTTGACTGTAACTTTTATGTTTTAAGCATCCCTATTTAGATTCCTTACTCTATTCCTAGTCTATCATGGTGTCTTAAATATATTACAACCTCATAAAACTCTTTGTCAGGTCAAAACATCCCTTGGTTCATCATTCATCACTTTCTCCCCAAACCTACTAATTTATGAATGAGGGGAAGTACCCTCTATCTGAGACAAAATAGAGGGTACTTCCCCTAAAATATTAGACTAAATAAACATTTGAGAATATTATCTATGTATTAAATACCTTATCCATAAATTTCTATCCATTTTTCAGGTTGTAAGACCCTCCATTTCCCTCAATCTCCAAGATAAACTGTGTACAAGGTTTCTCCTTATGGATTTTGTGATGCTCCAAAGCATTTAACTTGTAGGTTAAATGTATGAATTAGGATTTACATAGTCTAAAACCTCCTTAGAGTCATTTAGGATTTATTGGAACTTTTTAGACTAATTTGTTTAATCATTCACTTAAAATTGCACTTCGAAGGGTTAGTATAACTATGGTAGCCTATTAGGGACTTGAGGAAATCTTTCTTGAAGTCCATAATATTTGACCACCTCAAATATTTATAAAATTGAAAAATTATCTCAAACTTTCCTCCAAACATTGAATATTCCCTACTTCATAGTTTGCTAAAGTGATCCTTAAACAACTCTAGATTGTTTGTTGTAGGGAGACATTTCTCAATGTATAGACTATCACCCTATGAAGTCTGAGCTTGAGGTATCAATTCATAATTGATGTTATCATAGAGTGTGTGATAACTTTCAAAAATTTCATAAAACATTTAAAAACTAATGGCAAGCCTCCTTGAACCTTTCTAACACTTGCATCTTTCAACCTTCATCATGACCAAACACTTAGTTGTAAGTGCTCAAGAGTCTTAAGAAATATGTGTCTAAGATTATTTTACATTCTCAAGGCTTATGGAGGTCATAATGACCTTTATGGAATTTTTCTAGGTTCATTTCAATATTCCAACTTACTTGTAACTTTTTACCTACATCTTAAGCTCATAAATTGAAAATCCTTCTTGATTGTGATACCCTAGTTGTTAGCTTCTTATAGTGTTTCATTTATCTATTTAGACTTCAGATATGATTTGTAGATGTTTTTATTGAAACTTCAAGATCACCAAGTATTTAATTCTACATTTATTTACTCTTAATGGCTAAAACACTCTCAAAACCTCATACTTAGGTCACTATCTGTCTTAGTCACTTAAAGTTGACTTTGCCAAGGTAATAGGGGTGTTGTAGATGTATATTCACATTGGAATCCATGGTGTAAGGTCTATGGTATCATTTTAAGTATTTATAAGCATATTTCATGATCCCAACATTTATGTCTTTGTATTCAAACACTTATTATAGACTGTGTGTTCCTATAATTGGTTGTAGGTGAGCAATTATAGAAATAAGTACACTTGTAGATGAAATTAGGGATTAAAAAATAGGATATAAACTCTTTTAAATAAATTTAGGTCATGAATTTTCAATTTACCATTTATAATCAATCTAACATGGTGGCATGTTATTAAATTAAACATTGGTTGAATAAGTTCTTTCATAGCTTAGATCCTGCAGATAACACTAACTATAATTAATGCATAAAAGTGGGGTTTTAGGTCTTTTAATGACTATATTCACTTGGTTATATTCCCCTTAGACTTTGCCAAATCCATTTACATTCTAGAGGATTCAAGGTGAATACACTTATATTCTCATGAAAACCATGTTTGATTTTGACAAGAAGTGTTATGACCTCTATCTTCCATTTTTAGGGACTATGGGCTTGAAATAAGTCTGCTCCTATTAGAAGGTGATTCTCAACTTCACCAAGACATCTAACATTTCAAGTATTCATGTTAAGATATATTTCAACCTATGAGGTCTTTAATAAAGGGTTACAATAGATCTCAATGCTTCAAAACAAACTTCTTAGATCTCTATAGTGTCACTTGTAGGTGACCATTTTCCTATATAAGTACTAGGTGTGAAACTATAGGCAATGCACATTTCCTTTGATCTTTTTATGAGTTATAGTCCTATCACAATGCTTGAAAATAGATCCTTTACACTATCAAGGACCTCTTGAGGGCTTCAAACTTGATTTTCAACAAACTTGGTCTTATGAGGGCACCTATAGGTGCATTATTAGGGCACCTATAAGTTCATGAGGAATGTAGGTAGGTAGTGAACAAAATTGGAATCATGTGTGTATTGAATGTTCTCATGAACAAGTTTGAGCTCTTGACCAGTTCTTCAAAAGGATGCTATCACTATCAAAATGTTGAAACAAGTATTAAAACCAAAATTTAAATACTAAACCATTTTTAAGCACCTACCTAACTGGTATGACAATTATAGTCATGTAAAATGTGAATTTTGGTTACTTTAGTGTGGCTAATGACACACAATCCATAGGTCCTCCTACTTGTTTACATAACCCTTACAGGCTTTTCTTTCAATAATTCCTAGTCATCCATAGCCTTTCAAACTCAATTATTATAGACCCAAGTAGCTATTTTAGGCCTAGATCCATCCCCTCAAGTCTCATTCCCTTGGATAAAAATTTCTAACTTAGATAGGAGCACTGAAACCCAGGGTGTCTTATTTCTAGTATTGTTGTCCAAGTGCAAATTTGGTTCAAATGGTATTTTCTTCCAAGATCCTTATCATAATTGATGTCAACCTAATGTGAATTCATTTAACCCATGATCATTAAATCCCCCATAAAATGCCATTCAAAGTCCATTTAGAAAGGTTGGCACTTATTTACAAGAGAGAATCAAGAATATAAACAAGTACACACACATATGTTTTCCTATTCTCTGCATATAACCTTCTAATATTATTCCAAGCCTATTTAAACCCTTACACTAGTCCCTAGCCATCTATAGTACACCTAATTTCACATCTAGTTGAGTTTTCACACATAATTGTAACAATCAATTTAATGGGAGAATTACATTAGCTTAATCCCTTCTTGGAGTATTGGTATGTAGGTAGAGTGCCCACACACAAGGTTTAAAGTGTGTCTAGCATATCCTTTATATACTAACCCATTTTATCTCTTTCAAAAATTTCCTTTCAAGTTCAAGAATAAATAAATCTTAGGGGTTTTGAATATTAAAAAAATGCAAAACAAGATTTGTAGACTTTTAAGCTTTGATATTTCATTGATAGAGTAACATAGACCTGTCGAGTAGAACCCATAAAACTCAGATCACTTAGAGGATATTGTCATAAAAGGAATAAAATGCTAAACAACATGGTACCCCAATTTTGATGCTCTTCTCCAATCAAAAAATAAAGTTTACAGACCTATTTTTGACACTATCCTAGACCTGTACCTAAACTCTCAGACCCTGTCTCAGATCGAACAACACATAATACGCTAAGTTACATTTCTCCTTACTCTCTTACTATTTCTAGAAAGGTCAAATTATAATTAAATTCCAAAAATTAGTAACCATAATTAAAAATATTATTTATTTATTTCCTTACTCAGACCTATTTATTAAATAAAAATAAAACTTCATTATTCCCAAAAATAATAAAACATTTGGTGAATTTGACTTCAAATTTTGTACAAAAACCCTAGAAATTCCAGGGTAAATTATTTTTGATTTTTTACCATAATTTATTGATTTTTTTTGTATTTAAAAATAAAATATCTAAAAATTAATTACAAAATTATCATATATTTTGTTAAAATCCTAGTTTGCACATACTAGGTCCTTTTTGCATACAAACACATTCCAAACACTAGGAAAAATATATTGATAATTTTAGAAATATTTTTTATTTTTCATAATTTTTTAAAGAAAAATTATACAAATTTTATATAAATTCATATCAAAAATTTAAAATTATCATACTAATTTTAAAAAATTCATTCAAAAAATCCCTAGTTGCATCAACTAGCTCCCATTTATTTTTTAGTACTTTTCCAATCATTTTCTAAAATTTTTAGTTACATATCAAACTCAAAATATCAATTTTAAATTCAAAACTTCATAGCATTTTTCATAAATATTTTTGAAAAATCCTTACTTGAAAATACAAAATCCTATCATTGATTATTACGGTATCACCTTACATCCATAATTAAATTGCAAAAAATGTTGATCATTTATTTACAAACTTTTTTTTCATTTCTTGAAAATAATAAGGAAAATTTAATGGGCCTTACCGTGTACATGAATTATGAAGTCTATCATATGCTAGTCCAAAGCTTAATTCTTTACATTTCATGCTTACTTTTCATTAAATGGGATGATGTTAAGCAAGTTATTCTTAAACATGTTAATACATATTTTGCATCACCTCCATTGAAGCCTCTACCCCATGCCAAGCTATGTTGCATGGCCTATTTTTCTCTTCCCTATGTCACTACCCTTAACCAAAGAGCCCAAATGACACCCTTTATCCCTCCACCACCTCAACCCATTGATTATCTTCTCTCTCCTCTTGTAACTACTACTAATCCTATATATATAATAGATAATGTAGTTAGATATATTACGCAATGTACCACCATGCCTCCTCCACCTACCTAGGAGCCCCATCACCTTACTATTACAACCTATCCCAGGCCTAACCCAATTGCATAGGTATATTTGCACAAGGTATATGACATTGTTGATTAGATGAGGAACACTCTAGATACCTTCATAGTAGTACTATCTACTACTACTACAGATGATGAGACTCCTATATCATAGTTACCCCTTGTGGTAAATTTTGAGTTACCATATGTGCATGATGTTGATATAGATTTACAAGCTTCTTTAGATGATGATACGACACCCACACTCATAGATGACTATTAATGTGGATTAAGCTTTACACTAGTTGGCCTATAAGAGTACTGAGATGATGCTAGAGCTCTCATACCACATCTAACAACACTTTTATAATCTTTCACTACACTCACAAGATACACCCCACACTCATGACCATAGTCAGACCAATTGGCACATAAAATTCACGTGGTTACCTCTATGGATATAGAGCCAATTATTCAAAATCAGGTAGGCAACACACATCATTAGCCATAATTTATGTTATAGATATTACTTGATCATGGATTGATCACATTACCTATAATATGACATAGATCTATTATGAGATTGTCACATCAAAATGGTTACCCATTTTATACTTTTCATAGATATAAACTCATGTATAAATTTATATTAGAGATTGGATAAACTATAGGGTCAAGACATTATTCAAATTATAGCACCACCATTAACACCATCTCCACCACTTATATTAAATAAATTTATTAGCAAGACTAAATGTCCTAGAGTAGAGTCAGCATCTCTACCACCAGAGTAACCTTTAGTTCACCTTCAACATGATGTCACCATAAACACAACATCTGTAACATATGATGATACTTATGATGATGATATTTAGGAATTTGATGATGGTCATGACCCTTTCCTCCATTTCCATCCCTAATAGGAACAAAAACACCTAGGTTTTCTAGTAATAGGCAAAAATTATAGCTCATCCATAATTTTTTGCACATCCAGATCAGTTAGAATCTATAGTTTCAATATAGTTTTCTAAAGAAATATAGATATAGGGGGTATCATGCATGACATGATGACTCTCACTTTTAGTTTTAGATTAGGTAGTTGACATAACTTCTAGATCAAAATCTAATGTTTTATACTCCAGTGATTAGGGCCAATGTGGATGTCATATTGGTCTTCTTTGTTTCCAAGTTTAGTTTATTTCCTAGGCATTTGTATTAGTTGCATTCCTTAATCAATCCACAGGTGGTTGGCATCATTTATCAGTTTGAACTTTCATACAAGTTTAACTTCTCAAGTACTTGAGTTCCTAAGTTATTTTTCACATAATCATATTGCATCAATTTTAGAGTGGCTTTCATACAAGCCTAACCTCCATATTTCAAAATGGCCAATAGTGGCCTAGTTTATAACATACATTCGACTATCCATGTTAGATTTTCAAACTTTTAGAGCATCTATGGGATCCATGAGCTATCTCATGTGGCATATATTATATACCGATATCACTTCATAGCTTCACTTCATGAGTCAATGATGGAGCCAAAGGTCTAGCTAGCCTTTGTATTTTTAAGTCACCTATGCAAAGGGATTAGACACATAGTCCAAACATTGATTGACATATGCATGATTCATTATCTTCACTCAGTAGGTGATGATAAATCCAAAGGGCCTACCTTTGCATTCTTGAGCCACTTTTTGAGGAATTGAACACTAAAATCCTTTCATGATATAACTTTTGGTATAGAATCATCTAGCACAATCTAACATTACTCAACCTACTCAAGATCACAACAAGTTTTATATTTGTTCACATACTTGGTGAGGTGTATTAATTATTTTCTCTTCCTTTTCCTTTTAATTAAATTTTGTATGTTCTTGTTTTAATAAAAACATAATAATAACTAATCTACTCTTTGTTTCATTTTACAAATTGACACTTGCATAATTTTCTTTCAATGCACTATCCAACATTAATCAACACCACACAAGCTTTATGGGCTTCACCTTTATAGGTAAGTTCAGGTATGCTTTTTATTTTTTATTTTATCTTAGTATTTTGCTTTGGTGCATTACTTGAATAAAGGGGGGTCAAATGTAGTAATTTAAAATGCAAAATGTGGTTACTTTAGTGTGGCTAATTACACCCAATCCATATGTCCTCCTACTTGCTTACACAACCCTTATAGGCTTTTCTTTCATCAATTAATAGTTATCCACAGTCTCCTAGACTCAACCCTTATAGACCTAGGTAGATATTTTAGGCCCAAATCCACCCCCCCAAGTCACATTACCTTTAGACAATACCACCCAACGTGGATAGGAATATTGAAACCTAGGGTGTCTTATTTCTAGTGTTATTGTTGAAATGCAAATTTGATTCAAATAGTCATTTTATTCCAAATCCTTATCCTAATTCATGTCAACCTAACGTGAATTAATTTAACCCATGATCATTAAATCCCGTATAAAAATCCATTCAAATTCCATTTAGAAGGGTTGATACTCATTTACAAGAGAGAAGTAAGAATACAAGCAAGTACACACAAAAACTTTTCCATATTCTCTACATACATCCTTAAAATATTATTCCAAGCCTATTTAAACCCTTACACCAGTCCCTAAAATTCTAAATTAAACCTAATTTCACATTTAGTTACATCTTCATACATAATCACACCAAACACTTTAATGCGAGAACTACATTAGCTTGATCCCTCCTTAGAGTATTGGTATGTAGGTAATGTGCCCACATATGAGGTGTGAAGTGAATCCAACATATCCTTTGCACACTAACCCATTTTTTATTTTTCCCCAATTTCCTTTCAAGTTCAATAATAAAGAGATCTTAAGGCTTTTTAAAATTAAAATAGATGAACAACGATCTATGTAGACTTCTAGGATTTAATATTTTGCTGATAGAGTAACATAAACCTACTAAGCAGAACCCAAAAAACTCAAATCACCTAGACAATAGTGTTATAAAATGAATACAACATTGAAAAAAAAGGTGTCCCACTTTTGATTCTCCTGTCCAATTAGAAAATGAAGTTGAGGGACCTATTTTTTATAGTGTCTCAATCCTATACCTAAATTCTCATACTAGATAACACATAATAAGCTAAGTTACATTTCTCCTTGCTTTATTACTATTTTTACAAAGGTAAAATTAAAATTAAAATTAAAAAATAAATTTCCATAATTAGGAATGTTATTTACTAATTTTCCCTACTTAGACCTATTTATTAATTAGGAATAAAACTCCATTATTCCCAAAAACAATAAAATAACAGTCATATGACAAATTAGTTGTATGGTATTCTATAATTGCCTTCTCATGGAGGTTACTTTGATAAAGAACCTAAAATTAAATGAGATAAAAATCACATTGTAACATGATAATAGACTTATCAAAACCTTCTAGAGCTATTTTCTAAGCATGAAATCTTGAACATGGTGAAAATTGTCTGTTGCATAGAAAAGTACTTCCTCTTGCAACCTAAGCTATTTTGTTTATCAAAACATCATTAATATTAAAAAAAACATGGAGATCATTTGGATATGGAGTATACATCATATTAAATCAACCTCAGTAACTATTTCATATGAAATTTCTCAAACTAAGGCTAAATCTATAGGGTACGTAGATTTACAGGCAGAAAAGTATAGTCAACTTCATGAGGATGGTTCACGAAGGATAAGACACCATTATTAAAAATATTTATATGTAAATTAAGGTCTCTAAGTTAATTTCACCTCCCCAAGGTGCTTGGTTTGAAACCTCTTCTACTGGACATACCAAGTATAAACCTAAAGATTAATTTTGCTTGCCAAGAAAGGTGAAAAAGGAGTAAAATGGTTTTGGGCCAAAATGAGACTTCTAGATCAATTCAAATGTGGAAATGATATTTATAAATTTTAAGGGACATACCATGATCTTTCCCCATGTGGCACACTTACCCATGGGTCATATAACTACCAAACTCACCTTTTTCCCCAAGAAAACTACCCTTTCCTCTGAAAAACCTACCACTTTTAAGTTTTTATAGTTGATGAAGAAATGTGAGGATATATTTCACGTTAAATAAGCTTTTTGAGTCTTCACACTTCCTAATAAATCTATACAAGTCATTAAATGTACCCTTTTTGACCTCCAAATGACCCAAAATAACTAAAAAGACTAAGTACCAAGGATATCATAACATCAAATTACCTTAATTGACCTATAAAACACCTTTTGACATATTTATTAGACCCCTAAAACACCTAAAAGTCATTTTTTAACCTAGGGGTGCCCCAATTTGACCTAAAAATCAAATTTGGTCAACAAGTGTCTTTTATAGAATATCTAGTGAAATAAGATGGAAACACCTAGATGTGTATGGGTTTGGCTTCAAATTTTATTTGGTGCATTCAGATCTGGGTCATGGATTTTCACTCCTTGTGAAATGGAAAAACCCTATATTTCCATCTTCAATGTGAACTTGGGAAAAAATGGGTTAGTGGGCACATGGTGTCAATCTAACCCCAATGACCCCACTATCAAAGGACACTACTTACATAGCCAATACTCTATAATAGGTCCTTAAACTCATGTAGTTCTCCACTACATGTTGGATTGTGTGTGAGTCATGCAATGTGTGTAAATCAAGTGTAAAAATAACCTAGCTTGTAACTTGGATAATAAGACCTCATGATTACTCCTTTTGTAATTTATACATATAGATATGTTATACCTATGACTAGTATGGAAAACTTATTGATAGAGTGATTTTTATAAGTGAATTTAACTCTTTAATTTTATTGATAGGTGTTTTCTAGTTGGACTATAGATATTGGAGTATTTTCTCCTTTTCCCTCCTTCCATTTAAATTTATTTATGAGTTTATTAACTTAGGAATTGGGTATTAGTGAATGTAATCTAAAAATGAATGTTTATCTTGATTTATATCTCATATTGTTTTTATCATCATTTTAGCATTGTAACATCCATCAATGTGGTAAAATAGTATGTAAATCATCTTCCTTATTCATAGTAAAATCTTATGAGGCTTGGTTTCAGTAGAAATCTATATTATGTTGGGGTTGGAATTAGACCTCATACCATAATAATTAATGCCTAACCTTAGGCAATCCTTTATTTAAGCTTGTAAAATAGGCCTATTATATATAATGGCTCACATCAACCAACATAGTGAATACCAAGACCTGGTATATTTAGACCTTGGGGAATCATTTTCTTTGTAAGATCTTCTTCCTTTCAAGGGATGTATATATTAACAATCTATACCTAGTGTTGATGTGTCAAAACATTGATCAACATATTATGGTGTTGGAAGGAGGTTTGATGAACAAAAATTGAAAATTTATGACAAAAACTCAAATATAAAAACTTTGGAAACATTGTTCATACTGAGACAAACTAGAAGATAAAACTAGAAAAAAGGATAAATATAAAGTCTATGTCTATTATAATCAATTTAGGTATTTTATAAATTATAAATAATATAAATCAAGAGCTAATAAAGGTCAAGAGAAAGCTTAACTGGTCCACTCAACTAGTAATTCACCTTCACCCATAAGCACTCTTTTGGTTAATCCTTTTGTTATTACCTAACATATACACATCTCCAATCTTATGGAGTGGCTTGTTCAAGGAGGTTATTATCCTATGGATGTTCTATTCATAGATCATGATCTACCCAAGAAACCAATGAAATTTTGTCCTAAACACATAGTTGGAGGAGTTTAAATAGTGGAAGAACATATTTAATAATTTAAAGATGCACTTATTAGACCACAAGTCCAATATGAAAATGTTACTTGTAGGTTATTTCCCTATTCCCTGGGTTAATTTACCTATGTATAGTATCTTGGGTTGCCCCATGGGTCTATCACCTTTGTGTTGAGTTAGAAATAGTGTTTATAAATAATTTTAGACTCCCCATTAACCTTGTTGTTATGCATCACCATTTTATTATTGTAATGAGGGACCATAATGAACCAATGATCATGTTTAATGCTTGATTTCTTAATCTATATCAAATGTTTAAGGCACCATACATATTATGAGAAGGTCCTACTATTCACACTTACTTGTGGTCTCTTTATCCATTGATGTCAATGTTCCTTATAAGAAACCCAACTTCACTTGCATCCCTATCATTAGATTATAATTGACTTATGAACATAGAAAACTAGATGGTATTGTAAGGACATAACATAATTGATTTACCATATTTATTATATCTAGTTACATACAATTATATCCTCACACTTAATTACACTATTATGTACAATACCCTGCTCATGATCCCATTCTAGTTGTTATGTATGGTAGTATTAACCTATTTTATATCCTAAATTTAATGAAATACATGCCTAATGTATTTTTATAAATGCCTCCTAATCATGTAGTGCCATAAATAAAAGATAAAAATTTGGTTCCCATTGCATAAAATAGTGTGTCTATAGTTTTAAATACTAGTGGATATGTTATGTCTAGTAACACTCAACAAATAGTCTCATTATATTTAAACCCTAAAAATAATACTAGTGTGTCCATAATCATGCCCCTAATTCTACCTCTACATTTATAAATGTAAATACACCTAAGGCTAGCCCACAATCTCAAGCAATGAGCCAACCAAGCACTTTTCTGGACCTACAACTTGGCAATTATAAATAAACGGTTCAAAGTCTATCTAATGATGTCATAAATTTTTGAATATATGAGGTTAAAAATTCAAATATAAATATAAATAACATACCCCAAGATAGAATTTTTAGTTTATAGAGGCCTAATAGGCAATGAGATACTAGACCTAATAATGGTAATGTGTTTAGTCCTCTTGATATTATAAATCCAAATAGTAATAATGTTTCCCATTTTATTAATTTAATATACTTGGCTTTAAACACTTGGTGTAGAGTATATAACATAGCTAACCATGTAGAGACTAATTGTGTTGAGTTTATGGTTGAATCTAACATATTCCAAAAGGAGATAGATAACATGGAAATAGTGCCTACTCTTGATGATAACCCAAACCAATATGGAGGGAACCCATACATATTCCTAATATCAAAGACTTGTGAATTTTAATTTGAGGATTAAAATTAAACTATAGATAATCTAGATTAAGTCCATACATTTAGGCAATTCTAAAGGGGGTATAATTATCATTTGAGAATTAGATCACCTATTTATTTTCCTACTTCCACACTTCAAAGTAATAATTTAGTTCTACCTAATGTAAATTCAAACAATAATCCTACCCCACATAAAGGATCTCCCATCTCTTATCATCCAAATAACTATACAACACATACCCTAGATGGAAAATAATAATAAAGAATCAAACTTAGCTATGATATCATTGAATATCTCAAGAAAGCTAAGGTTGATATTACTATGTTTGATTTACTAAAAATTTATATTCAAAGATAAATTATACTAAAATAATTTTTTAATCATAAAGTAAAATAATCTGGAAAAACATCTGATGCTCGTATTGCTTTATATAAATAAAAAGTAGAAACTACACCTTTTCTTCTAGCTTTTAGGATTTTTAGCAAAAAATTACATTATTTTCTTTGTTGATTTATGTGCGTTGGGGAATGTGATAACATATTCCATTTTCCAATATTTGGTTCTTACACCCACCAAGTTGAATTTAAATGTTGTTTAACTTGATAAAATATAGGTGAAAGTGGTGGGTGAATAGAAAAATATTCAATTGCAATTGGCCTTGAATCCATATATTTAATAGTTTATTGATATACAGGATGTGGATATACTAAATTCCCATGGTATTCTCCTAAGTATAAATAATACTAGGATCCTCAATGGTTACATGAAAATTGATGTCTTGTACATGTGGCTCCCATGTCTTGGTTTGCCTAATCAGATTAGAATTGAGCATGAGATAAAATTGACTCACATGATCATTGAGTATAATTGAATGAATAAAATCATCTATGAAGAGTCATAAATGGGCATGTATTCACTATAAAAATAATAATAAACTCATATCAACCTATCTATTAATATTTTAAGTCTACAACAAAGTGTATAATTAGATAAATGGACTTGTTGGATGAATAAGAATTCTTTTATGCCTCAGAGATGGTCTTATTTCATAATGTTGCTCTGTCATGTCAGGATTTGAAGTGTGATGATATATGGTAGAAGGTTTATCAAAGATATTCTAAGGTTAAAAAATTACAATGAATATCTTTGTCCTTGCTCATCCCACAAAGGACACATCTAGAGTGTCATTTTTAATTGAAAGACATAGCATATGCTTAATAAAATATGAATATGTGATGCAAATCCATCCAAGTGGGAATTAAGATTTCATTTCAAGTTCCTCCAAGAATTAAATGATAATTCCATATACAACTAGACATACTCCAAATACTAGAGGATAATCTAAAGGGTATTTATTAGCTGTGAAATATAACATGTACTCAATAAAAGATGATAAAGTACACCCATAAGTTAACATTATTGGAACACTTCCCTTGAAATTACCACCAACATGCATTGTAGTTTCAAACTTGTGTACATTCAATTTTGATGATTCCAAGTCTATGAGTGGATGTGGTGTCAAATTTGAGTTGATTAATCTGAGATGGAAATATTATTTAGCTACTTACCACCTTCAATTTACTTATACAAACAATGTGGTTGAGTATGAAGTGCTAATCCATGGTCTTCAATCACTCTTAAAAATAAATTGAATAAAATCAAAGTGTTGGATAACTCTAAGTTAGTGGTTAAAAAATTGAGCATCTAGTAATAATGTAATGAAAAGTACTTGTCCAGATACCATACCTAGGTGCAGATATTAATAGAATATTTTGATGTATTTGACATTTATACATTGCTTAGGTACAAAAATTACATAGCATATGCCTTAACTATCATTATAAGTACTTTGTATCCCATTTCCAATTTAGGAATGAGAATATTATTAGTATATCTGGTTTATACCCCCTTAGTCCCAAATAGCATTATGAATTTACATGTATTTGATGATGATCAACACATCTTAGAGTTTATCACCAATACTAAGCTAATTTATAATTAAATTATTAATGAATATGGTTGAGAGTATTTTGATCTAGATGAGGACAAGATAATAAGTTTTAAGACAAATAACATACCAAAAGGGATGGTCTTTGTAGATAGACTATTTGAAATGGATTACTTGAGAGAAAGAGGTAAATCAAATCATGTCAAAAGTATGCCATGAAAGAATTAAAATTTAAGCAATTAAAATGATGTGAAAAACATGTTTATAGACACATAATTTACTCTAAATAAAAATCAATAAATCATACAATCTCTAAAATATTTTAGAGAAGTGATTGCATTGAGTTATGAATATTTGAAAGTCTTTGATGCCTTTATCCTCATGCATGTTATTCCACTCAAACCTAGAGTTAATCCATTTCATTAGAGATAAAAATTGACCAATCCACCACTAGAGCCACTAATTTTCAAAGAGGTACAAAAAATACTTACAACAAGGATCATACTTTTAGTACGACACTATACATGGGTGGAAGATTTGGTGCTAGTAAGGAAGAAGAGCAAAATGATAAGACTTTGTGTTGATTTCCATAATTTTAACAAGGCATCTAAAAATTATAGTCACCCCTTTCCCTCATTATATGAAGTTGTGAAATTTTTGAATGGATATTAAATGATGTATTTCTTGGATGGATATTTTGGTAATAATCAAGTAGTAGTCAACTATGAAGATAAAACCAATACAATGTTTACTATAAAATGGGGAAAATTTCCATACAAGAGATGCCTTTCCTAATTAACATAGGTGCTACCTTTAAAATGTACATATACATTACATTCATGGACCTTATGGGTTAATATGTAATGATGTTTATGAATGATTTGAATATATTCACCAAGCATAGGGAGGATCATGCAAAAGATTTGAGGAAAGTGTTGTAAAGGTATTGAGATAATAAGGTCTCCCTAAACCTAAATAATTATATATTTAGGGTCATATAAGTAAAATTAATAGGTCACATCATCTTTGAATGAGGTATATCAATAGACCCTGAAAGAGTGGAAGCCATTTTGAAAATCCCACTACCAAGTACTAAGAAAGAGTTAAATCCATTCTTTGGAAAGATAAACTTCATAAGTTAGTTTACTTAAGCTTTGAAGAGACAATTTGACAATTAAATAACATACTAAAGAAGGATTCTAAAATTTCATCAACTAATGAAGCACAAGTAGCTTTCACCTAGATCAAAGAGTCAATAATGAACACACCAGTGTTAATCAATTCCAATTCCCCCCAACCTTTCTACATATATTAACTTTCCTCAAAACACTATAATGATTTTGTTTTGACACAAAAAAAGGTCATGGATGAGATAAAAAATTAATTTATAAGCTCTCCATTGATAAATATGAAATTAAGGTATATTATGATGAAGAATAAGGGTTTTTCACTAATCAAGGTGATTAAAAAATTTAAAAACTACATTCTACTTAGTAAATGATTTGTCAGTGTACCTAATCTAACCATAAAGGTCATGTTAATGCAGAATGAGTTGTTTGATCAAATGGGTAAGTGGATGACCATCTTTTAAAATTTGACCTTGACCTTAAATAAATGGAAATTATGATAGGACAAGAGCTTAGTAGAACTGTGGTTGAATTGGATCCCCAAATCACTTACCAACATAATATAACATAATATATAACTAATGATGATTGGCATAAGGATGTGGTTCACTATTTTCCTAACCAAGAGTGTTCTAATAATTTGAACATCACAAAGAAAAGATCATTGTGTTTTAAAACCATCCACTTCATGATTAAAGTAAGTGTACTTTATAGAATAAACCTTGAGGGCATATATTTGAGATGCCTCAATAAAGAGGAATCAATTGGGGTGGTTAGTGACCTCCATGGAGAGTATGGGACTAGACATGGTTTAGGGAATACTAAAACCCTCCAAATATTAATGGTGGGTTACTATTGGTAACATCTCTTCAATATTCATATTCACATACTAGAGATATCATACATGCCAAGTAGATATACCTATAAAATGTACCCAAATAATGTCTCTACTATTAGTGATTGAATCTCAACAATTAATGAAGTGGGATTATATTTTGTGGGATAAATCAATGCAAATTCATTTGTGGGACACAAATTCATTATCATGGTGATAGACTATTTCATGCATGGGTTCAATCTCAAACATTAAAAAATTATACTATTGACATAGTGATCCAAAATATGGAGGAGCATATTATTACAAGGTTGGGTATGCCTTACACACTAGTATGTGACTTTAGACCCACCTCCTCTTTTCAATTTTTAGAATGGGCATACAATCACCAAGTAATTATCAAATTATCTTCAAATTATTATAAACAAGGGAATGTGCTAGTTTTATCCATGAACAAGAATATAATAAATATAATTGAGAGGATATTGGGAAAGAATCATATGCATTGGCATAATTTTTGAAAATTTACATTGTGGATAGATAGGACTAGAATTATAACTCCTTTACGCACTTCTCCTTACCAATTAGTTTATGGCCAAGGCCCTAGTATTTTATTCAACTTGAGAATACCTACCTTGTAGTTTATGAAATATTACTTTGAGGTAGATGATTATATAGAATCTCACCTCTTAAATCTTATGAATTTGGACAAAAATCATTATGAAACCCTATTGTATTTTAGCAAACATCAAGAAGTTGTCAAACACTATTTTTAAAAATAATGCAAACCAAAAACATTTTAGATCTCTGATATTTTTCTTATGTGGGACAAGGCTCATGAATAAAAGGGTCAACATCAAAAATTAATGCCTTATGGATAGGTCCATATAAGATCTATGAAATATTAGGTGAGAATAATTTTCACCTAAGGTGTCTAACTGGTGGGGATGTCCCATTACCCATCGATGGAAAATTCCTCAAGCATTATCTCCAAGCCTAAGTGGACTTAGAAAAACCTTTAAATAATTTATTTTTCATTTTGTTTTTTTATTTTGTCTTTCCTTAATGGTCCTTGTGTTAGCATAGGTTTACATTCTTTCCTTTCTTATTTTCATTATTGGTCTCATTTCTAGTTATTTATTTTTGGTCTAGACCTTATTGTTTTACTTGAGGTTCCCTTTCCATATCAATGTGTGATGAATGAAGGCATGTAAAGTGGGTAATGTAGAGTAAAAAACTCTACATTTTTTTTTTGATTTTCAGTTGTGTGCTCCAAGTTATATCCCTACGCATTTTGGTTTTGAGGCAGTGAAGTTTTTGACACAGAGCATAGGCACAGGTTTCTTTTGCCTAAATTTTGTCTAAGTATCAAAGTCACGCGGATGCTGGATGTCAGCAGCCAAGACACATTTTATAATTTTTTTAAGTTGATCAGAATGTACCACATGTCCTATGGTAAATATGTGGAGTGTGACAAGTGTTGGCATCCACATTTCAAATTTCTTTTGAGTTTTGAAAGCTTCTTTCAATAATCTTTTCTCAAGATCAAACGAAAGGTGCCAAGTGGCAACTACAGAAGGTTTCAATATGTTTTTCTTAAAGTAATGGAAGACACCATGTATCCATAGTTGAAGAAAGTAGAAGGCACCACATGTCAACATTTGAAATATCTTCACTTTGTTTCATCAAGAAGTAAAGACTATGGTGGGACCAAGGTTTTTGTTTCTAAAGTCAGTGGAAGCTGCCAAGTGTCACCATCCGTATGAATCTAAAAATGAGTCCCAAATGTTTATATAGTATAACTAAAGAAAATGGAAGCTGCCACATGACATTTGTTAAAAATATATAAAAAGTGACACTTGTCCCCATTCTCCTTTTTAAAGATGTTTGAGAGAGAAGTGTTGTGGGTCCCATTCTCCATAAATTATTAAAGTTTGAAGAAGCAGACTTTGATAGATGTCAAAGATGGAACACTCCTGAGCAAAGACATAGTAAAGAGTATAAGTTACATGAAAATTGTTGTGTGTCTTTGGTAAGTGTTGTGTTGTTGTGTGTTGTGTCATTTTTTGGTACCTTTTGAATAATGAGAAAGTTTTCAATTAGAGTAAGCGAAACACGCCAAGTGTCTTCACCCATTTCATAGTGGGAATCATCCTGTGTATATATTTTATCCAATGAACTATAGGGAGATGGAATGTTTTAGATCTAATAAATGTCTTTTGTTATACACTTCTAGTTAAATTAGAGTTTAGTTAGACTGTTGGATTGGGAACGTGTAGGTAATCTAGATCTAGTCTGATGCTATAAATATGGGTGCAGAGATTTCTAGGGGGATGATCAAAAGATAGAGAGAATTTTATATGAGAGATTATTATCAATAAGTTTTAGAATTTCTTACTGTAGCCAGTAATGTCATTTGCCTTTATTCTATTTTCTTGAGTTAGAAAGTTTGTGTAACTATGCATGTTTCTGTGCTTTTTATGTAACTAGATAATAAATAAGAAGACTAAGTTTTGTGCCTTTGTTGATATTTTCTATGTTATTACAAAATCATATAAACTTTGAGCCTTTTATCCTATCTATTTTCATCTTTTATATTGATCATGCCTTGTTTACTCTTTAATGTAATAGAATCTTAAAGGCAGTTTCACTGTGCTTAGAATTAAGGGTTGAATTAAATTCAGACGCATCACCATAGCTAGATTTTCTTTCATTGAATTTGTGTTTTTGTTTTAATTCCTATTCCTTTCCTCATTATACACTTGAGATAAAGAAGAGCTAGCTTCTTTAAAATCTGGAGGTCGTTTTAGGTTGCAAGTCCCACATTCCTGAAACTTCCCATTGTTGGTGTTAGAAACAACACAATTTTAAGCATCAATAGGTAACATGCATGACACTCTAAAAGATTAAAATATGAATATTTTTTCCTTACTATGTGCATGAACTATAATGATTCTCTTGAAAAAATTTAATTTTAAAGGCCTATGATTCTAAACTAAACTTGTGGATTTAGAAAAGCTCTTTCCTTATCGAATCCATTTGAAACACTTAATGCAATATGTAAAATACAATGCAACACTCTCTCTTGTTTTTATTTATCTTTTGATCTTGAATTTTTTAAACTTTCCTTGACCCATGGCTTAGTTACCAAACCTCAATAGATAAAACATTAAATCATTTCCAACAGAAATAAAATATTAAAAAAAATTAAAATTAAAATAAAAATTCAAAGTTTTCCTTGAAAGGGTGATTTAGGAAACTCCATTACATGATTTATAACTTGGATGGCTGTGGAGAAAGGCCTTAAATTGGAGAATTAGAGTCTCTATAAATTCTATATATGCATGTATAATAGTATAGCTTCCCATACCCTTCCCCCCAAGATAGATTACAAAATGTTTTCCCATAGAAGTTCTGATCTTTAAGCAAATATGAATTATTACAAGTGTGTTCAAGGATGTAAAATAGTTAATCACTTGAGCATACACATGGGTGGTATTTATAATTATTGTATCTTAGTATGCCACTCATTAAATTATACTTTGGTGCCTATACATTTTGAATTTTTCTTTGAGTAATTGTTGGCCACTAATTCTTTTATTCTTCTAAACTAAAGATTATATATTCTAAAATAATCAAGAATATTTACTAGTAGGAGTCACCATTTTTTTTTGCCTACATCAACATGCCCTAATTACATT
This sequence comes from Torreya grandis, assembly GCA_037957365.1. NCBI lineage: Eukaryota > Viridiplantae > Streptophyta > Pinopsida > Cupressales > Taxaceae > Torreya > Torreya grandis. The sequence continues at coordinate 1,539,088 of JARHVA010003804.1, read as the reverse complement.
ATTGAAATAATGGAACCTATTTTTACTCTATAATGTCATATTTATTCTTTTAGAGATTTTTAGTGGTTTGTTTGTTTAGCACAACCATATTAAAATTTGTAGGTTGTTGGTTGTGGGATTTTAGGTGACCAAACATGCTTCATTATAATGTTTTATCATTTTAATATCTAATCTAAGATTTTGAATATGAAGTGTTTGAATTTAGTTTTCTAGAATTGTGTAAGCTTAGAAGGTCTTGGATCCTTTGAAACTATGTTTTGAAGAGATTTTAAAAATTACCTTTTTGGACCATCTAAACAAAAAAATTATGCAAATTATATAGATTTTAGAGATAGTACACATAACCCCTTCAATATTTGGTTCATGAGTGCTTATTTTTAGAATAAAATGATTGAATGTTTCATATTTTTTCTCTTAAATATTGGTCTATTCTAATGTCATGAAAAATTTGCATAATTTCCCTAGGGATCAAAATCTATTTTGGGCCTTTCAAAGTAGTTTATTTCAATTTATAATGACCAAGTATTTATAATATCTCATTATAATGTCTTGGTCAATTTTTGATTTTGGGATTAAATGTGGATGTTCTTAGGATTTTAAATTAAATATCATTGAGATTTGGTCAAAATTAGAAAATTTTTAACTATGGAAATTCTATTTTAATTCAAAGATCCATCATTTTTGAATTTACTACATTTTATTTAGAATAGTCTAATGCCTTTTTGATAAATTATTTTAACTTAGTTATTTTTTATTTTTCAAGGCTTCCCCCAAGGCTTCCCCCTAGCCCCTGATTTATGACATGTGTTAAAAATCTAGATTCCATACCTGATCAATAATCAGATAGGCATATAAAATTCCCTCAAGCTTGAAGGCTCACAATTTTACCACATAGAGTCATCACAAGAGTATGGTTTGCTAGGAGACTTCAGTAGACTATAAAATTCCCATAGTCCCAAAGGAATATGATGTCACCACATGGAGACATCATGGGATCCTAGGTTGGTGGGAGAATTCAATGGAGAACAAATAGTCCCTTAGCCTTGAAGTCTCAAGATATTATCATGTGACAACATCTATCAGGATAGGACCAATGCAATAAGGAACTTTAAAGCCAATCATGATGAGATGATGCCACATGGCATCATCTCATGAGTTATGGGGATAAAGGTAGAGGTCCCAAAATAACACAAGTTGGACATGTGGTATTTAGGATTAATGATTGGGAACATAAGGAGATTGATCAATGACTAAAAATCTCATATAAAATCATTGAATAATTGAGGACAAGCTATATGATCAACAAATAAATCTAGAGAACATAAAGCAAAGACATAAAGCTTGAAGCTGAGTATAAAAAATAAGGCCCTAACAAGAAATTTAAAGAGAGACCAAATGGATAAATGGGCATGCCATGTCACCTTACATAAATATAACATGAATTCAATATGTGTCCTCCTTAAATTCACTATCATTCCTAAATTATGATGTATGAGTGGTCTAAGAGGCTCAACATAAATTAGAAGGGGATAACATGATTAAAAAGACTATAGACCCAAATTTAAAATAAATAGACTTTAATATGATAGTGGATAAGTAAATTGATCATAGTATAGTAGACATGTTTAGATAATGGTAAAGATGTAATAGAAAAGAATGTTATCTTAAGATATCATGGGGATATATTACAACTACAAGGTATGGCTTAGTTGGCAAATCTGTTACAAATTTTAGACACATTCAACCACCTTCTCCAATCAACAATGAATAATTATAACTACCCCAATATTGGGAAATGAAATTTTTAATTGAGATATCCTTGGAGAGAGGTCTATAAAGGTGATATTTTTGATGTAATAAAGGTTGGAATTTTTTGAAATAGAAGAGGCACATTGTAACCAGATTGTTTACTTTATAAACATTACTTATTTTTCATAGATTAATTTCTTCTCTTTTATTTGTTTTTTAGTATTGATGCTATGATATGATTTTTTTTAATTAAATGACTATTGTGAATCACAATATTAATTAATTATAAATAATTATCTTCATATTTGGTTTACTATTGAGGATTTAGATCATCTCTTGATTAAGTATATGGTGGTGGTGAACTTCCTTTCCTCTCAGTGTTTTTCCCCAAACTCTTAAACCATAATTTGGTTGAAGTTGTGATAGGTATAACTTAGCTAAGGAATGGTTTTGGTATAATTTATCAATCAAGAACCCTCATATTCTTTCACATGGAAATAATATTAATTTCTCTCCTTTTCCCTAATTTTCCCTCCTTTCTTTTGAATTTATTTATGAGTTTCCTAACTGAGGAATTGGGTATTGGTTAATGCAAATCTAAAATTTAATGTTTATCTTCATTTATATCTCATATTATGTCCATCATCATTTAATAATTATATCATCCATGAATGTGGTAAACTATTATGGAAATCAATCGTATTCATTGTAGGCAAATCTTACGAGGCTTAATTTATGTTTAAATCAAGAGTGTGTTAGGGTTGGAATTAAAACTTTTAGCCTCTTTATAAATTCATAAGATTAAGAAATACATCATTTTAGTTTTTAAAATAGACCACTTTTATGGAATGGATCACATCAACCAACTCAGTGAAGACTAGCGTACCAAGACCTAGTACATTTATACCTTGGGGAAGCATTTTATTCATTTGAAATTCTTCCTTTCAAGAGAGGTAGAGATTAAAAATCCTTGCCAAGTGTTGATGTATCAAAACACTTACTAACATTAATTAGAATCTTTAACATTTACATTTATTTCCCTAGGTATTCTCTCAAGCATTTATTCCATTGTTAAATACTTTATTTATATCTTGAGGTGATCATGCCTGGGTAGGTGAACTATACATATTTAATCACGAGGGATCTTTAGTGGTAAGGGAAATTACATCCCTCTCCCCCATTTATCCCTTCTAGGAATCCAATCTAATTGAATACTAATATCATCATGATATCACGGACATGAAATTTCCATCCCCCATATGTGCCTTCTTTTCTTCCTTAATGATTACATTTACCACATATTTGGCCATATTAAAATAGGCTCCCTTTACCATTTCATGTGCTATATACATGTAGTTTTGATTATTTTCTTCCCACCAACCCACTAGCACTAATTTAGTTGTTATCAATCATGCTACTATGTTGGTGGATTTATCACTTATATTTGGCTTAGTAAAATCATATCCCACTTTCTTGTATTTAAACTACTGGGTCATTTAGTCAATTTTTGTCTAATTTTCTAGTTTTTTTCCTATATCGATGTAGTTTGAGCTAACCCTATGGAATTATGAATATATACTACCATGATTTATAACCTTATCCCTACCAAATACATCATATCTTCATGAATTTGGGAGATAATAAACCTTACCAATTCTTCTACTTTGTTGAATAAGGGGATTTCCTAGATTTTAAATGTGCCAACTTCCTCTAGATACCTTATCATGTGGTTGTCATAAATGATATTCCCATTATATTTTCTTTTCCTAGTGTTTAATATAAAATATCTATGTATTTTAGATTCATGGTGTGTGTTTCATTGGTTGGCATCCTTTATTTTTCATTCATCTACCCTAGACTCCAATTTTTATCCACATTCTAAGTTGTTTGAATATTTCATCTTTGAGTAGTTCATATTTACAGATTGCAATGTGGTTATAAAATAAACTTATTTCATATCCCTTTATCCTGCTATCCATTTACTTTCACCTATTTTGGTTTATTTTATTCCTCTTTCTACCATAGGGACTTCCTTATCCACTACTCTTCTTGAGGTAGTTCTTATATGCTTGAATATGGGGGTCCCAAATCAAATTTATGGGATATGATTATTTTTATTTTATGATTTCACCTTTGTTATCATATCTGATTACAATCCTCATTATATTCATTCCTAGCTTATGTTATTGACATCCTTGTTTATCCCTAAATTTAGAGTCTTTTACCCTCTTTTGCATCATATATTCTTCCTCTATTTATTTTTCATGTGATGGGATACCCTTCACTTATTCCTCTCTTTCTTGATCTTTCCACTTTTTCTAAGACCCCCCTCTTAATTATGTTACATAGATGATATAATTATTCTACATTTTCCCACATATGGTATTTCATCATAATTATGCTTGTGATAGCTATTAGGTTCATTAAGGTGACAAAAATTTTAATTTAATTTGATGCATGTACCATAATTTTTCTTATTTGAGGTGGTTTACTTGGTTGTCCTACTTTGTTTTTATTTATTTTCTTACCCCAAATTAAATGGTTTGTCTAGTCCTCTAACATATAAATATAAAGACTCAAGATAATTAAAAGTAATTTATAAGGTAAGGTATTATAATAATACTTTATAAATATAAAAAATATTAACACATAAATATTTATTGACATAACTTTATATAAAATTAATGCATGTATCTCCTCCCTAGAAATACTTAGACACTTGATGTGGTGTACTTCTTGATGAGCTTAGAATATGGCTCATTATTGACATGTTATTTCTCTCTATTCATCTCTCTAAGGATATTATCTTATGAAAATCATAGATTGTTAGATAGTTGTTACATGGAAAGTAGATATTTGTCTTATTTATATTGGACCAAAGACTAAACCTTTACTTTGTCAGTAATGTCTAATACATAGCATGTTTTAGTGATTTTTGTTGTGAAGAATGATCAAGAAGAATACATAGGTGATGTATAGCGAAAGTTCAATTTTGATCTCCATCTAATAGAACTACGAACTCACATAGATAGCTTGGTTCTATAAACTCTATAGGCTTGTTTCTATGGACTCCATAGGCTTGTTTCTACGGAATCCATAGGCTTATTTCTATGGACTCTATAGGCTCATTCCTACCAAATCTATAGGGTCAATTCCATGGATTTTGTAAAGACAAATCTAAAAATGAGGAATCTGGTGGCCAAATAAGATGAGAGAGAATCATTCTAGCTGGAGTCAAATGAGGAAAATACCCACCTACTATTTTGTAGGATTTGTTTTTGATAAAGTTGTCTATATTTGGATCTTATGACTATTTTTAGGATAGTATATCTATTTCATCAAAATAATTGGATCTCTTGGAAATCCAATCTCCTATTTTTGGATGAGTGGATCAATCAAGGAATCTTATCCCTTTGCATCCTATTTTGATTTAATTATATTGTTATTAAATGTAAGAATTTTATTATTAAAAATATATCTAATAGATGAAAGATACGTACAGGCATATTACAAGTTTTAGATAGATTGTAATCATTTCAATTTTATGATTTATCACTTCAATTTCTAGCATTGATTAATCTTTGTTATTGAGTCTAAGAGGAACAAGGGCCCACTCTCCTTGGAACCAAGAACTATGCATAATATTTATATTATGTTATATTAACTCTCTGTTATAACTAATCAAAATCTTGTTAATGTTTGCATTTATTCATAAAACATCAAAACAAATTCATAGTTCAGAAGGCATCTCCTTATTCCAAAGTCATTTCCTTTCTAAGCAAATTGTGTTTTCTTTTACAATAAACATGTAAAGCAAATTTCCTTTTTAAGTTAGGAGTGCAATTTTACATTCCATGCAAGCGTAAATAGGAGTGTGATTTTACTTTCAAGTAAAAGAGTGGATTTATTTGATTAAATAGTTACATATTTTCTTTTAGCAAAAGATTGAATCAAATAGTTTAGGACACATTTTTTTCATTATTCAAAGTTAGAATAGGACCATTAAACACCCCCACAAGCAGAATTCTTGATCTACTATCCTACACCTTACTACAGATAGCTTTGGACACCAGCCCTGGTTGATAAGACATCAATTGAACATTGATTAAATGAAGAGTTAAACGACACTCATCATTTTTGGTGCCACTTTTGGGGACCAAGGTGTTAGTAAGGTAATAATTATTGGTCTAGAGTAAATTTTTTTTTGTAAAAACCATAAAATTTTTAATAAATTAATGTACCATCCTAGAGACTCTAAAGGATTATTCATCCCAAAATTTCCACAAGAACATAAGTTGAAACTCCTTCAACATCCCTAAGTAGTGAACCAAAAGTTATGAGTGAAACCTATCTACAAGAATCTTCAGAAACTTGGATAGTAACCAAGCCATTACCACAAACAAGCCCCATAGGACAAATTCCTCAAGATCAATCTCTTATAGGAAGACATTATTTAGAAAATGCCAAGGACCTAGAAGAAGCATTTAAAAAATCCATAGCTAAAGAAAATTTTGAGAACATTAAACAACACATAATTGGTACCACAAATATTTAGTGGGAAGATCATCCCATCTTTGAAACATCATCAAAAGAAGAAAATATGGCTCTCCAACAAAATCTAAGAAATCAACAACTTGCACAACCAAGGACTTTTTCCTTTCCTATTTTTGTAGATCCTAATGATCAAACCTCCATGAAAAATATTTCACTAGCTAATCTACCAAATTTTTGGGGAAGATCTACAAAAGATCCTAATCAATTCCTATTTGAGTTTAAGGTGCCATGTCAAACCTATGATTACATAATAGATAGCCAAAAATTATAACTATTTCCCTTTACACTTAAAGATGTAGTTATGAGATGGTTCATAGGTTTACCTGGTGATTCTATTAGAACATGGAATGACATGGAGACAAAATTCTTATACAAGTATCAAGATTACTGCCAACTACAAGAAATAAAAGAGTATTTCTTCAAAATCAAATAGAATGAGGATGAATCTTTAGAGGATTATTTTGATAGATTTATGTTCACTCATAAAAGAAGTAATTATCCACTCACTGAAGAAGTTTAGAAATTAGTTTTCTTAAAAGGGTTGGATGAAGATACTAGAGATACATTAAATTTGATGAGAGGTGGAGATATAAATAAGTTGGCTTTTGATTAGATTTTTGAGCTTTGTACTAACTACTCTCAAATGAAACCTAGAATTATGAGAGGAAGGTTTGGGAAATCTAATGAAGTGGATAAGCTAACGGAAGAATTTTCCAATCCAAAGATGGATATTCTAGTTATATTAAATAGTACTTTGGATGGCCTTCAAGCTTAGGCATATTCAATATAACCCTTAGCAATTTATTGTCCTAAGTGTAGATAGAAACATGCCCTTAGAGACTGCCCCCTAAATAAAACAAATGTTTCATCATGTGAGATCTGTGATGCAACAAATCATGATACCAAAAATTTCACCCTTATGCCTATTTTAAAAAATCAAATGAAGACACAAGTCCAATCCACTTAAGAAGTAAATTATATCCAGAGACAAAACATTGCCCCATAAAACCAGGCTCAAGGACAATTTAATGCAAGAAACCTAGGTAATCCATGGATGGCACCATGGAATGTTTTAGTTCCTTCATATTTTTGGAATCAACCCCAAATTCCATCAATCCAAAATCCATGGGAATGACAAGATTGGATGTTAACACCCCCATGGATGGTGCCATAGCCACAACCACAACAACAATGGGTATCACAACACTAATGGATTTCATAGAAATATCAAAAAAGGAATCTATAATGGAACCCACAACAATAATTAACCCAACCAAGAAGACCACTTCAATAGCAAACTATTATGCCACCCCCAGTTATTCAACAACAAGTTCAAATCAGTTAACCCTCAATGCCTGCATAACTAATAGCAAATCTAAAAATAAACAACTAGCACCTACTTATGTTAATGAATAGGAAGAGATAATGAATTTTGTAGCTATTGATTGTTCAAACATACATTTAAGATTAGGGAAAACTATACAAAAACCTTTAGTTCTCATTTTTGAGATACCTGATGATAAAGAAAAAATAGAGAAGCCAAAATCAAAATGAGCCTTGAAGCAAACAAAGAAAACACTACTACACCAGTATTTCCTTTTCCTAAAAGATTAAGAGAAATTAATATTAAACTAGAATCAAACTTGGTCCATGAGTTGCAAAAGATCAATATTGAGGTACCGCTACTACAAGTTATTAGGGATATACCTGAATTGAACAAGATCATCAAAAACCTTTGTATCAAGACACTTGGGAGGAAAGAAAAATATCCAAGAACCATTCATGTTGATGGAAAATTTATTGATTTATTAACAAGAAAACTTTTAGTTTAAAAATATGTAGATCCAGGAAGCCCAGTGATCACAGTCACAATCAGAGGTAAAGAAATTCCTAATGTCTTAGTAAATTTGGGAGCAACAATTAATGTTATGACAATTGATACTCTTTATGTATGATATCTTATGAGAATGCAACTCACAAATATCATTCTTCAAATGGTGGACCAATATGTAACTAAACCATAAGGGACTATAGAAAATGTTTAAGTACTAATATAGTCTTAGGAATATCTAGTAGATTTTATGGTCTTGCAACCTAAATGAAATAATCTAGGATATCCCATAACCCTAGTAGACCATGGTTGGCTACTGTAGTAGCATTAAGTGATTTTAGGTTAGGATACATGACCATTTATAATGGGTTAAAATCCAAATGCATTTCTTTGTATCCTCCTGTAAAACCATCAACAAATCACATACAAGAACTTTGGGTAGATGAATCAAATAACAAATAAAACAACATTTCCTCCTTAGCTATGATCACAGTTAAAAAACACTTGGAAGAATTGAATGGATACATATACCTAGAATCTATGGACTATTTTAGTCCAAAATCTATGGACTCTACTAGTCAAAAATCTATGAACTTTGCCAGTCCAAAATCTATGAACTATACCAATCCAGAAACTATGGACTGCCTTAGTTTAGGATTCTTGGGTCAGACAAAATATTATGAAACTACCACCTCTACTTATTCTATTATTTTCTCACCATATGATCATGGACTAATTTAGGAAAATGTGTGGAAATTAGTAGAATAATAACAAACTCAGTTCTTAGATGCATTCCATTATTCTTTACCAAGACTGATTCCTCCTAGAGAAGAGTTTGTTGATAATGTAACCATGTTTCATAATCTACTTCCTCATCCATGTCCTCTGAACTCATTGATTAGTGAATTCAAGAAAATAGAATCCAACTACCTAGGCACAAAACCAATCATGGTATTACCTGGAAATATTTTGAACATCAATAGTTAGTTAACAAATGAAGAGGAATATTAACTCTTTGAATTACTAGAAAGACTTACCAAGGATTTTGCTTGGGATTTTACTGACATGAAAGGAATTAACCCTAGCATATGTACTCATCACATTTACACATAATCTATCAAATCATTCAAACAACCACAAAAAAGAATAAATCTAACATTAAAGGAGATAGTCAAAACTAAGATCCAAAAATTGTTGGAAGTTGGGTTTATTTACCCCATCTCAGATAGCCAATGGGTTTCACCCCTAATAATTATGCCCAAGAAAAAAAGAAAATTAAGGTTATGTGTAGATGATAAATAATTGAACAAAGAAACACTAAGAGATTATATTTATCTACCTTTCATTGATCAAGTTCTTGACAACTTGGTAGGAAAAATATATTTTTCTTTCTTAGATGGGTTTAATGGGTATAACCAAATAATAGTAGTAGCTGAAGATCAAGATAAAACCACATTTACCTAATCTTTAGGAAATTTTTCTTATCGAGTACTCCCATTTGGAATCTGTAATTCTCCAACAACCTTCCAAAGAGTACTTCTAGTAATATTCTTTGACCTTACAAATGATTGTGTTAAAGTATATATGGATGATTTCACCATTCATGGTGGAACTTATGAAGAGGCTCTTACCAACTTGGAAAGAGTATTGATCAAATATGAAGAACATCAATTATCTTTGAGCCATGATAAATGTTTGTTGATGATGGATGAAGGAATAGTGTTGGGACACCATATTTCTATAAAAGTCATTCAAATAGATCCAAAGAAGGTTAAAATAATCTCCAATTTACCCATCCCACAAACACAAACTAAAATTAAGAGTTTTTTGGGACATGTTGGTTACTAAAAATGATTCATAGATAATTTTATCCAAATAGTTACCAATATGTTTGCCTTGCTTACAAAAGATAGTACATTTGAATAGAGTGATAGTTGTCAGTAGGCCTTTGAAACCATCAAAGCTAAACTCGTTACTACTCTAGTATTGAGAGGACCAGATTGGACTCAGTCATTCCATATATACAAAGATGCTTCCAATACAACAATAGGAGTAGTACTTAGACAAAAATATGAAGAGGATAACATGTATGTTGTATATTATATTAGCAAAAACATGACACCTACTGAAAGAAACTACACCACCACTGAGAGGGAATTCCTAGCTATAGTCTATGCAATTAACAAATTTAGACACTACATAATAGCCTACAAGGTATTTATCTATATAGACCATTCAACTATTAAATATCTTTCTAAAAAATCAATTGTGGGAGGTAGGATTATTAGATGGTTGTTGCTCTTACAAGAATTTGATGTTACTATTATAGATAAACTAGGGAAGTCTAATGTGGTTGCTAATTTCTTGTCAAGAATGAAAACTAAAGGGGAGGAAGAACTAGTGGAAGATGAATTTCTAGATGAATAAGTATTTTCTATTTCATCAAATTCTCTATGGTTTGATGATATAGCCAATTATCTCACCACAAGGAAGTTTCCTCTACAATTTTCACAAAAATAAAATAAATGTTTAATCAAATAAAGTTCTTCTTTTGAATGGATTAATAGAATACTATTCAAACTTAGATCTGACCTTGTGTTTCATAGGTGTGTGACAAATGTTGAAGCTTATGATATCATCAAAACTTGTCATGATGAACTAGGAGGAGGTCATTACTCAGCTCAAAGAACCATACACAAAATCTTAGGAGTAGGATACTATTGGCCTCACCTTCATCAGTAAGTAAAAAGATATGTCAGACACTGTGATGATTTTTAGAGAATTGGACAACCTACTCTTTCAATAGAGATGCCTCTACACCCTCATCCTCAATTGGTTTTAGAACCATTTGAGAAATGGGGAATTGATTTTATATGTCTTATGGATCCTCCTTCTAAAGGAAAAGAATATCTCCTAGTATGTACAAACTATGTGATTAAGTGGGTGGAAGTGGAAGTATTAACTCATGTAAGAGAAGAGATGGTAGTTGATTTCTTATATTTCAAAATCATGAAAAGATTTGGTGCTCCAAGGGAGATAGTCTCAGATCAAGGACTGCAATTCATGTCAAACTTGATAAAGCACTTCATTCAAGTATATCAAACTCAACATAGAAAAACATATCCATACCATCCATAGGATAATGGGTAAGTTGAATTTACCAATAAAGAACTGAAAACCATTTTAACCAAGGTTGTTAATTCTATCAAAAAAGATTGGATAGATAAGGTACCTAAAGCTATTTGGGCCTATAATACTAATTAGAAAACAACAAATGGATTCTCACCTTATGAATTAGTTTATGGTAATAATCCCTTATTCTCTATTGAATTTAAATTACAAACTTTGAAAATAGATTTAGAAGTAGGGATTTAATTAGAAGAAATACAAAAAGTAAGACTCTTACAACTTAATCAACTTTATGAGATGAGGTATCAAATAAAATTTTGGCATGATTCATAGATCAAGTAAAAAAAGTTTTAAAAAGTAAATTGGGTGATATTGTTTGATTCCAAATTTCAACAGTTTAAAGAAAAACTACAAACAAGGTGGTCGGGACCTTATCAGATTGAGGAGGTCTTTGAAAATGGATATGTTAAGCTAATAACTATTGATGAAAATATAAGAGCTCTGTTAGTTAATGGAAATATATTTAAGCTTTATCAAAAACATCTCAATAAAAAATAATTTGTTCAAAAGGTAAAAGATCAAGTAACCTTTCTAGAGGACTCTGCTTCTTCTAGGAAAACTGCTCCAAATCAAGTAGCTATTCTGGAGGACTCTACCTTTTCTAGAAAACCTGGTCCTTGATGATCCTACATATATAAAGAATAAATAAAATAAATATCAATAGTGAAAATCCTTCTAGGGACACTATTGACAATGCATGCCCAGAAAACTAGCTTGTTAGCTAGCTATGCATTGCAAAAAGGGCTTTGGCTAGAAAACTAGCAATGACTAGCCAAAGGGCAAAAAAACAAAATAAAATTTATAATAAAAAAGAGAATCTCATCATGACACTATGATTGGTCTTCTCCATGTAATAAAATTTATTTTGTCAATATATGTTGACTAATCCATGCAAACTTATTTGTGCAGAACAAATGGAAAGCAAAGGATAAATCTAAGGTCAAAAGTAAGTGAGACATATATTCTACTTATTTATGTTTATTTAAATAATTATCGTTAATTTAATTAAGATTTATTCTATGGAGATGACCCAAACTTGAGCCTTCTAAAATGGAATGTCATGACACATACCATAATGAACAAGCATGCAAACAAACCACTAAAGGTGTACGAATAAGTGTGTAGCTTTGGTACAATCAATTACATCATCAATAATTATAATGATGGGACATCATAAAGGGGTTATAAATGAAATGATAAATCACTATCACCATCAAAGTTCCACATCATCATTTCATTCCATTTTTAATAAATTAACAAAATGGCTAGCACACTCTGTAGAAACATGTAGTGCTAAACTGTATAAGTAATCATATCAAACTACGGACTCATGTAGTTATATAGTTTCACACAAACCATTTCATTCCTATATATTTAAATAGAAGTTGGTCTATAGATCCTCACTGATTGTTGCCTATAGATTTCAATAGAAGACTAGTCTAAACTCTAATCTAGGTTAAAGAAATAGAGTTTTCTATAAATTCAAGTAGAAATGGGACAAAAAACAAGATCAAAGCCAAAGAATGCAGCAAAGTTTCACAAAGACAAAGCTTCTATAGTAGTATTTAGAGCAAATGGCTACCTACCTTTCATTTAAAAGTTCCAAGGTTTGTATGAAACAATGGTAAGAGAATTCATCACTAATCTCACCCCTGAGTTTTTAGTTGTTAAAGTCATTTTTATTCCTATTTAAACTCAAATTATAAGTCAAATCATACAAGTTCTAGAAGAAGGAATGAGAGCGACAGGTAGAATTTCATTTATTGATTTAATTATTTAGTTTAATGATAATGAGTAGACTGGGACTTCATGTCTAATAGATTCTAAGGGAAAATCAAAAGGGATTCTTAGAAATTCACTTCCTAAACCCTAGAAATTTGTAGCCAAGTGGGTACTCAAGTATATCATTTGTGAGGGGAAACACAATATTTTAGGAGGAGATGCCATGAAAATATTAATACACCTTAAGTATGGGAGTAAAAACCCTCATTACAAGATTAACCTCACATCCTTATTATATGGTGCCCTTTAAATTATGATTACAACTCCTAATTCTTCTCTTAGGCACCATGGCCTTATTCACCTAATTATCCAACATCACTTCTGTCATCAAGGACAAGAGGTCTTAGAAGAATTTCAAAATAGTGTAACACAACAAATTCTAAATATGACTACATAAGAAACCTCAAATTTAACACAAGAACATTCATCTCCACCTACTGCATCAGTTGAGAAAATGACTCCAAAGAAGAAATCACATACTGTAGTCTCAAAATAAATCCATTATTCTTCTTCTTCAAGAAGAATCACAAGATCTAAAATCCCTGTAGTTTCAAGGTCCCCATAAGAACCTCATGAATCTATATTACAACCAATTCCCTTATCAAGAAGAAGAAAATTCAAATGAAAGGTTGCTACAGAACCTGAGAAGACCGAGGGTTTGATGGTTGAAAAAGAAAGACAACTGAGTGTAGCTTAGAGAGTGACCAAAAGAAGGAGAAGGTTAATTATGAAAAATGAAGATGAATAAGAGGCTACAAACATTCTATATAGTCTTAAAAAGGTATCTCATTCTCCCATACATCAAAGTATCCATGAAACTGTAAATGTTGAAGAAACTCCTTTCGAAAGGAAATCTCCAATCATAATAAAGGAGGAAATTCTAAGAGAATATCCACTCATGGTAGAGGAATCAAGTATGGTGGGACAACCACATGTTTCAATTGAAACTATAATGAATAAAGGAAAAATTGTATGCACAAGTGAGAAAGGAGAATCATCTAATCTAAATGATCCTATTATGTAGTTAACCTTGAAGCTTTCTCAATCTCAAGCTCTAGATAAATAATAAATAACTAACATTGCTAACTTGATCAGTCAATTGTAGAATAAGGATCATCTCAACTCATTGTTGGTACAAAAATTGGACACAATATCTGCCAATCATACAGTAAAAGTTCATAGATTAGAAGAAATAATAAATAAAAATGAAAGTGAACAAATAGACCTCTAGATATATGTATAAAATATGAATAAGGATAATAGGAGATTTTAAAATTTGTTAAACTCTTTGAAATCACCTTATAATGTTTTACCTTCTCCTCCTAAGGTATTTGTTGACCGAAGTTGTCAAACAAGTTATCCATGTATTCATACCTGTAAATGCTAAATCAAATTGAAGAAGAATATTCCATACTTAAATATAAAAATAAAGTTGTAACTTATTTAAACAAAATATTTTAAAATGAAAATAATTAATTAGAAGTTAAGGTCCAAAATTTAGAAGAAAATTTACAATATGCATGCAAATCAGGGGAATCTATTTTGGCATGTAGGAATCCTTCTCCTGCATATAGTTTGTTTTTATTTGAATAGTTTTACAGATGGTAGATTTTGATGATCTCTTATCATCTTCCTTACAAGAATTTATAGCCAACAACATTTCTAGAAATTTTTTACAGTGTTGAACCTGATCAACAAGATTTACTTTGTGAATTTTATTTGCATGATTTGATCATAGGAGACCATGAGCACAATAAGTTCTTGATAAACCTTCATGTACGATAAGTTTAACTAAGGGCATTGCATTCTACATTCAAAAATCAACTAGCATGGAAAAGAAGATTTGAGGAGTATACAAATCATGCTAAACTATAGGATTGTGTATCAGACTAGCCTTTCCTATCCCCAGATTGATCAGACAAAATTTTAACTATGCTTGTCTAAGCGATGAAGTTAAAACTCACTATGTATAAGATTTATATGATTGTGCTATTTATTTTGACTTATTTTCAAGATAGAGTTTTGATTCAGTAGTGACTACAAGTGTGAAAAGGTGGGACCAACTTTAAGTGCCTCTTAAAAGGTGAGAGGTCATGTCTCCAAATAACTTAAGATGGAGTATGAGGAGAGCTTCCTCAATTTTGGAAATCTTAATAGAGGTAATAAACTTTGGGGGAGAAAAGAAATGGACTGGCATGAGATATAAACCCCCTTTGTTGATCATACCTATTCTAAGATGGTAGATTTGGGCGCCATAGTTAGCAAAGAAATTAAATATAGGGAAATAGATGATTTAAGAACATCAGGGGTTTACAATAAATTTAGACAAGCATACAATAGATGAATTTGATGAGTATGATTTGAGTCAAAGTGTGGAAAGAAGATGTCAAATATATGAACACCAATGAATGTTTGTAATGGGACTTATAAAAGGTAAAGTGTGGGGGAGATGATTAGCTCAGAATATGGCTCATTATTGACATGTTATTTCTCTCAATTCATATCTCTAAGGATATTATCTTATGTAAATCATAGATTGTTAGATAGCTATTACATGGAAAGTAGATATTTGTCTTGTTTATATTGAACCAAATACCAAACCTTTACTTTGTCATTAATGTCTAATACATAGCATGTTTTATTGATTTTTGTTATGAAGAATGCTCAGGAAGAAGACACAGGTGATGTATAGTGAAAGTTCAATTTTGATCTCCATCCATCAAAACTATGAACTCACACAAATGGCTTGGTTTTATAGACTCCACAAGAATTTTTCTATAGACTCCATAGTCTTGTTTCTATAGACTCCATAGGCTTGTTTTTATGGACTCCATAGGCTTGTTTCTATGGACTCCACAGGCTCATTCCTACCGACTCTATAGGGTCAATTTCATGGATTATATAAAGACAAAGCTATAAATGGGGAAGCTGGTAGCTAGATAAGATGAGAGAGAATCATTCTAATTAGAGTTAAATGAGTAAAATAACCACCTATTACTTTTTAGGATTTACTTTTGATAAAGTTCATCAAAATAATTAGATTTCTTGGAAATCCAATCTCCTATTTTTGGATGAGTGGATCAACCAAAGAATCCTATCCCCTTTCATCTTATTTTGATTTAATTATATTAGTATTAAATGTAAGACTTTTTTTATTAAAAAAATATAACAGATGAAAGATACATATAGTCATATTATAGGTTTTAGACAAACTATAATCATTTTAGTTTTATGAATTATCACTTCAATTTCTAGCATTGATTAATCTTTATTCCTGAGTTTGAGAGGAGCAAGGCCCCACTCTCCTTAGAACAAAGAACTATGTATGGTATTTATATTATGTTATACTAACTCTTTGTTATAACTAATCAAAATCTTGTTAATGTTTTCATTCATTCATAAAACATCAAAATAAATTCATAGTTCAAAAGGCATTTCCTTATTCCAAAGTCATTTCATTTCTAAGCAAAGTGTTTTTTCTTTTATATCAAATGTGTAAATCAAATTTCCTTTTTAAGTTAGGAGTGTGATTTTACTTTCCATGCAAGCATAAATAGGACCGTGATTTTAATTTCAAGTAAAAGAGTGGATTTATTTGATTAAATAGTTACATCTTTTCTTTTTATAAAAAGATTAAATCAAGTAGTTTAGGACACATTTATTTCATTAGTCAAAGTTATAATAGGACCATTAAACACCCCCATAAGCAAACTTCTAGATCTACTATTCTACACCTTACTATAGATAGATTTGGACACTAGCCCTGGTTGATAGGACATCAATTGAACATTGATTAAATGAAGAGTTAAATGATACTCATCACTTCTTAAGAAATTCCCCACTAAGCTTTCTCAATTAGATATTAAGAGAGTGCATGAAATAGTATCTTTGATAAAAAATCATCTGTGATGCTAAAATGAGCCTAAACTAACCCAAATAAACTAAATGAAAAAGAAAAAAATAAGTGGCATATGCTTATTATTAAATTACATGGTTGGTATTAGGCATGATATGGCTTGAGCTAGATTTCATTAAAATTCCCAAGAAGCATTTCCCCATTAAGAGTACAAAGCCTGCATACACTAGTTTCCCAAATTATATTGATTATATATGTCCCAAGATAATGGATTTATAGCTTGATAGGGTGTTTGAGGTATTTAGAATCATATATAATGACTTTAGTGCCTTTAATTATTATTTTTCCTTTGAAATGTCAGTCACATCATGCCTTCTCAATGGATTGGATCCATCGTTAAATGAATAACCTATCATCTATTTTTTTTAATTATTTAAGGTATAATGTGATGGATACAAGGTCATCTAGGTGACCAATATTAACTATGTGAAAATATGGAACCAATAACTCAAAATGGAGTAATACCTCCATGCCAAATACAAACTAAAATGGAGTACAATTATTGATTCATTTATAGTTAGTGTAGTATTTCCATAGGATAATTGATACTAAATCATCCTAGTGTATGCATCCCACATCACATATCTTTATGAGGAAATGACATAATATTTTTTAAAGGATTATATAGTGTCATTATCTTATGGGTGGTAGTCTATGGTCTTGTGATGGGTACTCATGAATTTTGAAAAGAGGATCTACACTATTTTGTTCATGAAATGGGTGATAGTCACTACTCAGGCTCAGGGGAATCCATATTAGCCAATAATATTTTCCCATAATAATCAAGTGTTTTTGTTTACATTTAAATTCTTGGTAGGTATATCTTTGGACGATCAAGTCAAGTAGTAATTATGAAAATGTTGTAGTGTATTACAATACATCAAGTAGTGGGTGTAGTGGGCTCTACAAATTTAATACCCCATTTTTCAATGGGGTCATGTGCAAGGATTGGTATAAGTTTCATCTCATATTCATGGTTAGTCCTCCCAATCCTATAGAAAACATTACATTTCTAGGCATATTCCTTGGCATCATGAAAAATAGTTTTCCACCAAAGTCACGAGAAAAGGGATATTTTGGATGATTGCTTCCTTAGTGAAGTTGTCTCCACTGAATCCTTCATGGGATTCTCATAATATATTTTTTAACTCATGGGGAATTAAAAATCACTACACCATCTCATCACATTCTTGATTATATAGTTATCCACTAATGCAAAGGGATACCTAATTTTTTATTTATTTATCAAGTTCTCTGATGAAATCCTTGAAGTGAGGAATGTTACAATATCAATAATTTATTTTGGTTCATGTGTAACTTATATATCTATGTGTTATGTATGTCATATTTAATAGGATATGTATCTTTTATAGTTGTGATCTAATAAAGGTGATCAGGTCCCAAATTTTATTTTCCTAACTTAGCTACTACTATGAACTAGAATTAATTGGAATAGTGTTATCCACTAATAGATAAATCCATGAGGAATGGGTTAATTGATCAAGTATTTTAGGTCCTTTTGGTATGTAAATATAAAAAATGGGGTGGCTAAAATGTATTTTTATAATTTTTTGAGATCATAAATCATATCCAATGCTTCCCATTAAATGGTTGGATAGTTTAATTTTACACAAGTAAACTTCTAACTAGAAAAGTAGATTAGATGATCAGCATTCTTATCCCTAAGTTGGGATAAAATAACACCAATAGATATTATAAAATAATAAACATGAATGTTTAATGGGGTGATCTAGTTTGATAACTATAATATATGAGTGTTGGCTAACTTCAACTTCAGTGTTTCAAAATCTTCCTCTTGTGTTATCCCCATCTAAATGGATTATCTTTCTATAGATATTATTCCAGGGATGTGGCTATATTTTCATAATGACATATGAATTTTTTGTAATAATTGGTTTCCAAAGAATGCATGTAGCTCAAACTGACTGGTAGGTTCCTTAATTTTAAAGATGACTACTAATTTTGTGGAATCCACCAAAATTCCATCTTTTTAAATGGCATGGCCCAATAAGGTGCTAAATGACATGGTGAACACACAATTATTGAAGTTGAGATAAATATGGAGATATCATAATAACTCAAAAATGAGTCTTATATTATCATGGCGGTCCTTCATGAACCCATATAATATTTAATATTCTAGGTATACCTAGATAAAATTGGTGGACACAATATTTGAAAAGCATGAGAACATAGTTGGAGCATTTTTTATCCCAAATGGAATGACATTGTATGAAAATGATACGCACTTAGTCATAAAGGTGGTATTTATATTATCTTCCTCTTTGATTTGTACCTAGTGGTATCTTAAGAAACTATTTGTGAAAGTTTATATCTCACAACCTACCACTCCTTCAAGAATGCATTCACTGAAGGGAGTGAGAAAGGGGTATGTGACATAAGATACATTTATAATATGATAATAAATAAAAATATAAATTTTACCATCATTATTGATGTTTATGACCATGGGTATTACCCATTTAGACTCTTCAATAGGATATATGACACTTATAGCTAACATGTTCTCAATTTTTATTTTTTTCTTAGCCTGTAAGTTGGGGTTTATTTAGTATGGCCACTTCTTGAAAATCCATACACCCTTAAGCAATGTGATCTATATATTTCCTAGTTTATATTTCATACCTTTCATCTTCATGATTTTATTAGTAAATAGGTCCTAGAATTCCCAAAGTAGTTCCATAATGTAGGCAAGTTCTGCATTAGAATAGTAGTTCCCAGTGGTGGTGATCTTGGGTTCCTATTGTTTCTATACGATTTTCACTTTCTAAATTCAAAGAGGAAATGAGAAACTAAGAAGAAATGGTATAAGGCTTGTATGTACCTGGATGAAGTCTGTGCACCGTAATCTAGACGTTGTGAGAACTCCTCTTTGGTTGTGGAGGATGACACCTGTAGAAGAAAGAGACTAAAACAAAGAAGGCGTTAGATGAGGAGATGGTGGGATGCCAAGCGAAAGCTTGATCCCAAAAGTATGAAGACTTCCTTAAGGGATGTAAACCCACTAATTGATAAAACTAATGTCTGATAAAAGGCTGAATGATAAAAGACTGAAATGATTAAAGACTGAAATAGAAATAGAATGAAATGCAAGACAAAAATAGGAGTTATTTACCCTAGGTGGGATGAGGTATTCCCCCTCAAAGAAGGAGTTGAGGGAAGGGAACCTGGAATCAGGTGTTAATTTGATAGAGAGTGGATGAAAAATGGTGAGTGTAAATGCTGCAATAGTTGTGATTGCATGCATACCACTTCACAAGATTTTCAAGTCAAATTGTCAGAGGTCAAGGGTTGAGGAGTGCCAAAATTGAAGTAACTGGGCCCCAACATTTGGTCATAGCTGATTGGGTTATTCAATCTAAGTTGTAGCTCCAATGGTCATCATGTTTCAGGTATCTCGAGCTCAAGAAGTGCTCCTAGAAAACACAAAAATGTCACAAGTAGTGGGGATCAATGTGATAGCAATCCTATACTTGTGAGGGTCAAAAATAGTCTGTGCACAAGTTTGCTAACTAGTCGTGGGGTAGCATACATGCAAAAACAACCAAGGTGAAGTCGTCTTGGAAGTGGTCAGGGTCGGAGGAGATAGGCATGATCCCCAAAGTGGTTGGTCGAGGTAGATGGATGGATGAAAGAATGTGGCTGATCTAACCTCAGAAGATGTTATGTCAACTGAGTGCGGCCTACATAGCCCCTATCATTAGGGCCTTAGGCCTATGTAGTTTAGACAGGAGGCAAAATGGTTGATGATTGGTGTAGTCATGTGTTGAAATGATGAGGAGAAGATGATGCTACAGCCTTTTCCAAATGGTGTGATGGTGTATTCTATAACATTGGTTGGGTGATCTTTCATCCCTAGCAATTTTCCATATTCGTGATGGATGTATGATAAAAATGAATTGAGTCTATTCATGCTTCAACAAGTATTGGTTTATGCTTAACATAAATTGTGTCTGGTCGATAGTTTCCATGTGTATTGTTGTCCATAGAAACTATGTGAAATGGACTATGTCATGTTGGTAGTTTGAAAATGTTTGGGTTGGTTTGGTTGAATGTGACCAAAGTGTAAAAAGGAGTGAAAGGCATATTGCTCTTTCATTGACAAGGACCAAAATGATGGCATGGATAGGGGTTGTTAGAACAAAAGCCCCGTTCATGCATTACATCGTTGACCATTGATTGTGTTAGAGAGGTAATCAAATCACTTTGATATTTAAAATGAGCTCGAAATCCCTTGAGCAGGTGATAGGAGGAGGATAGGGAAACCTATTTTACAGTAGAGATAATTTTGCCCCTTTTTTATAGGAGACCCTGAGACAAGTATAAGCCAAGTCCATGATCAGTTTTTTTTTTTGGTGTAGACTGGTTAATGCGGGAAGTCTACATAGAGATGTCATTTTACTTTATGGTCATGTCATGAAGCTGATCGATGTGGGAAGCTTCTAAGAAAAGTGATGTGTGTAGCAAGATTTAGGCATAGCCATCCTTCAAGGGAGTGGTCTATATTTTTGCTTTATATATATATGATGTCCTTCGAGGGAGTAGTCTATTAGCTACAATAATGATAGTATAGCTATCCTTTGAGGGAGCAGTCTGCCTTTAGAGTTTATGACATTTGATATTTTGACATCTTGATTTAGTTTTTTTTTTTGACAAAATTTTGGGTCATGGACAAGACTATAGAAGTTCAAGTTCTCCATTTTATTAGGACAAAGCATCCGTACTGTATAAAAGGGTTACATAGGGCTTGCTTAAGGGGAATAGGGTTGAAAGGAATGAGGATTAAGAGGATGGGGATTACTCAAGGGACGAGCTCAAGTTAAATGTCAAGTGAGCGAGTACTCAACTAACAGTATAATGGTCGTAGATGCAAGGTATTAAGAGGCTCAAGTTTTGGTTAGCCTTCAAGAGAAGATAGATGATAAGTCCCTGATCCATACTTGTGTGTGATGATGTAAGGTCTGAGCTAATTAGGAGCAAATTTTCCTCATTTACTCCATTCCATATTGGTCACGTGTTGGTTCTCTTTGAGGACGAGGTCTCCGATGTTGAAATCTCATTTTCTCATATTTTTGTTATAGGCTTGTTTGATGCAATTTTGATAGACATGGAGATGGTTGAGGGTAGCAAGATGGTGCTCGTCAAGTAACTCAAGTTGAACTAATCGATCTTGATGAAAGTCATCTTTAGAAAGAATGTCATGCAAGGAGATGCGGAGAGACAAGATCTATACTTTGAGAGGTAGGACAGCCTCTATTCCATACACTAGAGAGAAAGGGGTAGCACTTGTGGAGGTTTGGATGCTAGTGTGGTAGGCCCACAAAGTGAAGGGAATGTGAATATGCCAATCCCTTCTAGTGTCATTGACCACCTTCATGAGAATTTTAGTCAAGATTTTGTTGGAAGCCTCGGCCTGCCCATTTGCTTGTGGGTAGTAAGGCAAAGAGAAGCTAAGGTTGATGCCAAAGGATTCATAGAGATTTTAGATGGTCTTGTTTTTAAAGGACTTGCCATTATCAGTGATGATTTTGTGAGGAACACCAAAATGATAGATGATGTGGGTGCTGTTGAAGTCAACAATCTTGTTGGCTTTTATGTAGATGAGAGGAATGGCTTCCACCCATTTAGTGAAATACTCAGTGGTGGTGATAATGGACTGATGACGAAGAGACGAATGAGGGTTAATCTCACCGATGAGATCTAAGCCCCACTGAGAAAAAGGCCAAAAATCTTGAGTGACTTGTAAGGTGTGGTTAGGAAGATGAAGCAAGTTAGAGTGATGTTGACACTTGATGCAATGTCGAACATAGTCTCTACAGTCTTGATGAAGGGTGGGCCAATAAAAGCCCAGGCGAAGGATGTGCTTGGCAACTGAATTACCACTAAAGTGTCTGCCACAAATCTTATCATGGACTTGTTTAATGGCATGAGAGGCTTCAATGGAGGTTAGACAGTGAAGAAGGAGACCGTCGAAGCCTCGCTTATAGAGAAGACCCCCTAGCATGGTATAGCAAGATGTGCACTTGATGAAAGCTCATCGCATATTGCTAGAGAGATTGGGAGGAATAACAGAAAGAGATAAGTAGTCCACAAGTTACTTATACCAGTCATCTCATGGGCTAGAGTCTGTGGTGTTGACATGGTTGATGTTAGAATAAAGTTATGAAGGCAACAGTAGATGATGCACTGTGACAAAAATTCTAGATGATGATGATGAAGATAGAATATGTGAGGCAAGAGAAGCCATGGTGTCAGCAAACTTATTCGTAGATGAAGGAACAATCTGTAAGAGGTAATGGTTGAAAGAGGCCAGAAAAACGTCAGCACAGTTTTTGTACCTTTGCAAAATTTCATTTTTATAGAGGTATGAAATGTTGACCTAATTGACGACAAGTTACGAGTCACCAAAGATGTTGATGGACTTGATGCTGAGAGAAAGGGTGGTTTGAAGTCCCAAAATTAAGGCTTCATATTCAGCCATATTATTGGTATAATCAAAGTCGAGCTTGAAAGACAAAGGCATGGGCTCCCCTTTGAGTGGGATGAGAATAACTCCCGCACCCCCACTGAGTTGACATTTGGAGCCATCGAAGAACATGGTCATTTGGTAGACAGTGTCGTCAGTGGAAAGCGAGGCGATAGACTCATCAGGGAACTCACACTGTGAAGGTTGATTATTGGGAAGAGTGGCATCTACCAATTAGTCAGTGATTATTTGCCCCTTGATAGATTTCTGATGGATGAATTTGAGGTTGAACTCAACAAGTAGCATGAGCCACTGAGCCATACGTTGATTTTGATATGGCTTGGAGTGCATATACTTAAGAGGGTCAGTGTGAGTGATGATAAAGGTTTTTTGGTTGAGAAGATAATGGCAGAGCTTAGTAGTGGCAAAGAATAATGCCAAACAGAGTTGCTCAGTATGAGTATACCGAGTTTCATAGTCAACCAGTGTTTGGCTGATATAGTAAACCGCTTGCTCACAGTGATGCTCGTCTCGGTGCGCGATCATGGCACCTAAAAAATGGTTGGTGGTAGAGATGTAAAGGTATAAGGGTTGGTCATCTTTAGGTGGAATGAGGACTGGTGGAGAGACCAGATAGCATTTGAGGGCTTCAAAAGCCTCTTGATAGTCTTTATCCCATTTAAAGGAGACGTCCTTCTTAAGGAGATGATGAAAAGGTTGGCAGTGGTCAGAAAGCTGTGAGATGAAATGGTGAATGGACTGGAGCTTCCCTTGTAGACTGTGAAGCTAATTGAGATTGGTTGGAGGTGGCATCTCGAGGATAGCACAGATCTTGGTGGGATCTATCTCAATGCCATAAAAAGAAATGATAAAGCCTAAGAGCTTGCCAGAGAGGACCCCAAAGACACATTTCTTGGGGTTAAGTTGGACATTGTATTGAAGAAGGTGAGAAAAGATGATTTTGAGAATGGTCAAATGGTCATGGCGAAGCTTGGACTTGCCAAGCAAGTCATCCACATAGTCCTCCATGATTTTGTGGAGGAGATCATGGAAAATGTAAGTCATGAAACCCTGATAAGTGGCACCTGCATTCTTCAAGATGAAAGGCATGACCCGATAGCAGAAAGTCCCCCATGGGGTGATAAAGGTAGTCTTGTGCTGATCTTTTGGTGTAATCAAGATCTGATTGTATCTTGAAAACTCATCCATGAGAGATAGCATCTCATGGCTGGCCGTGAGATCAACAAGCTGGTTAATGTTGGGAAGAGGAAAGTCATCTTTGGGACAGGCTAGGTTAAGGTCATGATAGTCTGTGCAAATTCAGATCCCCCCAATCACTTTGGTGATAAGGATGATGTTAGAGACCCACTACGGGTAATTGATGGGCTGAATGAAAGAGACAGAAAAGAGGCACTGAAGCTCCTCTTTGACAAGGAGCACAACACAAGGATGCATCTTTCAAAGCTTTTGCCTAACAGGCTTAGCCTCTGGTTTGGTGACTATGTTATGGGTAGTGATGGTGGGGTCGATGCCAGGCATGTCACTATAGGTCCAGACAAAGGCCTTGCTATGGTCTAAGAGGAACTAGGTGTAGTCTAGCTGCTCCTGAATGTCTAAAGATTGGCCAATCTTCAAGACATGAGGAACATCAGGAGAGGGAAGGTTGATGTCAATGGTTGATTCATTTAACATAACCTAGGTCTCAAAAGGGAGGGAGCACTGGATGAAAGATTCATCGATGCTCATTTAGGAAAGAATGGCATCATTGTCTACGCAGCAGACAGTGTTGATGGTCACTGACTCATCCTCTATCATGGAGGGATAAATGAGAGGGAGAGACCTAGACACCCCATTTAGCTGATAGGTCAGGGGTTCCAGGCGAATGGTGTTTATGCAAAAAAAAACTAGGAGGGATGGAAACCACTGACTCCATAGGTGAAGGGGGAAGAATGGGTGAGCTTGGAGGAGATTAGTCATTGGTGGGCTCGGGACAGAGAGCTGCAGAGGCCTGAGTGGAGTCATGGTATCCTAGGCCATATTATTTCTTGACATCATCATCATTGAGAGGCTTGATGGGCTGATGGGAGTCTTGCTCATAGTGTCCAAAACCAAAACCCTTCCATGCACACCTATAAAGGTAAGTGTGTGTAAAGGTGGGGTTGCCAAGAAATAAGAAGTCTGATGTGAATGGTTGCGGTGAAGAGAGAGGATTACCATCAGTAGGAGTTTGATTGAGCCCCACATAGACAAGGTTGGTTTGGAGGTGAGGAGGACCATAAGGCACGACCATCCCGATCTGGTGATCATAACTGAGGCTGTGGTAAAGGCATCCATACTCTTGCAAAGTTTGGAACATGTCTAAGGTTAACAAGCGATATTTCCCAAGTGAAAGTCATTGGAAGATGTCTTCCATGGGGTCTATGGTTACTACTTGAAGAGGAGGGGTGAGGGCAACCTCCAGTTGTGAACTGGTCGAAGCTTCCGTAGATGGAGGCAGTGCTGGGGTTGATGGCTTGATAGGAATGAAGATGTCGTTTGGCCGATAGGTTGTGTTATAAGTTTTGAAAGGTGATGGGTCAGTGGGAATAGTGTGGACTTGCTCGTCATGCTCAAATTTCACACAACAGTGTAGGGTAGAGGGAACACAAGCCATGGCATGGATCCAGGGTCAGCCCAACAATATGTTATATTGAAACTCTCCTCCAATGATATAGAAGAGCTCTAGGACTATGCGTGGGCCAATGCGAATGTGAAGGATGACTGTGCCAATGGTTGTGGTAGTGGTGTCATTGAAGGATCACAAGATTGCATCAGTTTTGGATACATAATTCTTGGGTAGGGTCAATTGATCAAAGGCATGGGTGGAGATAATGTTGATGCTGGTGCCTCCATCAATCATAACACACTTGATGCAGGTTCGATCAACATAGGTAGTGATGAAGAGAGCAGCGTCCTGATCTTCCGTGTTAGATGTAAGAATCTTAGAATTGCTAAAAGTGATGGAGGTGATGGGGGATAAAGAGTGGACTAGAGCAGCGAGTGGTTGGGGGTCCTCCGGTTAGACCTCTACTACTTGCAAGGCTTGGATGAGGGTTTGATGATGTTGGGGTGAGGTTTGGATGAGGTCATAAAGGGACATCTTCACGGGCATCTGGTGAAGTTGTTTTAACATGGAGTCATGAATCACCCCTGAAGAGGAAGAAGAAGAGGGTTGAGATGCACCAAGGATAGAAATTTTAGGTTTTGGTGGTTGAGGTGGCTGGATGAAAGGATAGGTCCAAAGAATGGTAGATTTTTCTTTTGCCTTGTCCTTTTGTGACCTAGTGGTTATGTGAATGGCATTGATTTCGAAGATAGGGGTAAAGGAGATGAAGGAGTCATGGCCTACTGATGAGATGTTGATGTGGTTGAATAGGTTGGAGGAATGTGGGAAGGCATCAGGGGTCAGTCGATGGTGTCCTCAAGAAGAAGAATGTCTTTCTCCATGTAGCGGCAAATGACAGCTTTGAGGGCACAACAAGTCTCAGTATCATGTCCTGGCATATGATGATATAGGTAAATCTTCGTATCATCAAACCAGGAGGGCTTAGACTCGAGAGGTTGGAAGGGCCTGATGGGTGGAAGGGTTATGCTGGAAGTCTGCAAAAGTCAGTGCAATATCAAAGAGTATGAGCCTACTAAAGGGTCTGTGCTAGTTGATGTGTGAGATGCTGGTGACTTTTGCTTGGGTGGTGTTGGAGGAGGCTTCTGTTCCATCTTTTGGGTTGATGGTGTGGCGGCAAGGGAAGATGACACTTTCTTCATGAGAGGTGCCAAAAATTTTGGAGAGGATAGGCTGGAGGTAGGCAAAGGAAGCAGTGGAGGCAACTAGTTTTGATTAGAGGTTAGAGTGGGGAGGATTTTGATCAAGGTCGAAGGATGAGGGCCCAAAATAGAGAGCAAAGGTGATGGGGGAGGAGGAGTTCACCTCTGTGGAAGACTACTATTGGTCGGGTTCTGGTCCAAGTCCACCTTCACTTGCGGATGAGTGAGGTTAGAGACAGGGTGAATGCCGAGTGACTTGATAGGTTTTGATGGGATAGATGAGGGTTTTGGTCTTGATGTGGTTGGTTGAGGTTTAGATGGTCTAGAAGTGGAAGTCTAGTTTTTGTTGAGAGTCTCAGGAGATTCTGCCATGGGAGGATTGGCAGCATGAGATGAGAGGGCACATGCATGTTGAAGAGCTTTGAGACGGTCCCACAATACCTGATGCTCCACTTTCCTTAAAGGGAGAAGTCCAATTTTCTCCACTAATCAAGAAAATGGTTGAGAAGATGTTGGATGAGGCTTAGGTCTTTGAGAAGATGTTGATGGTTGTGGGGCCGAAGATGAAACTGGTGTAACGGTCTCAGACTTGAGGCATGATGAAGTCATGACAGGTTCGTCTTTGGTTGGAGACGGAGGAGAGATAGGTTCTTCCCTGGGTGGAGAATAAACTGAAGAATGAGGCTCCTCAAGAGGGTAAATGGCAGGGATGATTGCACCCTCCACTTTTGGTTGAGGAGTAGGAAGGGTCGGGTCCTCCATAGGTAGCAAGAAGGAGGATGGTGTGATCGGTGGTGCTGGTATGGTTGAGGCATCTTTTAATATGAGAGAGGTTGATGGAGAACTAACTAGAGAAGGGGGTTCATCCACATGTGATGGACTGATGGGTGGAATAACCTCTTGAGTTTGTGAAAGAGGTTGGTCGGGGATGAAGGGTGAGACTGTATTGACTGTTCGTATATTATGTTTGTGAGTGTTGTCAGTCATGGTCTGGACATTGTTTTGGGTTAGAGGATGATTAGGGAATGGTTGATTGAAGATGTCGATGGCCTAATTGGGTGGCGCATTGGGATTGTTGAGGATGAGGTCACCCTTGTCTATCATGTCTTGAATGATGTTTTTGAAGGTTTGACAATTGTTGATGTCATGGCCTTGGACACAGTGAAAGTTATAGAAGTCAGCCTCCCTATACCATGTAGGAGGTCTTTTGAAGGGTCGAATTGAGGTGGTCATATTGAAGGGAGATTGAGGACCCCCTGCTTGACAAGTTTTTCCAAAATGGAAGCATATGATTCTCCAAGTGGAGTGTATGAACGCTGGATGTACCATTGTTGGAATTGTTTGGTGATGCTTGGAGAGGTAGAAGGTTGAGATTGGTCGGTTGTTGTCGAGGATGGTGATCTATGACCATAGTGTTGGCCACTCCTTTGGACTTGGAGTTGGCATAAGAAATTCTGGAAGAGGAAGGGTCATTGGTTCTTGCATTGGTATTACACAATTTGACCTTATCTTCTTCAATGGCACAGAGTTCAAGCTTTCAGGCCATAGTGAAAGCTTCATCGAAAGTGCAGAATGTTTGAACCCACAAGGTAGAAGAGATGTGCTTGGCACATGCTCGAGAAAAGAGCTCAATGAGCTTAGGTTGAGGTAAGGAGAAGGAGAGTTGGTTAATCAAGCCTCTCCAATGGGCGACAAAATTGACTATTGATTCATTGTCAAATTTCCTGATGGAATAGAGGTCTGTGATTGAGACTTGTTTGGTGATATTGATAGAAAAATGGTCGAGAAATAATTGGGCAAGTTGAGTGAATGAAAAGATAGAATGTCTGGTAAGAGAGCTATACCAGTCAAGGGCAGGGCCAGAAAGTGACATGGGGAACGTGCGTAGAAGTAACGCATCATCATGAGCTATGAGATAACAAGCATGTCTGAATGCTCGTAGGTACTATTGTGGGTCTTCCTTACTCTAGAAATGAGAAAATTTAGGAAGCTCCCATTGATTGGGATAAGGTCAAATAGGGACGGAGGGATGAATGGGTTCGTTGCAAATTTGATCATAGGAAAAGACATTACTTGAACCAAAAATGGAAGCTTCAAGACTAGACATTTTATCCATCAACATTTTGATTATATCTACTGACAGATTTGTGGGTGGAGCACCCCCTAGGTTGTAGGGCACTTGAAAGGTGCTAGAAGGGGCATACGACGTAGTTGGTTGCGCTTGTAGGGGCACAACATATTGATAACTAGTCGTTAGGATAAAAGTGGAGGCCAAGGGTGGTTGCGTCATGAAGGTAGAAGGTATAAGTTGACTAGATACCACCAAAAGTGGTTGCGTGGTAGCATTGGCAAAAGGGGAGGTAGACACTCTTGCATTTATGGGCACAAGAGTGTGCGGAGTCGAGACAACCAAGTTTTGGTATGATGTAGAACTTGGTTGAATTGTGTGTGGTTGAGGGGTTAATGAAACCTTGATGGAGGTACATTCGAAAATAGATGGGGAGGCCAAATTTTGTGTATTGGCCATGGTCAGGTTAATGGTTGAGGCAAAAGGCTGGGTAGCGGATGGTGTTGACACCTTCGTCACTTCACCCAAAAGGTCTCGTGTTTGGTTTCTCGTGAGATAGTTTTGGAGGGCTTTGACATTGAGGTCCAAGAATATTTCGAAACCTTGGTCCCCTTCAGGGATAATGGGGGTCTGAGTCAGGGTCGGTCGAGTAGGAGTTCTTTCGATCTTCGAGTGGAACTCCATTATAGGACTGGTTATGGACGGGGAAGGCAGAAGCGGTTGATGCCTCACTTGGTCAAGAAGAGCCTTGGTTTGACTACATGTCAAAACCATTCAAGGCAAGAAAGAACATCCTCACAAGCTCAAACAAGTAGATAAGAATAGAAAAAGATGAAGAACACAAGTATACCCTAAATGTTAAATCCCTAGGAATAAATTATTAGGATCGTGGTGGCTTATGCCTTAGAATGTGTGTAGGAAGATTGGATTTTGAGACAGGTCCTAGAAGTAGTCTATGTATGGTTTTGGGTTTGTTTCAGTGCTCAAAAGTATGTGTTAGGTTCCGTACTTGGCCTGGTGCTAAGGAGCAATATCCCCTCACTTCACGAACCCAGTGATAAGCTGGTCTCACTTAGCCAGTATATACTTCCCCTAGAGATTATCCTCTGCCAGAGAACAGAGTGGGCTTTCCCCTTGGTGGTGAAATCCAAGTGGGATTGCCAGGATGAGTAAGGTATCTGCTGGGTGATGAAATCCCAGTCAGGCCTTGTCTCAAGTGAGTTTTGATATTTGATTTGTGTAAGTGATTTGGTTGTGTAACATAAAGTGGACTATGATTAATTCATGATGCGGTTGTTAATTACTAGATGTGGACTAAGTATGTAGTCAAGAAGAAATGAAATGCAGTGTGTTTTAAGCCCAAGTCAAAATGTGAGTTCGTATGAAGACAAATGAAGAAAGGGTTGAAGAGTATGACTTTTGATTAGTCTAAGATGCAAGAAAAGAAAGAAGAGTTCTTTTTAATCCTGCTAATAGTGTCGTTTAGAAGAGAAGAAAGAGGTGAAAAGGGAGAAACCTAATGCACCCTATATGAAAATAAAGAAAAGAACCCAAGGAAGACCTTAGGGTCCCATCGGGTGTGCCAGAATGTTTCTATACGATTTTTGCTTTCTACATTCAAAGAGGAAATGAGAAACTAAGAAGAAATGGTCTAAGGCTTGTATGTACCTAGATGAAGTCTGCGCACCATAATCTAGATGTTGTGAGAACTCCTCTTTGGTTGTGGAGGATGACACCTGTAGAAGAAAGAGACTAAAACAAAGAAGGCGTTAGATGAGGAAATGGTGGGCTGCCAAGTGAAAGCTTGATCCCAGAAGTACGAAGACTTCCTTAAGGGATGTCAACCCACTGATTGATAAAAATAATGTCTGATAAAAGGTAGAATGATAAAAGACTAAAATTATTAAAGACTAAAATAGAAATAGAAGCAAATGCTTACTTCAATGCTGCTATCAGGCTGGTCACAGTCATCGACGTCGGTGGTTCTACTGGCATCAGTCAAGTAAGGTCACCGACATCAATTATAATGCCAATGTTGATAGGGTAAATGACTAGCATCGGTCGGGGCAGTAGTCTTTAGACAAGGTCTGGTCAATTCTATGGTCTTTGGAAGAGCTCTGGTCGGGTCTGGATAGGTTTCAGGGCTGCAGAATGGTCTGAGGAGTTTTAGGCCAATGGATAGAATATCAAAAAGGGACAGAGGGATAGAGGAGGCCAACAGGGAGATAAGGATTTGGGTGTGGTCTGACTGAATAAAAGATAGATTAAAAAGAAGATATTAAAATGAAAATATTAGCAAATACTTACCTCATACCTACTGGAGAAGGAATGTTGCAGACTTGGTTGCAGATTAATTGTTGATGGTGTGTTGTGAACTAGTTGCAGATGTTTGATGTAGAAGACTTCTAGCAAGATGACTGAAGTGGAGTACCTGTGCCTGAGAGGGAGAGAGAGAGAGAGATTTTTTTTACCGACTAGCTGAGTGAAATCCTAAGGTTTGATCTGAGATTGTCTTGAAAGAAGGTCAGATAATAGATTGGAAAACTGATTGGAAAATGGATAACGGATAACAGATTGAGAAATGGATAATGGATCCTGCGTTTGGGTCAAGAACGCAGTTTTAAGGGTAATTGATGCCGACAGAACTACCGACATCGGCCAAATAGTGACCGATGTCAGCAGCTGTAGAATGGGGATAGAGGCTAATTTTAGCCTTCTGCCCATTCTTACACTCTGCCAGGGTCAAGGTTCGTGGGAAAATGATCGAGAGGGGCTAAATAGGCATGGGAGAGGATGACCAAGGGAGTAGACACGATTTCGGTGTCTACACCTATTTTGCGCCAATTTTTTATTTAATTGTATTATAGGGATGTAGATTACATTGGTGCTACAATAATGGTGTGTACACTACTTTAAACTCACCCTAAGTGGTGTCAATGTGTAGTTGGTTTGGCTCACCCTCATTGAGTTCTTCTTTAACCTTGCGTATTATTTTATCTTTTCTCTTTTTTAGTACTAGTTATTGTATTTTCCATGTTTCCTAATATTATTCAATTGAATACTATTTGTGCTTCAATTCAAAAAAATACTAGTATACTAACCCCTTTCTCTTTATGAAAGTGTAATACTTATTCTTCCATCACTACTTCACCCTTGAATATGGTATGATGGATTTGTTGAAGGGGTTTAGCCAACCTTGGATATTTGGAATTGAAGGAAAATATGTGTAATTTTTTTCTCAACTTTTCCCATGTGATATTATCTCTTCTTATTTATATGATAATATACCATGTGCATACCCAAGTGATTAATGTCTAGTAGAGGACATAGAATTAGAACTAAACAAGTAGACAAGAGGGACTTCTAACCCACTTTAACTCACATGCCTAAATGTATATGTTGGGGTCTAAGATTATACTATATACTGGTATCTTATGGTAATGGTTTGTTGGCTTGAACTGAATGTGAATAAATTCCATGATGCATACCTAAGTGGGGTGGTTAGGATTGTGGGTATCCCACCAATGTGGAAGTACTCTTTAGCATATATACCATGTTATTTATGTGTTATTTCTCATTTTTAATTCATGTATATAGGTCCATAATATATGGCTTGAGATCACCTGTCTTGGTGAAACATGTTAGTTTTGTGATCTAGACTTTACTAATGCATGACACCCTATTTTTCTATTTCCTCACACATAAGACCCAAATTTTTATTTTAAAAGTATTCTAAAAGTTAAAATTCCTTATCCATTACACTCCTCTCTAATGGGGTCATATTCTCATGATGTTACAACTTCATCCAACCCCTTCATAAGACCCTTGAACCCATCAATTGTAAGATATGGTGGTTGTATCAAATATTGAATAAGAATCATCCTAGTGAATAACTCCTTATGTATTGGAATCATGGTTATCTAGTCCTTCAATATTTATATTGAATATGTTATTGATCTCATCCTCCATATCTACACTTTATATATATGGAGGCCCAAGGTCTATGGCTAATGGAATAACCACACATTCCTTTCCATTCTCAAAACTCATAAATCACTACTGGTAAAATACATGATAATGGGGGACAAGTTGGGGGGGGGGTGGTTATAAAGTGACACTTCTGCTTTGAAACGTATAATAGTTGAACTTGGAGAGAATGTTAAAGACATTTGGGAAAATAATTTAACAATTATGTAAAAATATTAATTGTGTCATTTGAAATGTAGTTTCTAAGTATATAGTTGTTTCATTACATAGATGATAAAAGTGTGTAAAATATGTGAATTTATGATAGTGGTTTGACCATTTTTTTTTAAAAAGATAAGGAGACTGCATGTGAATAGACACACTTTTTTTAAGTAAACTAATTAATTAATGTATGAAACTTTATTTATGAATCAATGAAATTTTAAAGATTGGTCAGGATAATTTTAATTTATATATATATATATATATATATATATATATATTTACAACTTAATACAACTATAAAATTGGAACCGTAAGTGTACAAACACAATTTTTTACCTTAACTTCATGAAATTTTTTTTTTAAAATTATAGTGAATGATAGCTAGTTTGGTCAAGTATAAGTTTCATAAAATTTTGATCAAAGATCAAAAAATTATAAAATTATTTGTAATGATATGTATATATTCCATAACAAGGTAAGTTATGTAGAAATTAATTAATAGTTAAAAATAATATTGTTAACATTCAAAATTATTCTATATTCAAAAACTACATTTCCTTCTACAAACCCATATAATTATTTTTTAAAATTATAAAATTTCCATGATAAAATGTGTTGATAAAGATGAAAAAGAGTCCTAAATCTTCCAAAAAAGTGTGGACTACTCCATGACTAGATTTTGTCTAGTTTTAGACCTCCCAAAGTGTAGAACCAAATAAATTTTGGAGGGAAAGATAAAAATTCAAATTAATGACTTTTATGGTCTTATAAAGGGCATACACTCTTTACAAAGGGTATACACCCTTGATAAGAACAAAAAAATGCATTAAACATTTTTTCCCATTTTGATCTACCTACTAATATGGTGTGTGTGCTTTGTGAAAAGGCACATGCCCTTTATTGTTCGTGAATTTCTCTTTTTTTCCCAATAATTTCACCCATTAATTTTACATTTTAAAAACTTGAAACTAAGTTTTCATGTTGAAACTCTATAAATTATTCATTTACTTGTCTCTATTAGTATAAATTCATCAATTTATACTCTAGGCATGGAGTTATTTGCGTGAAGATAAATAATGGTATCTAGTTGTCAATGCAAAAGACCAATTAAAGAGATAACAATTGAGGAAATTGAAGTGAAGAGAAAAAAATAAATAAAAATATAAGAAGATAGGAGATCATCCATAATATATTATAGGAAAGGTGAAGGTACTTCTTCCACACTAGGTAATATTTAAAATGAAAATAACATGCCCCATTCCATGGAATTTAATTTAGATGTCTTCAAATGAGTTAAAAAACATAACCAATCATTGTTGAATGTTGAAATTCAAAATGTAGAAAATGTAACTAATGAATTTTTATTATGTGATGAAACATATGAAGAAACACAATATAATGAAACATCCACCCATAATTAAGTTTTTGAGCATGGTGATAATCAACATCAAGTAGTGACCCCAATTTATGTCTCTCCTAATGAAGAGGAATGCAATTCTCCTGTATGGTCTAATGTACATAGTCAACCCTCTACTATCCATATTATGGTTGAAGTGATACCACCATAAAATTTAATAAAAAATATATAACCTACACCCACACCTATAAGAATAATGTGATGAACATGAAGGTATTTAGTTAAAATAGATGAGAAAATAGTATAACATATGAAAGGTAAAATTTTAAAAATATTAGTTTAATCTTTGATCTCAACATGTATGGTACTATGAATTTGAGAAAAATCCATAAAAAAATGATGTCAACTATTTTCTCAATTAATGAAAATGTAAAAAATCCACCTTTTAATGCATAATTTAGGGTTAATATCTAGCAATATGGAGGCATGAAATAATGCAATATTAAATACTCTATTTAATACATTTAATGCAATATGTAATAGGATTTGAAAGAAAGATATAAAAGTGGAAAGATAGGTAATAACATAGTCTATAATGAGCAAGTCAACATCTAAATCTTGATTTCTTAGTGAAACAAGTAAATCATTGAACTTTAATAGAACAACTCTAATAAATGTCTCAAAATGAATAACAAGGCATGATGACCCTTTACTCATATATTGTTGGGAATTTAATGGTAGATTCCGATGAAAAGATAAGGTATTAGTTGAAGGAACAATACATTTGAGTTAAAGTTTTTTGAATAACAACATGAGGGTCTAATTTAATTTAAAAACTATTTTTAATAGAAGCAAAGGTTCAAAAAACCATGATCCACATGCAAAACATTTCTTGGACATGACCCAGATAGAATTTTATAAAAAATTTATTGAAAAATTTAATGGCTAATTAATAATTAGCCAAAGGTCATTTGATATATATAAGACATTAAATGTTAAAATTGACCAAGAAATCACCACATGTTGTAGGATCCATGTTTAATTTTCCATGTATTTCAATTTTTTTTGTCATATACATTATACTTTACATACTAACAATATTATATAGTAATGTAGATGGCTTCCCCACCTAAAAATCAAGAGAATTAATCCCAAGTATTTTATTTCAAAGACCTAAGGGACATATTTTTTGAAAAATAATGTTTAAATGGATATGTGATAATTGTGATGGTTTTTTAAAATTGACCAAATATATACACGAATAAATTTCACATGATTTTATAAAGAAACTAGTTGATTTTAAGAAGTACAAATATATAGAATATGTGTTAAAATATGGGAAAGAGTCATCAAGATGTGAGTTGGTTATGAATAAAGTTTATGTACCTAATTTAATGTTTGAATTCAAGAATAATATTATCCACCAATATGTAAGGCACAAACACAAAGCAAAATGGTTAGATAATCAATTCAATAAATACAAGGAAAACTTATAAGTTGGCACCATTTTTATGGTTGTGGACTTTGCTGATAAATACACACTACAAGCATGGAATGAGGTTCAATCCCAATATTCTAATTCAATTTAAGTTGGAATTTTATGCATATTACATTTATACATGCACCTAATAACATAGATGACAATATAAAGACTTTGAGGGAGTACCACTTTTAAATGAGAAATGACATATCACATTCTCTATATTTTTTCTAAGGTTGTTTTGAGATATTTTATAAAAATATTAATGCAATATTAATCATGTTTGATATAGTAAATTAGGTTATATAATTATGAAAGATAATTTAATAATTCTTGAATATTTTACTAGTTAAGTTGAATGCATAATAAGAATGTGGGTCAACATTTTTGGAGATTCTTTGAGGTTGAGCATGTAAAAGGGGAATGTGATGATGAAGATGCATGTGTAAAAAGATCCTATAAAAAAGGGTAGGGAAAGCACAAGGATGGTTCTAGTTTGATCGATGTTGCAAGTATTGTGACTTAGTGTAATGATTTTTTTTGTCATGGATTAAACAAATATTATCATGTGTAAAAATTATTTTGGTTAATGGAGTAAAAATATAAGTCAATGTAAGAATATTGTAATATAATAAGTGGATTTAATGTTTTTCTCTTCATTCAAAGTTCAAATTGTATTTCATGGACTATTTATACTAAAGATATGGTATGTTTTTTTTAGGATGTCTAAAATTTAATTGGAATGAATGTGAGTCAAAATAATGTGTTTACTAATGCTATTTTAGACCGATACCACCTATAGAGAGTATCCATTCACTCCAAAAATTTATGGATCATGAAAATACATCATCAATTGCTTTTGATCGCATCTCAATTCTTATGCAAACAAGTACAATTTATTCTTAATTTAAATTTAGCTTTAGTTATATTATTTATATCTTTATTTTTTACTATGTTCTTATAATTTTATTATACTTTAAATTTAGGGCATGTTTTTATAGTAATTGCACCTAAGGACAATGATAAGGCAACAAAATACTACTAATGGAGTTGCGTAGAAGCAAAAAAAATTAACCACAAATGTCATGGATGGAAAAAATCTAATTTATCCTATTGGATCCATAGTTGTTACAAGAACTTGGATTCATAGGTGTTATCATAAAAAATAAAACAGTTTTTTATTTGAGGAATTTAAAACACACAAGATGGTGCTTCATTATTCAAATATGGTTATCTCTACAAATATTCAAATGATAAAATATCATGGAAAGCCTCAAAAAATACTTTGTGGAAAATCTGATCATGAAATGATTCTTGAAACAATTAAAAATAGATTTGATTTTAAAGGTATGTTGGATTGACTTGGTAAAGTTAGTATTCAATGCATTCGACATTTCAAATTAATATAGTTAACTTATTTGATTTATTATTTTTAATTTTTAATTAGTTTATCATTATGTGTTTATTTATGTTTAAATATTTTACTAACAATTTATTTTATGTTAGTGGTACTAGATGAGCTTCCACCTTGATGTGTTTGGTGCTATGAGTAAAGAATATTATTCTTTTGAAACAAATAAAAGCCAAAAAATAGTACATTCCATAGAGTTTGATCAAATTTAGTCCTACATTGTAATGTAGGTATAGGAGCATAGTTATATAGTCACAATGCCTATAGGAACACTTTTTAAAAATCTAAATTTCCATTCTTTTTGTATTTTATCTCTTGGAACATTAGTTTTATTGATAAATATTTTTCCAAAAGATGTGTATGTTACTCTAGGTTTAGTTCATGGAAGGCTATAGATGTTTGTTTTATTAAGGTTCCAAAAGGTTACTATGTTTGTTGTATATGAGTATTTTTTTCTATGTATATTATTGTTAATTCACTTCCACAACAAGGTTACATTCTTAGTCAAAGGTATCAAGTATTAATATTTCTAATTACAAAAGTTAATGAGTTTGAATCTTCAAGCCAAATGTCATATTGATTATTTTTTTATTCTAGTTATCTTAGTTATACAACATGTTTTTCAATCCCAATCTATAGAAACAAATTTTAAATAATAATATATGTGAAATGGATGCAATCATCACCAATAAATACAAAAGGATATCCTTGACATCACAACTCATGCAAGGGTGTGGTATGGTTCTATAAATGAGCCAAGATAATCCCAAAGAATAAATGTTGTAAGTACACTAACGAATAAGTTAAATCTCTACGTGTGAATTTTATATACATATGTAATAGATCATAACTAATGTAAATATGTCCTTTCATTACCTTTATAACTATTTTAGACCTATTATCTAGGATTTTAGACTTCATGG
The DNA here is from genome assembly GCA_037957365.1 of Torreya grandis. Taxonomy (NCBI): domain Eukaryota; kingdom Viridiplantae; phylum Streptophyta; class Pinopsida; order Cupressales; family Taxaceae; genus Torreya; species Torreya grandis. The sequence goes on along the minus strand of JARHVA010003804.1, from coordinate 1,500,325 downwards.
ATCCCTAATTTTGATTGTTAATATAACTTGAGACTCCTCTAAAAACCTTATCGATAAATTGAATGGGCATCTTACTAAGTATGTTATCAAGTTAAAAAGCTTAAAAACCTTCTTCTCTTTACTTTGTATTTTCTTCTCTTATGGCCTCTTGAAATAAAATTTTATCTCTTATGCTCACTATGCCTATTAACAAGGCCTATCACCTCCCTTAAAAAAATTTGAACACAAAAAATAACCTCTCCACCTATAGTTAGACTAGTAATCACTTATTAGGGTTATAAAAACCTACACACAAGTTATCACTCACAATTAAGACATCAAACCTACAAAAGAGCACAAAACAAGGTTACTTTGGTTGAATGTTAGACCTAATGCATTGAGTTCCTTCTTTAACTTCTTCTCCAAGCATCTCGAAACACTAAAACCACCCTTAATACTTCAAAAACAACCTTCTCCATGTTGGAAACAAGATGACATAGAGGGGGGGGAATCAGTCTTCAAAAAAATTCATACATTTCCAAATGATCATGAATGAACCATTCTTAAAATCATATACATATTAGTAAGCATAATCATCAAATCTAAATAGCATGAAACATATGAACACAACATATACATGGGAAACCCTCATGGGGAGTAAAACCCATTAAAACATAGCTTAGACTATAGTCCTATAAATAAATAAATCAAATTTTTTTTTAGAACCCACTAAAATTGGAGCACCAACCTCAATATATCAAGTAACAACTTAACAGAGTCTTAAAATGAACACTTACCCAATGAGGAGAATCGTCCCCTAATCTATGAAGCACCTACTTGGATTTAGCAAGCACTAACTTTCAAGGAGGAACCAACCCCATAGATAACTTAGCACCAACTCATCTACATAATTTTTTGATCACTTTCATAAACCATTTTTTCTTATACAATATATTATTATCTACTCCTTCATCTCTTCACTCACTTTAGCCCCTCTCAAACTGACCTTCACCCCTCTTCACTCAACTAGCCCTTTTCATGGATTGGTTAGGTATTCTATCATTAATCTTCATATGGATAACCTATATTAGATATTCATGAAACTTATTTTATGTTCCACATGATATCCTTATTATCACCAATGATTTATATCATTTACTTATCCTCCCCTGCTCTCACTCTCTAAGCATACCAAAATAAGCCTAGTTGCCTTCTTTTTATACAAGACACTTGATCATATCCTTATAAGTCAGATACATATTCAAATAACTTATTTTTTCCTTTTAATATTAACATAACATGACTTATTTATGAATAATTTAATACAATAGGTCGTTCATACATCAAATAGCCCTTATTCCTCTTTTAGGCTTATGGAGATCTAAGAGGTCTTCTTAACAACACTTTACCCTTTACTCTTTCTTTAGGAATATAGAAAGACATAATATTGTAGTAAAACATCATAAAACACTCAAATACCCATTATACCACTTAAATTTATGTACATAACACCTTTTAGTTCCAACTACCACTTGAACCCTTTATCAAATCACTACATATAAAAGACATGTGCATATATAAAAACTCTGTCTTGAAAAATTGAGAAATATAATAAATTTATAAAAACAAACATGGAAAAAAATTAAATATTAAAAATTTTCATGACCTCAATGTCATCATAATCTTCATCTAAAGCTTCAACTTAGGGTAAACAAGCTCAAACACTTCTCTGTAAGATGTTCACTTAGAACTGCCAACTAACTCCAAAACATAGTCAAGGAAACATGAACATCTAACACATTATTAAATATATTTAAAGGATTTAAACACATTAAATTATATTATAAAATCATTATATCAAACTCAATAAATTATATCATGATCTCTAATGAAAATTTTTGGTCTTATAGTCCAACCTTCTGACCTTCTCTCTCATAAACTCTACTCAATTAAATAAGCCATTTTGGCTTCAATGTTTAAACATCTTACTCTAAATTAAAATATTTTTAAAATCATGGATAGTTAATTAAACACCCATAAAACATAATTTTTCATTTAAATTCATTAATCTTACATGAAAAACCATTAGGAAACATCTTTTCACTTCTACTTAATTTTTTTATTGTCTGCATCACTAGGTTTGTTTAGTAACTGGCCAACTTGGATCACCAATAATGTACACCTTAGATATGAGAAACCAATCACAAATATAGATTATTGGGAGAGTTTAATTTAACCTCCAATCACTTTTATAATCATACCAAACCTTTCTAATCTCTTTAGAACAAGATCTTCAATATCGGGTCCTTATTAGGGTTTTATGAGGGTTTAGACCATATTCTAGTCTTAATGATCATTCATTAAAATTATCTACTCTTTATAGAAAAAAATCAAATTTTAATATAAAATAATTCATAATATACCATGAACAACTTATTTTGTCATGTATATGATGCACATGCCAATGAGCACTAAAAACACCTTCTCGGGTAGACAACTCTTCATTTTCTGCACTCGATAAAACATAAAACACTTTTTCAAACCTTTTATTACAAACCAAGACATGAAAAATCTTAAACATACTTTTAAAAAATTTAATAACCTCTATCAATGTTCATATTCACACTTATGTCATGTATATTGATCCTGTTACCTCATATAACGACCATCTCTCTTCTTGATTTCTAAGTCTTGACTTGTAAGTATTTTTATGCCTTGAATCTGACCTTCTAACCACCCTGTAGTCTTCACATTGGAAATATCATATGTTATAATTCCTCTTTTTTATGCTCAAGTGACCTCATACACTCACTCTTATTCATAATTTTAGTATAACTTCTTCAGAGCTACTTACATATCTTCAAAGATCGACTAGGATCTTCATAGCATCTTTAGAGTTGTATACACAGATCTTTAGATCTCAAATCTTAATCATCTTAAATGTATTCAAAACCTTATGTACAAACTAAAACAATATTTCTCATTCTCAAATACTATCAAGTATTATTTAGATCATTCTCTTTAGAGTATTCTCATCTTCATAGTTCATTTAGAGTATCTTAAGAACTACTTGCACAAATCCTTAGATCAAATAGTTTGTTTTTTGGATGTCACTCATTTCATCATGCCACCTAAAAATACCATCTCATAAGGTATATATGTAGCATTAAAACATGATTTACATTTTTTTTACTAACGTGTACTCGCTCATGTTACTTGTCAATGATTTCACTCAAGGTGTCATTATAACATTCTTAAAATAGTATTATTTCATTACATCAATAACACTCATTATGTTGGCAATATAAATCATCATACATACCTCAAGACTTGACCAAGAATTTTCACTAGAAATTTTGAAATTAATGATATTATATTGACATCAATGATATTTGATTGACATCAATGAAAGAACCATGCATCTTTATTAAAACCTCTGACATCAATGACAATATAAAATATCAAAGATAAACATTCAATGATAATTCTCAACAATATCTCCCTCAATAAATGACAATTCTCAACACTCTAAGTTCAACAACACCTTCTCACATCCTTCTTGCACTTTTTATAACCCTAAACTCAAATTTAGAAGGTTTCTTGAGTATGCATACATGCCTATAGACCTTGTAACTCCAATAAATCTATTTAGAACTCACTTAAAATTTAAATCAATTTACATAATTATAAAACATCCTCCCCAATTTTCCTTACAAATTTTAGGCCATTTGGCTAGGTGGATCAAAACGAATAGAGGTTTTCATGACTAGAAACCCTAAATTATTGTACCTAGACTAAGAGCATTCAAAAATCCCTAATTTAATTTTTGAGGACTTTAATAGATATCCTATTCTTTTATATCCTCCCTAACACCATTTACCAACTCTATACAACATTATCAAGCCTTGATAATGTCTAAATAACACAAACCAAGTCTTTTCTTCTATGAGTTACATGGACTTAGTGATGTAAGTGACCTTCACAAAACACCAAATTTAGTTAAGATGTACCACATGACTCTTTAAAAAAATAAGGATTCCCACTAGTCTTCATATAGTGTTATTAATAATACTCAAGGGTATAAACATTCCCTATTGACCTCCAAGGTTCCCTTGTTCCTTTGTACTTGTTCTTGATGTTATTATAACAACAATACAACAACAAATACCCTCAACATGTTTATCACCTCATCAATATGCCAATCATATCTAAGTAAGGATTATCCATCTTAACCTACACTCTTCCTTCAATGGAATTTAGACTCCATTTTTTCTTGTTAAGGGATACACAAGCCTTCTTAGACTATTTTTAAATGAATTAAAACTTATTACAAATACTTTTGCATTCTTTATGACTCTTAAGGGCATGATTCTTTCATAAGACTACTATGCCAAACATAAACACTAATATTCCTATTTACACCTTATTATACTTGAATAAATATAAATAAACCTTAACAGAGGCTACATATTCTTTGTTTCAGACCAAACTTGACTTCTAAACAAAACAAGCCTAAACAGATTATAGACCATACTAGGATTCAAGAAACAAATTTTGGATTGATATTGAGATAGGAATTAAGAAATATTTACATTCATGTACTCATAATTAATTAAATATTTAATAATGACATCTTTCCCTTGAAAAGTTACTTTACCTAAAATAGGGCTAGTAGGCTTCAAGGCCTAATTCACCTTCCTTGATTAAAAAATGAACACATACTAATATAAGGCTTATTAAGGATCCTTAAATATATACACATCTTACACAATTTATAGGTTTTAATATGTTCTTGAGGCTGACAAATCAAGAAAATGGACTTTAAGGGTTTTAAGCCTAATTCCCTAAACTTGTAATGATTGACATTTAGCCATAACTTGTTCTATATATTTCCAATTGATATCAAACCTTTTTATAGATGTAACACACTTCTAAATTCATTTTATTACAATATTTTATATGATTTGGTTGGTTTTATTTCTCACAAAGTGAATTTTACTTATTTATGTTTTAGTTAAGGGTTTTAATGACTGTAGTGGGGATAGAGCTAATAAAATCAACTTTTAATCTTTTGTAAAGCTTTAAAAGGTTTAAAATGTTGGTTTTAGGTCTTACCTTCCTACTTACACCATTATAAACTCTAAAAAATTTTCATTAAATGTAACAATAGACATAATAGACATAATACCCTTAAAATAGACATAATATCCTCATTAGGTCCCTTGATTTACACTATTCAAGTCTCCAACTCAAAAAATAGACATAATACCCTTAAAATACTTACAAATGGTTGCTTAAAAAGGTTTATAATCTCATTAATTTATATATCTCCTAGAGATATAAATTTTTCTCCTCCTCATCTCATCATATTTAATTATCATTCACATTTCTTATATTAAATATTTCTAATAAATTATGCTTCTTAAATGTGAATAATAACCCCTATTAGACCTAACAATGACACTTAAACACTTAAAAATTACTAATGATGCATTTAAAATCTTATCAAGACCTTAAAGACCATAAATTAACTTTATAATAGAGGATTACAACATATTATTTATCCATATTCCCTCTAGACACATTTAAATCCATTATTATAATTTGAATACATTTGCAACATATGATAGAAGTTCACTCAATTTGCACACTTAGAGATGAGAAGATTATGTTAAAGAATGCATTTAGTCAACTATATTTTTTAGTCTTGAGGTTTAATGGAGAGTGTATAATTATTTTTTTATCCTTAAAACAACCATCCTATCATGTCTATGAAAATGGTTCATCAATTGGGCTAATGAGGCATAAGATATGTTCCCCAACCAACTTTTTGGTTGCTTAAGAGACATCTTTCTATGATAGACAACTAGTTTCCATGTCTCACTCATTTTGAGTGGGATATAATCCTCCTAGGAATTCTTAGATGTCTCACCCCTGAAATTTTAAGAGATAATGGCTCATATCTAGCCATCATGGTTCTCCTGAAATGTGTGATGGAAGTTTGCTCAGTTTTCACACTCAATGATGAGAAGATTATCTTAAGAGATGCATATGATCAACTAAAAATTTCACTCATAGGGTCTAATTGAGATAATATAACTAAAATTATATAATTAAAATATCTATCTTAATGGGTCCATAAAAATAGTTCATCGATTAGGCTAATGAAGTATAAGATGAGCCCCCACTGACCAACTTCCAGTCATTTGAGAGACATTTGGATATGATAGATTACTAGTTTCCATATCTCACTCATCCCAAGTGGAAGATAATCACCATGGGTGTGCTTAGAATAATCATATATGAAATTTTAATAGATATTAACTCATCTCTATACATCATTATTCTCTTAGAACATTCAATAGAAGTTTTCTTAGTTTGCACACTCAAGGTTAGGAAGATTCTCTTAAGGAATGTGTTTAACCAACTATAAGTTATAGTCATAGGGTATAATATAGAGAGGATAATGGCCATTATATACTTATAATGGAAATAATAACTTTTTCATGAACATGTTTTTTGAATTGGAGTAATGAGGCACAAGATACGCCCCCCACTGACAAACTTTTGGTCCCTTAGGAGACATATGGATATGATAGAAAACCAGTTATTATGTCTCACTCATCTTGAATGGGATATAATTCTCATGGGTGCTTAGGATACAAGCTATGTAAATATAGTATCTAAATTCTCATATATATCCCTCATGGTTCTCCTAAAATCCTTGATGGAAGTTCTCTCAGTTTTCACAATAATGGATGAGAAGTTTCTCTTAAAGGATGCATCCGGTCAACTACTACTTCACTCTCAAGATCTAATGAAGATTAGATAATGGTAATTATAGCCTTAAAACACACATTTTTATGTTTCCTCATATAAAATTAGTTGATTGGGATAAAAATCTAGAAAATATGCCCTCTATTGACAATTTTTTGGTCCTTTAAGAGAGATTTGGCTATGAGAGAAATATAATTATCATGTATCTCTCAAATCAAGTTAGAGAGAATCCTCCTAGGGTTAATTATATGAATCATATGTGTAAGTGTATTAATAATTGATAATATCTATCCTTCATTTTTATATTGCATTACATGATTGAATTTTTCTTAGTTTGCACGCATAGGGATGATATGATTCTCTTAAGGGATGCTTCCAGTCAAATGCAACTTTCAGTCCTAGGGCATAAAAAATATTGTATAATAGAAATTATAGACTTAAAATTGAAATTAAAATATGTCCAAATATATGGTTCATCAATTGGGATCATGATCCACAAGATACACCCTCTATTGACAACTTTTGGTCATTTAAGAGAGATTTGGCTATGAGATAAATATGGTTATCATGTCTCACTCGAATTGAGTTAGATATAACACTCAAAGGGTTATTTATATTACTCATACATGTAAGTGTAGGAGTTTATTTATTTTCCATAACCCTCATGTTTATCTTAAAATATGTGATGGATGTTTTCTAAGTTTGCATACTTAGGGACGAGATGCTTCTCATAAGAGATGCATATGGTCAACTACAAATTTTAGTTATAGGGCTTGATGGAGAAAAATTAAAATATTATCTAACCTTAAAACACCCATTCATATGTGTGTTAATATATGGTTCATCTATTTGGATAATTATCCATAAGATACAACCTATACTGACAAGCTTTTAGTCCTTTAAGAGAGATTTAACTATGAGAGAAATATGGTTACCACATCTCACTAAAGTTGAGTTATAGAGAATACTCCTAGGGTTTATTATAGGAATCATTAATTTAAAATTATGAAATACAAACTCATCTCTTTCCCTCATAGCTCTCCTATAATGTGTGACTAATCTTGGCTTAATTTACACATTTAGGGATGAGATGCTTATCTTAAAGGATGCATCTGGTCAGCTACAACTTTCAATCCAAATATCTAAAAAATATAGAATAATGGATATTATAGCCTTAAAAATCCCATATAGATGTACCTACATATATTTTTCATCAATTGGGATAAAAAGACAAAATATACACCCACTATTGATAAGTTATTAGTCTTTTAAGAGAGATTTGGTTACAAGAGAAATTTGGTTGTCACATCTCACTCAAATAGAGTTAGAGAGAATCATAATAGTGTTAGTTAGAGGACTCATACATGAAATTTTAGGATATTTTGGTTCATCTATATCCCTCATAATTATATTAAAATGTATGGCCGAAGTTGGCTTAATTTCCACACTCATAAACATGATGCTTCTCTTAAGGGATGCAACCAATCAACTACAACTTTCAGTCCCAGGGCCTGATAGAGATTGGATAATGGATATTTTACCTTAAAAACCCATTAAAATGTGTCTACATAGATATTTCATATATTTTGATAATAAACCATAATATACACCCTCTATTGATAATATTTTGGTCCTTTAAGAGAGATTCAATTGTGAGATAAATTTAGTTATTGTGTCTCACTCACATCAATTTAGATAGAATCCTCTAGGGGTTGTTTAGAGGACTCTATATACAATGGAAATTTAATCTGATCTACAAATCAATCCTAGCTTGAATAAGATAAATCATACTTACCCTTCTACTTGTTGTTACATTTAGACAATTGGGGTCTTGACTGAGATGGATTTGTTAGACATAACCAGGGGGTCCTTTACCATAATAATATCTCTAGAGAGGGTTCTAAAGCCTCTAGTCAAGAAAAACCATATAATAAACCTAGATAGGGAATTTATTTTCCATATTCACAAAGTAATATAAATTAAAGTAAAATCTAACCTAGTAGTCACCAAAGCTTGTGGCACAAATGATGGTAATAAACATAAAATTAAACATGCATATAAGATATCTACTTAATCCAATGTAGAGGAAATCCTAATATATGGATAAATAAGATTATAAATAATAAATTCAAATATATCTATTTTAACAAGTTGGATAAAGAGTTATGAATACTTACCTTTGAAGTTGAACCCACCAAGCCTCAATCTCTCCCTTGGCAAGTTGATTTATAAGAGGTTGTTGTGGTATGTAAGTATAACAAGTATAGGTCATCTCAAGGATAAATTACTTCTCTATGAATCCAATAGAGTTATCCATAATATAAAGATTTATATTTCTAAGTGTAGTATTAAAAACCTAAGCAAACTCTCCTCAATTAGAATGGTGGATAAGCATATGAGAAATATATGATGTTCTTCTTCTTAGCTCCCTCTAATAAATGGTGAAGAGGATGTGTATATATAGATAAATCTAACCCTAAACTCTTATAAAGGTTTCACTAACAGTGTGAGCCTAATTGACCCTATATAATTAAGTAATAAAACTAAAGTTAGATCCTAGACTAGGTTAGCCCAGGCTGACAAAGTTTTATAACATGCTAGTATATATTTTAAGTACATGGTTAGCCAAGGCTAATTTTTTTATATTAAATGTCAAAAAGATTTTTTGGCTAAGATAAGGGATAAAAATAGGCATTATAAATATAAAATAAAACATGGGCATATAGCTTATTATACTTTTAATTTATATTTATACTTTCAATATGTTTGAGAGTGATTTCAGACCTCTAGGAGTTATAATTGAAATTATAGATGTTGGAGGGTCCTATTGGATTTTAGACTTAGCCATATTTTAGGGTTATAGGAATTTAGGGAGGCATCATAAGAGGTAAATGGAAATACACTTTAAATTATTTATACTAAGGGTAGGAATGATATAAAGCCACACCAATTTTTCAAATCACCAATGGTCTTCCTACCTCTTTCTTGGTACACCCTTTAAGGTGTGCACTCAGAGAGATTGAAACTTGATATGTTCCTACAAGAGATAAAGTGTTAGTAAGTGGAAAATTTAATAGAAATATTGTGTGTATACATATTCCACAATCAAAGCTCATCATGTGTTACATGAGTGTAACATGGGATGGTGCTTTGATAAATAACATGGCAACATAGGAAAATGAGCTAACTAGAAATGAAATAATAAAATTAATGTTGAAATGAAATGAAAGTAACTAAAAGTACCATATATATACATTGATTTACCTTTTTGATGAATGATTTCATGTAAATATCCTAGGCTTGATTGTGGAGGGCACAATACCTATATTTTAGAAACCCTAGGGAGACAAAACTAACAATAGAATCAATGAATGCGTACATATGATGATTAAAGAAAAAATGAATAACTCTAAAAACTAATTAAATTTATTAGAAAAATGGCAAACTAAGATTGTTAAGGCTAGGTTAGAAATAAAATATTAAGCACGTAAATGAAAAATGATAGAAAATAAATGTAGAACAGACAAAATCATGTTGGGAAGCATGTATGACATAAATGACAACTGAAATATCAATGCAATAAAACTCTAACAAAGATATGTAAGCAAGAGAAAAGTAACCACATGTAATATAAACATGTTGAATCAAACATAAATAAAAACATGAATGAATGAAATTGAAATGTATGTCAAGATGTAAAATACACATGTTAATTCATACATAAATTAAAACATGTAATAGTGTAAAATGTCATATGTAATATAAGTTAATCCCATAGAAATCAAGCAATAACATGATATATATATGGAAAATCAAAATATCTAAAAGAATGAGTACTCAAACTTAGTGCTTGTTATAATATACAATGTAATAAATCAAAACCACCTCATGACATGACATGTATGATAATGAGATGGTGTGGTAAGTAAATGGTGTAAGGGTGTTTGCCAGTAATTTTTGGTCCTATCAAAGGTCTTACAATACAACTCATAAACTGAGTCAAAGAGGCATAATAAGTAAAATGTAATCAAGGATGTGATCATCTAAAAATAGCATCCAAAAAGAAGAATATTGGGAAAATATGATGTAAATAAGGAATGTGAGTTTCCACATCAGTGATGTGAACATCCTTAGCAAGAATGAGACACATTTATCAAGTGAGAAAGACTAGAAACTATCAATAATGTTATGATCTTGATGGGTGGATTTCACTAATGCCTCAAGGTTTTGGTGTAATAGATCATCACATTTGGTGTCATGACACAAGTGGCTACACTAGTATGGTAGTGTTCATTTAGGGCTCGTATATGTAAGGGATCCTAGTGTACATATGAAAATCTATCCTAGAGTCTAGGCTTCAAAATCATGGTGGGATGTTATGATCTTGATGGGTGGATTGCATTAACACCTTGAGGTTTTGGTGTAATAGTTCATTACAAATAAAAAATACTTAGGACACTCTGACTAATAAACATAAATATTGTGAAGCAAGTGAATTAGATATATTAACCCAGGAAGGATATATGAATGAAAAATAAAATGGACCTACCTTCTCGCAACATGTTCTATGTTATTTAGGACTCCTTATAGAGTTATTGATCTACTATGAATATTGGGTACTTATGTGAGAAAGTAGCTGGCACTAGAAGTATATGATATAATGAGACCTCCTACACTAGTCTACTATCCTACCATACCCCAATGGACCTCAGCTCTATCTTGACACCATCTGTGGAGTTTGAGCTTTGACTAAGATAGGGGATATGCCAAATATAGATCATGCTTTTTTTTGTGATCTAACTTTAATATTATTTTTTCCTTCTAATCAGTGCCTTTTATTCCTTTTGTGATTTGGATTTTAACTCTCTTTTTTTTTCTATTCCTCCTTCATACAGATTTAGAGAACCAATCATGAGTGAAATAGGTGACGAACACAAGATAGTTTATACTTGGTCACTAGATAAAAGGACCTAAAGACCTAGGTGTCTAAAGACTCTTGTACTTTCCCACAAGTAAGTGTGTAATCTCAAAATTGACCTCTATGTGACTCAAATGAAATAAAATAAGGGAAATATGGGGATAATAAGATATATATCCATGTAATAATTGATTCAATGATGAATATGCTTGTAACTGATCATAAAGAGGTGAAATAGTGCCATGAAAAGGATGGGGATATGCTATGATATTCATGTCATAAGAGAATTCATATTAATGTGAAACAAATATATCACAAGCACCAATGAAAGTAGTAATCATCCTAAAATAGGGGGAAAGTAATTTAAATATGTTTTAATGTGGTAATTTGTGAGGAGAGCCTAGTCCTATCCATGGTTCTACATTGTACCTCACAAGGTAAAAACCAATGAGGTGAATGTTAAGTAATGGGTAAAATAATCATAAAGCTACTAAGGCAAATAATCACATAAAAATAAAATAATGAAACAAATATTTAATATCCAAAATTAAAATAAATGCTAAATGTAATTTGTAATAAAACTGAATAACCGAAAGGAAACAATGGTGCTATTAAAATGTGTTTGTGAGGAAGACCTAGTCTTATCTAAAGTATTACAATGCAACTCACAAACTATAAAGTAAAATACAACCAAAGAACCCAAAGTAAAAAATGGTGTAAGTAAAATGAAAATAAATGAAATAAAGTGCACAAAAATAAAGAAACATGAGACAAAAATAAAAAATAAAATTTATGCTAACATTTATATCAAATATGAGCATATGGAAAGGTTTGTTGAGGTTTAATTTGTTTGTTATTATGAAATGTAAAATAAGAGTGGCCATCATAAGATAACCCAATGGGTAATTGTATGTATGGATGGACATCACAAGATGCCCCAATGTGTGATATGGGGTGAGGTGAAATCCAACCATTAAAATGATTTGAAATAGGTTTGTTGGTTGATTTGGAGATAGGTAAATGTGTTGGTTTGTTGGATTTTAAGGATGTTGAAATTGAAATAATATTTTTAAGTAAGGTATGAAGAGTTCCATACTAAAAATGAGGACCATGTATAATGCACTTTGGAGAAGGCATTTAGACTAGGCACTCCTTGGGTTCATGTGAACTAAGAGGTTGAGGTTGGATAAATCCAACCATTCATTTAAAGTTCATGTTATCTATCATTTCCTTATTGGTAAAGGAAGAAGAATAAACTATGGTTTGGATAATATTAGTGGATGGGGTAGAGGTTTTGGGTAATTATTATTGATCAATAGGTAAATGATGTTGATGGGATTATGGTTCTTTATATTGGACTTGCAAGGCTTAAAGATAGTCTTAATAATGTTATTTTTATAGATTATCAAGATTGAAATGTGGACCAAGAAAGAAAGTAAGAATAAATCTATGAAGATCACAAGTCTCATGAGAATAACCTATAGTAACATGACACCAATAAAACTTATCAATATTGTACCATTTTGGAGGAGGTTCTAAAGTATCAAAGCTCATGTGTTTAGAGGGTGGTAATTTCTTCTCAAGTGCTTATAGACTTAAATGATGGTGGGTTGGGTTAAAATTAGTTGAATTAAATGATCCCTTTTGAGTTTTTGGAGGCTTATAAGAATAAATTTTATGATAAAATGATTTTTAAAGGTTCCTTAGTAGTTGCTTGAGGTGATTTAAATTGAGTCATAATAAAGTCTTGCCTTTTTTATTGGTCTAAAGCTTCTTATAAATTTTTAGGGAAAAATATCTAAACTTTGTATTAAAGATTAGCTTTAATACTGGTAACAAATAATTTTGAAAGATTGTCATCATTCATGTTATAGTACACTTTATGAGCTAGAGACTTCCATCATTTGATTAAAATGTGAATAGATTCATTAGGATGTTGTTTTACATTGATGAAATGGCTAATGTAATTATTAGGAAGGTCATCATGTTGGAATTCCTTAATTACATAATTACATAAATCCTATAGTTATGAGAGGGAATGTCTAAGAAGTTGGTTGTACCATTCAAGTGCATCACCAATAAAGGTTTTGTCTAGGAGCTTGGTGGTCGTAAAGGTTTTAATTTGGACCCATTCCTTATAAAACTACTAAAATATTTAAGAAAGTTAGTGGGTTCATTAGTTCCATCATATATAATAGTTGGAGAAACCTTTCCAATATATATTGATGCAATGAATGGAGCTCAAGGTTGATTTATAATATGTCTATGTATTTTGTTATGCATTATTAGTTGAGGGATGATATTCCCATTGGCATCTCTAAGAAGAGGAGGGATTTTTTTTTTTTAATTTAGTTGATTCATGATGAGTTGAGGTGGTTGACTAGCCATTTTTAAAATTGAATTTGCAATTTCATCATTTGGGAATGGTTGGTTGTCTTCATAACATTCATTTGTTAAATTATTTGAGAAATAATTTGAGTTTTATCAAAGGGAGGATTTTCATTTCTAGTGGTATGACGTGGGATGTTAGTGTTGGTAGGAGGAAGATTCCCTATATTGGTAGTAGGGGATGGATTATTGGGAGGAGGATTATCTATATTTTTAGTAGGAGGTCTAGGATGAATTACCTCAACTATATTACATTATGTAGTAATTGGTTTTGGATTAGGAAGACATGAAGGAGGAAATTGAATAGTTTCATCTGAAGTAATAAAATAAGTGAGGTTCTAATCTAAATTCTTAATTATGTAGTGTTCTTGACTAATTGGAGGCTAAAAAGATAACAAAATTAATAGATAAGATTATATCTAAAAAAATAGTAAGAAAAATATGAATAACTAAGTCGAATAGGCCAACTTATTTTTATGGGAAAGCTAAGTAGAATAGTCTATAATAGATGGAATTGATCCAATTGACCATGTTTTAAAGGAAGATAGCCTGTAAAAGATTGAGTTGAATATGTTGAATATGTTTTGAGGATAAGGATTTATTTTTTAAAATGTTATAAATTATAGATGACTAAGAAAAATAAATTGAACACATAATCAAATAGATCAATGTGTTTGATATAATTGTAGCACACAACACAAACCTTATACCACTATTGGATAGTACTAATTTTTCAATATATAGATGACTAAGAAAATTAAATTGAACACATAATCAAATATATCAGTGTGTTTGATATAATTTCAGCACACAACCCAAACCTTATACCACTATTGGATAGTACCAATTTTTCAATACAAAAAATAATTTACAAAGAGAAATAAGAAAAACTGAAATGTGAATGCTAATCTAGGTGGTCATTCTTGAATGTTTTTAAGTTAAAATATTTTTGTAATTAATGTGATAGGGATTTGGTTATAAAAAATAAATATAAATGTAATCTAATGCTAGTTTTAGGTATGTTAAGGATGAAATACATCTATATTGGTGATGGTAATGGCTTGGTATTGAGGCCTACCCCTCACTTCACAATCCCATATTGATAAAGGTGTTAGGGGATTTGAAAATATATACCATCAACCACATATTTATACTTGTCTAGAAAACTAAGTCAGTTTCCCTCTTGGTGATGAAATCCAAGTAGATATACCTGGGGTAGAACTTGTTTAATGATTTTTGATGTTATATGGTTTTGAAGTGTGTAAAAATAAATAGTGTGACTAAATAGATAAATTAAAACCTCCTATTTATTATTTTTACTACTCTAAGTAAGAAAGAAAAAAATTAAAATTTTATTAATTACTAATATGATAAGTTGATTCCTTTGTTTTAAATAGTATAGAGTTAGTTCAGGAAACCTTGTATGCAAAAAATATAGAATAGAATCAATAGGATCAATTCTATATGTTGAAGCAATATATAGAAGAACATTATTGAATAGGTTGATTGAGCCTTCTAGATAGCACAACAAGCTATATAACTATGTTGATCTAGTCAACCCAATTCACTATAAGGCTACATTTTTATAAACTATAAACTATGAAAATAGGACTATAAATGAAGAATAGAAATGATTAAGAAGGTAAGAATAAACATAATTTTTTTGAATATGTTGATGTTGCTTTTTTTTTATATTGAAAATTTTCTAATAGAGTTTTTTGTGTTGACTATGTTTTAAAACCTATAAGCAAAAAGAAAATTGAGGCAATTGAACTGATCTAGTTACCTATGGTTGAAGATGACCTACACAAAGAAAAATAGAGTTAATCTAATTGATTGTCTGTTAAACATATGTATAAATTGGTAAAATGAATCGAAATGCTCAATCTAATACTATAGAAATGAAATAAATCATAAATCTTAATAAATGAAGGCATGAAAGAAAACCTGTAAGGGTTAGTTCACATCAGGTGTACCAAAATTTATACATGGGAAAGTGAAGCTTATCTACAAATCAATCCTAGCTTAGAAAAGATAAAGCACACTTAACCATACACTTGTTGGTACATTTATACAATTAGGGTCATGAACAAGATGGATATGCTAGACCTAACTAAGCAGTCCCTCACCATAATAATATCAGTAGAGAGGGTTCCAAATCCTCTAATCAAGCAACACCATGAAATAACCCTAGCCCGGTCCTATGTTTTCTTATTCACAAAGTAAATACAAAGTAAATTAAAATATAACCTATTGTTCACCAAATATTATGACACAAAATAGGGGTAATAAACATAAAAGTAAACATGCATATAATATCTCTTTTTAAGCCAATGTAGAATAAAATTTAATGTATGGAGAGAGAAGAATATAATATAACAAATGAAAATATATCTAATTTAATAATGAGGATAAAGAGTTAGGAATAATTTCCTTTGAATAAAAACCCATCTAGCCTCAATATCTCCCTTGGATAAAGTGACTTTCAAGAGGTTATTTTGGTATGTAAGGATAACAAGGATAGGTCAACTCTAAGCTACATGACTTCTTTATACAACCAAAAGACTTATCTCAATCAACCCTATATAATTAATTAATAGAATCAAGTTAGGACTAGATTATTTCAATAAAGTTTGATATATTTCCATAACATCCTAATATATATTTTTAAGTAAATGGTCATCACAACCAGATTTTGTTCGATAAATGTCAAAAATAGTTTTTGGCATAGGTAGGGGATAAAAACATGCAGTATAAATATGAAATAAACATTTAAGTTGAAATTTAGACATGGAAATATATTTCATTATACTTTAATTTATATTTATACTTTATGGATGTTTGAGAGTGGTTTTTTACCTTTATGAATTATAATGCAAATTATAGATTTTGGAGGTTCCTATTGGATTTTAGACTTAGCCATATTTTAGGGTTTTATAATTTTAGAGAGTCATCATAAGAGGGAAATGGATAGACACTTTAAATATTTTGTAATAATGTTATAAATGATATAAATCCATAATAATCCTGCAAAGCACCAATGGTTTGCCCACCCATTTCCTAGTGTACCCTTTAAGGTGTACACTCAGAGGGATTGAAAATTGATAGGTTCCTATAAGAGAGAAAGTGTTAGTAAGTGGTAAATTTAATAAAAATATTTTATGTATACAAAGTCATCTATGAAAGTTTAGGAGATAAAGTATCATCTTTATCCATGATGGTCCTCTTATAACACCTGACCGAAATTGGCTCAATTTTCACACACTTGGACGAGATGTTTCTATTAAGGGATGTGTTGACCCATTTTGCCCACAAGAAAAATCTTGGTCACCTTCTTCACCTACTGTTTAAATGCCAATCATTTTCAGGTTCAGCAAGTTCAGAGAGTTCATTTCATGCCCAGGTTCAACGGTTCAACGTCCTTGGTTCATTGGCGCACACAGCTTAACACTAAGGCAGGCGCTTTGAGGAGGAAATTGGGTGAGGTTCAAGTTAATCAAAGTCAGGCACATTTCAATGCCAAAAGCCTGTGGCCTGATACAAAAAAACTTGTGGCTTAATACAAAGGCAAAGACATAAGGCAGTCTGCGAAGGACATGAGAAGGCCCGTCAGCAATCAAATAGCCATCATGGACCCAACTAGCAGGCAGAGGAGTAGGCCACATAAAAGTTTAGGAAAAGAAGCTAGTATGCCTGATGATGTCTCTAAGCTATCAAATTTAATGAAATAGAATAGCCATTGGGTTTTCAAACATTGAAAAAGGGAAAAGGGCCTGAATGTAGCGACCCATCAAGGAGTTCGCCTAAAGGGCCAAGCGGCCAAAAAAGACAAGGATGCAGAAGAAGACAAAACAAAGTGATAGACAAGGAGATGACATGGCACAAAAGTGACAAGGTAGTCCAAATATCAAAGTGTAGGTGATTTATTGCCTGTTAATTACAAATGGTGCAAACAACATACAGTAGGGCCCATGTATTTAAAAAAGGGGACAAATTTTCATCTATTGGCAGAAAAGAGGCATGACCCATGCTTCTACATTAAAGCTCGAATGCCAAAGTCAAATTTGATGATTATACAACATGGTTTTAGTAGGCTTCTTATATGATGATGACAACACAATAGTGTTTCCTCTTTCCAATGGGTGTGACAGGCCAACTTGTCAAAAAAGCACCAAGTTTCTTTCCCTTTTCTTCTATTTATTGTAACTTCTCATTTCTAAGAAGAATCGATTCTTCCACTTTTGTAAAGGCGTAGCCTTGGAAAAATTTCACCTGAATCAAATAAAATGCAATTTTTTACCTCCATTTGGATAGATGTTTTAGAGTATGCATTGAATGTTTGTCTGTGTCCAGTCATCGTTTCTTGATGCTCTCACAGGTTTAACACCAGCAGACCTGTCATCTACAAGGTGCCATTTCTACAGCTGAAAGGAGAAGAGCTAACATTTGAGAAGACCAGAATAGAAAGAGTTACTTATAGTGTGCATTTCACAACACCTCAGTGATTTTCTATCTCCTGTGTTTTCATGAAAGCCTCCCTGCTAGTCTTTTACAGCCTGATCTTTTCTGCCAAATGTGTAGTGTATGTCTGTATTTGTTTGGTTCTAGGAGTGGATGTGTGAAGGTCAATCTTTATTTTGGTGCATCACCTCTTTAGAGTAGGTTTGTTTTTATTGCAATCTCTCTCTCTTTTCATACCCCCTTTACATCTATATATATATATATGTGTGTGTGTGTGTGTGTGTGTGTGTGTGTGTGTTTTGCACTTGCTAGAAACAATAGGATGCATCGAAGGGAGCTAGCCCTTATCTAGAGACTCTCTCCTCCAGCTTCACCGGTCCCATAGGTGAGAGGAGAGTTTCCATGTTGTGAGGAGAAGGCAAGAGCTAGGCCTCATTGCCTCAAATGTAATCTCTTGTGTCAACAGTTCTGGCATGCCTGGTGGGACCAACTGGGATAGGTTTTGTCCAAAAGAGTTAAAGAATTTTGGTGTGTTTTTCAACCGACCAGCCTTTGGAGGCTTCTGCATCAAACACCAATGGTGACTCTAAGTTGAATCTACTAGTTAAGTAGCCTAGTGCCATCAGAAATCCACTTTCTTTATGTATAATCCCTTTGCACAAAATCATGGGCCTTATATTCCTTCATATTACCATGATCAGACTCAGCCTCTTTATGGCATCCCCGCAAGCAACTCTCCTATTTGCCCTGCAATGATAAGGGAAATGAGGCTAGATTTTGAGAGGCAAATGATGGAAATCAATAGGGAGGAGGAGCAGTATAGATATCAACAAGAGCTGATGTATAAGGAGAAGTGTTTGTTTAGGCAAGCACAGGCTTCGCAATCCATGAAGGATGAGGAAACAAAATGGAGAAATCCATTTGTCCAAGGTAGTCATCCTTATGCACCCCTTCTTAATCTAAATAAAGCACCTTCTTTTGTGCCAAATCCTTTCTATCAAATAGCACTTGCTCACTCCAATTCACCAAATGCATCTGTTCTCAATCCCGTGTGCCTAGCTTTCCAATACCAGAGGGCATTAGAGCAACCCCCCATGGAGATTAATCTTCCCAATCATTTATATTGTGAATCTTCCATTGGGGGGAATACCACCAGCCAGCATGTCCCTCCTCTGAAGTCTCCTCCAACACACCAGCAGTGTTTTCCTTGCATTCCCCAACCTCCCCAAGTCCTTCAACATAATGTGTAGATTCCGAGTTGGAGGAAGGAATGCCAGGAACCAGCTCTGATCTTTGGAGAGGATCATGTTGGCGACCTCTAAGAAAGACTCTTTCAGGACAACTTAGCCAATCAAATTGAAGATTTAGAGGCTAGGATGAAGCTGCTTCTTGAAAGAGAGAAAAAACTTACAGACCTTATAGAGGAGCCTCAGGACCTTGTGGAAAACAAAGTTACTACCTGTTCGTAGGAGCAAAATTCTAATTCAAAATTCCTGACTTGGGAGGAAATAGTAGAATCATGGGGCATGAAGGAGGAAGAGCAAGGTTTTTCTCAAAGCCTTAAAGAAGCTAAAGCTGCACCTGCTCATGATAATGCTTGAGATCTCCAGGAAAAACTCTTCCAAGAAGATCTGGCCAAGAGAATAACAGAGTTGAAATCCAAAGAGAAATTCCTTAGCCAATGTGTGGTGGATGGTTCAGACCAAATAGCACATTCCATGCCTGAACACACCCCACCTACACATTTCCAAGAGAGTTATCAGGCCGTGCCTGATATTGATGAAGTGTTGATCAAGTGGAGAGGGGAGAATCATTTGATTCTAGTTTAAGGTCTGCCTCCTCTTCCACATGTTTTTACCACTTCACCCCTTCTCAAGGAAGAACCTATCCTGTAGGAGGCAAGTGAGGAGCAGAAGATTCAATATGTAGTCTTTCAAGAAGCTACCATGAGCGATAATGAAGAAAAAATCATCATTGATGCTCCTTGTGAAGACCTTATTAGTAGTGGAGAAGATGCAAGTCTTGCATATATGCAAATGTTCCAGCAATATGAAGAGGAAGAAATGCATGGTAAGCTCTCTTCTCCTCTATTTGATGAACTTCCTTGTTGTTTTGATGATGAGGATGACTACGCTAAGGAGCCTGAGTTGGAGGAAAGAAAGGAGAGGTCTATCTTCTTGGAGGAACCCCTTGAAGAAGAGAGTTTTGAAGAAAGAGGTGATGTTCTGTGGGATGAGCAATCATTTTGTGAGTCCATTTTAGACATCACAGTAGTCATTCTTCTTCAAGAAAGCCAAAGGGAAGTAGAGGATGAGTCTGATAAAGCTTGCAATGAAGCAGAAGGAAATGGGTTAGACCATGATGCATTGCAGAGGGAATGTACATGTCAAAGGGCTAATGGTGATAAGCCAATAGCCACTAATTTCTTGGTGAAGAGCACCAATTTTAAGGACCAACATTCAACAGGCTTCCAAGGAAAAATAGATTACATATATGTCGAAGGCATGTTTGATTTTGATCCACTCGAATTCCAGCCAATGCAAGTGATAGGCAAGAAAAGCAGGTCACCAACTCTCTTTTTCATTCATCTACTTGCCTACCACTATAAGTCTTCTTGCCAAGAAGGGGACTTAAGAAATTTTCCTTTTGATCTAAGAGGGAGGCAAATTTTCTTGGTTAGTTGTATATAATAGTTTGCTTTCAATTGTTTTTTCCTATTTTCCCTAAGTGCAGTTGCATAGGTAGCATTTTTTAGCCTTGTGTGTTTCCCTTTACTTGGGGGTAAAGGCTTCATAGATGATTCTCAAATATTTTGGGGCTGTTGCTAACTTTCTTTATAGCTACATCTAACTCTGTGCCCAATGGATTTTAAGGCAACTGGTTCTAAGTATAGCAGGCATGCTTCCCCTATGAGTTGCCAAATTGTTGACCCATTTTGCCCGTAGGAAAAATCTTGGTCACCTTCTTCACCTGTTGTTTAAATGCTAGTCATTTTTGGGTTCAACGAGTTCAGAGAGTTCATTTCATGCCTGAGTTTAACGGTTCAACGTCCTTGGTTTATTGGTACAAATGACTCAACACTAAGGCAGGCACTTCAAGGAGGAAATTGGGTGAGGTTCAAGTTAATCAAAGTTGGGCACATTTCAAGGCCAAAACCCTGTGGCTTGATACAAAAAATCCCATAGCTTAATACAAAGTCAAAGACATAAGGCAGTTTGTGAAGGACATGAGAAGGCCCATCAGTAGTCAAATAGCCAGCATGGACCTGACTAGCGGGCAGAGGAGCAGGTCGCATAAAAGTTGAGGAAAAGAAGCCAGCAGGCCCGATGACGTCTCTGAGGCCATCAAATTTAATGAAATAGAATATCCATTGGGTTTTTAAACATTGAAAAAGGGAAAAGGGCCTAAATGTAGTGACCCACTAAGGAGTTTGCCTAAAGGGCCAAGTAGCCAAAAAAGACAAGGATGTAGAAGAAGACAAAACAAAGTGACAGACAAGGAGATGACATGGCATAGAAGTGACAAGGTAGTCCAAATGGCAAAGTGCAGGTGATTTATTGCCTATTAATTCCAAATGGCGTAAGCAACATATAGCAGGGCCCATGCATTTAAAAAAGGGGACAAATTTTCATCTGTTGGCAGAAAAGAGGCTTGACCCATGCTTCTACATTAAATCTCGAATGCCAAAGACAAATTTGATGATTATATATCATGGTTCTAGTAGGCTTCTTCTAGGATGATGATAACACAATAGTGTTTTCTCTTTCCAATGGGTGTGACAGGTCAACTTGTCAAAAAAGCACCAAGTTTCTTTCTCTTTTCTTCTATTTATTGTAACTTCTCATTTTTGAGAAGAATCGGTTCTTCCACTTTTGCAAAGGTGCAGCCCTAGCAAAATTTCACCTGAATCAAATAAAATGCAATTTTTTACCTCCATTTGGATAGATGTTTTAGAGTATGCATTGAATGTTTGTCTATGTCCAGTCATCATTTCTTGATGCTCTCAAAGGTTTAACACCAGCAGACCTGTCATCTATAAGGCACCATTTCTGCAGCTAAAAGGAGAAGAGCTGACATTTGAGAAGACCAAAATAGAAAGAGTTACTTACAGTGTGCATTTCACAGTACCTCGGTGATTTTTTGTCTCCTGTGTTTTCATGAAAGCCTCCCTGTCGGTCTTTTACAACCTAGTCTTTTCTACCAAATGTGTAGTGTATGTCTATATTTGTCTGGTTCTGAGACTGGATGTATGAAGGTCGATCTATATTTTGGTGCATCGCCTCTTTAGAGTAGGTTTGTTTTTCCTGCAATCTCTCTCTCTTTTCATCCCCCCTTTACATCTATATATATGTGTTTTACACTTGCTGGAAACAACATGATGCATTAAAGGGAGCTACCCCTTATTTAGAGACTCTCTCCTCTAGCTTCGCCGGTCCCACAAGTGAGAGGAGAGTTTCCATGTTGTGAGGAGAAGGCAGGAGCTAGGTCTCCTTTCCTCGGGTGCAATCTCTTGTGTCCACAAGATGCATTTGGTCAAATATAACTATCAGTATTGGGGCCTAATAGAGACTACATAACAAATTTTATATCAAAGAATTTATACTTCCATAGTCCATACAATTACAAATAATATTTTTGGGAGAAACTATGTTACATTTTGAGGATCAACACATTTTGGATCCACTACTATGATCCTTCATCAGGATCTTTCCTGATGAGGGATCAGAGTAGTATATCCAAAACATGTTGATCATCAAAATATAACACAATTTTTTTCTAAAAATATTTTCTTCAACTTTTATATCCTTAAAACACCCATACATACATGTATATTTATATGGCTCATCGATTGGGATAACAAGGCACAAGATAAACCCCCCACTAATTGATGTTTGGTCTATATTAAGAGATTTGGCTATGAGAGAAAACTCATTATATTATTTCATTCATTTCAATATATAGAGAATCCTCCAGGGTATTTTCATAAAACTTGTACATGTAATTGTAAGAGCTAGTGGATCATATCTAGTCCTCATGGTTATCATTCAACCCAAGATTGAATTTTTCATAGTTTTCTCACTCAAGGACTGAAGATGAGGCACAAACCATAAAATGAAGAAATAAAAAACCTAAAGGAGAGAATCATAATAAATATTTCAAGGTTTTTGATGAATGAAATGATGTATGGTGGAGTGTATAATGAGAGCATATAGGTCTGTATATGAGTATGACAGTCTATAGTATATTATGTTGTAAATATTTGTCATGAAATGAATAAAATATATGATTTGGTGTATATAACCTCTTATGAGTTTCTACAAGAAGTTTTTTTAGAGTGTTTAGATCCATTTCAGGATTTGAAACAAGTTCATATAGAATGAAATAGGTATAGATAAGGTCTTTCAATCATTATAACCACTTAAGAATACATAAGATATTTATTTAAGCTCTTAGGTTAGAGACTACGTAAAACCCTACCTAGGTTTTTAAGCATGTGAAAAGCATTAGAATTTTTGTAAACCAACCAATTGATGTTAAATTTATATGGAACACATAAAACTATTTTATATATCTGTTTTAGGTGGTTTCAAGTTGTGAGAGTGTTTTTAAAAAAAAAAGAGTTTTAGGGTCTATAGACCTATCTAAACATAATTTATAAACCTTGTTAACCTAGGTTATGTTGATTTAAAGAGTATGAAGGTTAACCAACGTGTTTTTTAACTATAAGTGATTGTTTAAAATTTTATGCAATTGATTCTATGATTTAATTTATTTGAAGAGGAAGAAATAGTGGAAACCTTATAGACAAGTTTATCAATATGCCTAAAGAAGTCTTATTTTTGTTCTTTTTGTGTCATAGCAAGAGAAATAAAGGCAATGACTTTTGTATTTAGTCAATTCAGTCATATCAAGGACTAAAAAACCTATTTAGATTTTTAATACATATATTGGTATTTTATAAATACTATAATAATGTGATAGGCCTTAAGCCTAGTCCTAGTCATGACCTAAAAACTCATACTAAATTAGTTTGTTGGTTATCTATACTAAGTTGAACATATATCTATAATTGAAAAAGTAGAGGAATACACTATAAAAATTAATTTAAATATGATGTTTATATAAGTTACAATAAAACTCTATATCGATGACAATATCAAGATATAAATAATCCATATTGAGGGTTCATACTCTCACAAAACCTTGGAAAGAATTGAGGTATTTGAATATTATTGTGCTAACTAGGGATAAATGACTTTGAATTTGTATAATGTTTGTATTTTGAACTATTTTCCCAAATTCATCATGTCTCACCTCATCAAATTCATTATTTTTATAAAATAAAAAAGCATTTTCTAGAAAGATAGTGTAGATAATAAAATATAGTCTTAACATTTGGAAATGTTAGTCTCAATAATTTTATATTTAGAAGCATCTTATCAAATAATAACCAAATCATACACAATAAATTCATTACACATTAACATTATAGTTTATATTTATGAATATGATGAATCCAACATATAATATGTTAATACACATTATAATATCCCTCCCTTATAGAAAAAGTTTTACTCATACTACCCATGTATATTTTGGAGAAACTAATAAATTTGATATGCAAGTCCAAATTGATGTGTAATGAAATGTAAATGAAACAAGTAAATAGTAAATATCACATGTAAATGTAAAATATACATAATTATGAAGCACTTAACTTAGATAAAAATGTGGTTTTTTTAATCCCCATATCAAATGATAATGATCACTAACCCATAATATGTGTAAACATTAAATGATTGAAATACAAAATACACATAGGTAAAGGAATCTTATTTGTGTTATAGTATATATGTGTATATAAAAATTTCTATGTGATAATGAGATAAAAAATAATATGACATATACCAAGAAAAACATTACACCATAACATATACATATACAAAAAGTGCCATATATGCATACAATATGGGACATATTGGCATACACCATCGATTGTGCCTATAACTAGACCCCTAAAACAACTAGCTATATTGCTCCTCATTACCTTCAATTATATTATACTTTGTTGCCACAGATGTAGAGATAGGGGTGATGGATGCCTCAATATAAGGAAATAATCTCATCTTAGCATGTGAGTCATCAAATATTTGATCAACATCCTTTGAAAATTGACATGTCTCCATAACATATGAAATATAAAATTTAATTCATTAAAATTGTATATTAAAAATGATAAAATTTTCATGAACAAAATTTTGCAAAATTATTCTAGACTCATCGTATTATACCTAAATGGTTGTTTAGGGCTATAAGATCATGTATACACCTGTGATGGATAATCATATGGGTCATACATATATCATTAGATCTAGATGTGCATACATTGATGTTTCTATTACATTTTTACTATGCGTTCTCACCAGACTCCATCTCTGAATCATGACTTGATACAGAGATAGTGGATCCTCATATGTAATAACAACATTAATAAAAACTTGTTTTCATCTATGAGGGTTTCCCATATCATCCATCATCATTAATAAAAACAATAAATGAATAATGTGTGAATCTAATGAGCATGAGAAAAAATATGACTATAATATATATCTTAAAACATAGTTTTTTGTTGAAGGGACAATAAATATACATTAATAAATATGTAATTTCAAAGTTTCAAAACCTGAGTATAGGGCACACTATTGAAAATTTTAGCATATAAAATAGAATCAAGGCTTATTGAGTTACCCAAAATATCATTAATTATATATATAAACAACAAATAAAAAGGTCAATAAAATACATTAGTCAATTAAGTAAATACATACTAGAAAATAAACTTAATATTATTTTACAAACATAGAAAAAATATTTAAAATTAAACATGTATATCAAATATAGATGGTGAAGTAGATAACTCATACAAAATAGGATGGCATGTACTAAAAGGAGTTAGTGAATCTAATAAAATTAACATAATTTCTATCATGTTAGTGTCATGAAATTCTATAGCATTTATAGGTGATGTATGATCTAGCATGTTATACTCATGAGTTCCTAAAGTAACCATAGAAGGAATACACATAGGCATCTTAGTGTCCTAAAGTACTAAAGGAGATGTATATGGAATACAATGATAATTAATGGAGTCATGAGATGATGAATAGACTATAAATGATATAAACTACTGGGTATTAGTACACTACACAAATGTAGGTCTCGTCTCCATAGATGTAATTGATGTATGTTGTACTTAAACAAAATGTCCCTTACACTTCCTCATACATGATGCGAAATGGTGTACATAAGTTTTAGCATGAGTATAAGGAGGAGGGACACTAACACCAATACCACTACCACTAAAACTACTATCACCACTACCACTAACACCAATACCACTATACCACAAACACCACTACCAACAACACCACTAGTACCACTACCACTAGAACTAATACCAATATAGGATGTCTCACCACCTATATGCTAAGTAAAATTCCTTAATATATTCATACCATGGTAAATCATAACTTGTGTCAAACTCTTAATTACCTCAAGGGTGTCCATATATATGGTATGATGCAAAATTTAAGTGATAAAAACATGTTTTATTATACTTATATTTCTGTAAACTTAGTTAGGATGGTTTTGGTCTTGTTTGAAACTAGGTATATATAATAAATACCCACATCCCCTACCTTGGGAGTCCTTTATGTAAAAATAATTTGGAATTTATTGTAGCATAAACTCATAATAAAGTTTTCTAAAAAATTATAACAAAACCTCATTATTGTTGCATGGAGGCTCATAGAACATAACCCACCACCTCTCCCAAAAGTTATTTTTTATCCCCTCATGAACACACCAATTAATACTAATATGTTTGCAATTCATCAGTGGTGGTTGGTTGGTTCCATGTTTACAAACAAAGCACACATATCTTATTTTTTTATTAACATCTTCATATGATAATTTATCATAATAAAATTATTTTAATACCTCTCTTCAATGCAACATTGCATCAAGTTACAAAGTTACATTTCCCACTTCATTAAAAATAGTCTCTAGTGTATTAGCTAGTGAATTATGTGCACTATTAGCTAAGGAGTGACACAAACTATTGATGAATTTTTTGTAATTGTTGACATTTTTCATTGTATTGTTATATAATTC
This sequence comes from Torreya grandis, assembly GCA_037957365.1. Taxonomy (NCBI): domain Eukaryota; kingdom Viridiplantae; phylum Streptophyta; class Pinopsida; order Cupressales; family Taxaceae; genus Torreya; species Torreya grandis. The sequence goes on along the minus strand of JARHVA010003804.1, from coordinate 1,472,628 downwards.
AACTTATTCTTGTGCAAAATCAAAATTTTTAGGGTATTTTTATATATTCTATTCACATAATGGGTCCATCAATCAATTGTGTATATACATTTATAGAAATACAAGTTTGTTTTAGGCAATCCAAGATAACATAATGCAAATATAATTTCAAAACCCTACATGCATAAATAAATATATATACAAATGAGAAAAATAAATTTTAAAAACTAATATACCTAAAATAACAATGAAAATGTTGAATCTTATTACCAGGATGTAAATACAAAGCATGAACATGGACTATAAAAACCTTCAGTGAAATAAAAAAACATCCAAACCTATATAAAAGCACCATGGTTTGATAAAATGGAGGATAAATAGAAAAAATACAAAGGGCATACAACCTTATAGATTTATAAAGGGTGTACACCCTTTGAAAAAGGGCATATAAACTTTTCAAATGGCATGCCCTTTAGGTTCAATCATCAAAATTGAGTCATGAAAATTTAAAATAAAGGTTATATATATTTTTGAATTTTTTTTACATATGTGGGGGATGTCACCTTTTTTGTCCCCCAGCTTTGTGCATTGACCTTTCTTAAATAACATTTCTATAATATTAATATAATAACATGTCCTACCAAGTAGGTTAGGGTATTTATTAAAATCTACTAGCTCAGTTACTTTGAATTCAAATCAAAATTTTAATCCCATGATCTCTAATATAATGTTAGGGAGTATTCCCAATGACTAGGCCTTAGTTTTATTTTACATGAATAAAATGTGTGGCAAAGGCTTCAAGGGTAGACTTCCCATATTATACAAAGAATTCCTAATTAGGATATTAAAATTAGTTACATCATCTAATAGGATATCATAAACCTACCATCCATTAATGTTTGAATGCAAAAATAATTATTGGTCATATCCATAATTCATCATCACCTAGATATCTCCTCCTATATCCATGCTTGGTCCTAATACATTCATGGGCTATTTGGATTGGTAGTCGAAGAGTATTTCCCTTGACATAAAATTCATCCCATTTAGTTGTAAAAGTGATAATACTTCAGATAGTTTTGTATTCAATACACCCCACCTTGTATTTTTATCCAAAAAGTGGGGACCCCCTTTGTTTTTTGGAAAAAAGATCTTATCTGGGTATCTATGTGTTTTTAAGAGTCATGATGGTTATTAATATTTGTTATAAACTCAATGCTTTAAATGTTGAATCATGTTGAGGCATATTTACATCCATTTTGAATCTTTTTTTAAAACTAACCTATTAATGAAAATGATGGAAATAATGGCTTATCGTGATAATAATTCATATAGCCTTATTTCATAGTACTTTGTCTTTGATAAGTTTAGTCTTCAACAAGTTTATTTTAGTAAATTTAATTCAAAAACTTCTCTTTGAAAAGATTATTTTTGAAAATTTATCATCAATAATTTTCACTTTAGAAGGATTTCATCAAAAGGTTTACTCCAAAAATATTTGTCTTTAGAAGCTTTTCTTTGGTAACTTTGTTTCATAAAGTATCTAGATGACAAATTTTCTTCATGAAGTCTTTCTCTTTAGAGATTTTTCATCAGAGACTTTTACATTAGTGAGTTTTTTAGGAAAATTCTCTTCAAAAACTTTCATTTTGGAGAGATTTCATTGGAAGGTTTGTTTTATAAATATTCTCTTTATAAACTTTCTCACTTAGGCTTGGCATCGACAACTTTCATTTATGGAGATTTCCCTTATTTTGTTTCAAAGACTTAGTAATCTAAAGATTTGTTTTGGGAACTATCATTTTGGGAGATTTCTCTTTTTGGACTTAATATACCACTACTTTTTCCTAAGCCATAAATTTATAAAGAATAATTAGTCATCAACAACTTTGTTTCAAAAAATTTGGGATAAATATTTTAGAGCAAATATTACTGAAGAAAATTGTACACTTTAGAGTATTTTAACCTGAAGGTAATTTTTTACTTCTATTTAATAGACTATGTAATGATACATGGAAAAGGATGAATATAACATGGTATCACCCTAAGTGATAAGTTAACTTACGTATCATGTACACTAAGACAACATGGTCAAATTTGAATTGAATGAAGGTGTAGAGCTCATAGATGTTAATGATTAATTGCATATGCATTTAAAATCAATGAAAAAAATATTAACATCAGGCCCCCAACCAATTTCATGTTATTCCATCTTTGATATTGGGTAAACTTCTTCTTGGAGTGATCTCAAAATCCCTAATTTCTATCAGAGTGATTTGCTTATCCATGAAGTTTGGTTCAGTGTTATATGTCATTATACAAAACTTAAAACATACTGGTATCCATCAAACCACCATGACATCATCATCCAAGTCCTATAATGAACCCCTGACACCATCTAATTTCTCTATCAAATATTCCACATAGTATTTGGACACAATGTTTAATGCAACTACATTTTATGGATTTTATGTAGATTACTCAACATTATGGGAAGTAGTGGGAAACATAAACTCCTTTGCACTTGTAGAATACATCTCAATTGAGGATAAATATCTAGTGAGGTATATGATTATTTTCAAATGTCAAACCTTACATTATATAGCTACAAATATGGAGGATATGTTGTTCATAGATTTACTATAGGGTGTCTTCTTCAAAGGGAGAATAATAGATAGTGAATACCTTCACTATGTTAACAACACAGTTGTCACATATATAGCAAGTGAAAAATTTAATAAGTATTTAAGCCTACCTATTTCATATGTCACTTTTGATTTACACACTATTATTACATGGAAGAAGTCCAATAATGTGGATAAATCTCTATCAAGGTGGCTCCTCCTCAGAGAGACTTTCACTCTAAAAGAACATGTCAAGATCTTTATCCCCATCAATTGATTTAGAATGGAAATTTTTTTGGGAATGGCACTATTAAATAATTTTTTTGGAAATGCAAGCATCTACTTCCTACACTTGGAGTGGGTTCCCCTATTGGACCTACTAAGTACCTTAGAGTGCACCTAGACTTTAGGGGAATTAATCAATACACACCTCCAAAATCAAATCTTACATAAAGATAAGAGGCCATTAGGACGAAATTTATACTTGATGTCTTATCTATGAGACATAGTCATGGGAATATTATATAGACACAATAGAGTCATGTGGGATCCATATACATAAGTTATCAAGAATTGGATTTGTGACTATTAAATTTTTGTGCACATATAATCTTATGTTAGAAACATAGTGAAGATTTATGAAGATATCTACCCTCAAGTCTGGATGACCATCCATGATTGGCCTCTGGAAATAGTTTCACCTAGCATAACCAAGACACTTACAAATAACATAGGATATTACTAGATCTACCCAAACTACACTATTATCATGGTATCTAGACACAAGTTGGATCCTCTTTAGCTCCCTAAGTTCATTCTAGACAAAGTAACTAAGAAAGAAATTGAATATCAAATATGGAAAAACATTGATGATGAGTTGACAAGAAATGAGAAGGCCATATTCCATGGCTCCCACATCACCATTTATATATTACAATACACAATTTGAAGGTAGTTTAATGAGGATGAGAATGTCAAGAAGGCATATGCATCACTAACCCTCCCTCACAGAGACTAGGATCCTCATAGCAAGGTCTAGAAGAAAATTCATACCCTTGGCCTCGCTTATAAACATGAGCCAATGGATCATGATTTTCTCTTCTTAAATTCCAAGGATGATGAAGAGGTAAAAGAAAGGGCCAAAATTTTAGGATTTAGTGAGGAATTTTTAATAGTGATACATGTAAAACCATCTCTCACACTCAGTGAAGAAAAGTTTAGGATCCCACCTCTTAAAGGATGGAGATCTTCTTATTTTTGGAGTGGTAGGAAATCATAGATATTATAAAGAGAAGGATAGGATACCCAAATAGATCAAGGTCAACCCTAGGAATAGTAGTAATTAGTAGCTAAGGCACCACTGATTGGAGAGTAAGATAAACAACAATAACAAAAATAAATACCCACCTCTATATAATCCAAGGATGAACAAATGCTCCCATTTTAACCTTGAATAATTGAATTGATACAAGTTAATCAAGAGTTGGATGAGGAGTTATTGCAAATAAAATATAATGGATAGAGGGAAGAAGCTAGAATTATATGCTTGGATTCTTATGATGAATAGGAAATAATGGCTTCTATAGCCAAAACACTGAACATTATTCTCCCCTCTCTTCCTTAATAGACAATAGTTATATAACTAGGCCAAGCAACCAAGTGATATCAAATAAATCCTAAGGGAGATATAGCACATACCCTACCCACACAGACACTCAAGTAGGCACAAACTTCATCATAAGGTGATATAATATAAGAGGTGGATAAGGAGTTATAGTAGGCTAAGGTATTGAGCATACAAGAACTAAAGGCCAAGGAACCTCTCATAGGTGAACCATTTGGTAAGGTTCCTTTTCTCAAAGTCCCTTTAGGAATTTTCCATTTGATGTCCTTACATGTAGTATCTATCACCCTTGGGCCAGTTATATCTACATTCATTCTTGTTCAGGCACTTTCAATGGGTTTACTCTTCATACACCCATCTATGAATCTACCCATTACCACTTCACCTACTCCACCCTCCAATACAATAATTTTTATTCCATTAATTTCCATTCCATCTATTTCCCAATCCATCACACCATTTTTTTCTTCTTCTTCCTAATTAGGTTCACCTTTACCTTCTTTGGCACTAACTTCTAAAACCATGTTGGTTACCACCAAAAGGGCTCACAAGAAGAAACTAGTCTTTGTTTTCCATCCAGTGCCATAATTTGGAAACATGAACGAGTAAAAAATCATTTGGCTAGAAATGCCCAATCCTTTCTCTAAAACTAAGCCTAATCCTAAAGAACATTCACAAGTGGAAGCTCAACTACTAGATCTATAAAATCTCACTCTTCTATATTGGGCTAAGGAATTAGGAGCCTCAACCTCCAAGAGTCCTAATCTAAATATAACTAAACTACTAATGATGAGCTCACTATTTGATAAGGTGATAACATTAATATAATAGGCAAGGAAGAGTAAAATTGAAGATATATGGATCAAAAATTTAATCATGGAAGAAATTTAAGAAATTTAATCCTTTAGCAAGAGGTATAATAAACAAAAGGATCAATCCCCATATATTGAAGACTTTAATTCCTACATGGAGAACCAAATAAAGACAATCCTAGCCATACATGAAGTGACTGAAATGGATAGACAATAGCTCAAAGAAGACTTAGAAACTCTTAGAGAGAAATAATAGGTAATTCAAGTTCCCCAAGGAATTGAGTAGGATGTGTAGAATGTAACACTTAAGCTATATGATATTCTTGATTCAATTAATTCTTTGAGATTCAATTTGGATCCCCATGTCAATTTCATGACTAGAATATTCAAAATTCATAGAGAGGATGGAAATAAACCAGATTTGTTAGTGTTATATACCTCCAATAAGGAATTTATCCATTTAGACTTGATCACCCCATTAAAGGCATCAAATTATTTAAATTTAGCTTTGATAAGAACATAAGAGGCATAATATTAGGTATCATCCTCTAAAACTCTAGTGATTAAATTGGCCAAGCAAGAGAACTAGTCCAAGAAAATTTTCATAGAGGTAGAATTGACTACAATTTAAGATAATAGAGGTAATTTGGTGACTTGGGATACATTTTATTAAATTATTAAGCAATCCTTTGATAGATTGAAGCAAAGTCTACAAGGTTTAAGCTTAGAAGACACTGAGGACAAATTTAGCATAACTAGGAAGAAGGAGATGGTGGTGGAAGTATTCTAGGTTGGATTTAGAGCCACCAAGATATAACATGCTAAGTTGATGGAGAAAACAAGTAGGGTGACTAGGCCACATCTCTTTGATATGAACATAATTAAATCATAACATGTTAAGGTGTACAAGTAATACTAGGACTTAGATGTTAAGAATAACGGAACCCAACAAATGCCACCTACTAGTTCTATTACATTGACTCCACCTACAATGTCAATAACTATAGCCACATCAGTACCACCTCATACTATAGTTCCCATGATAATAATAGCTTTATCAATAAATTCTTGAATTAATAATCTATTTATTGTACCATCAAGCATGATTACTACTATAATTCCATTGAAATTTTTGAGACACATAAAGCAAGATCCAACTTAAAAAGAAGGCTAATTTTTTACATTTTTTCATGTAATGGTTATAACTGAATAGTTAAGTCCTAGTTACATTTATATTATAATCAAATTAATCTTTTTGGAAGCATGCACATGTTTTATGATTGGGATATCTATAATTTATCAACATGTAATTGATACTTATCTTATAATCTGTTTAGATTTAAACAAAGTGTTCTAAACTTGGAGGATAAGGTGATCCCTTCCCCAAGATATTTATGTACATATAGAACCCTCTTTTCAAAGGGTAAAAGTTTTGAATGAATATATAGGAATAAATCTAGAAATTTATTATCATGCAATTGTGTTTTTTCTTTCTTCTTGCCTCTCTATGTTAATGAATTTAAAGTTTCTTTGTTTGTATTGATTCAATAATTTTGATGTGTGCCAATGTTATAAATGAATATAATTTTTATATTAATCAATATTAGTCTTAGATGTGAAATATATATTGAATATTAATAAATTTCATTTATTTAGATAGTTATTATAAGTTGAATTGATAATCCAAGGTGTGTAAAGGTATCTCATTATATATAGTCTTCTAGGTGTGAGCCCTAGATGCCCTAGATAACTTATTATTCTGACCTATAATATTTTATACAAAGGCATGAAAAAATAGCCTTAAGAAGAGAAAACTTTAGTTGAGATAAAAAATCACCATATATCTGATTACCCTAGACTTCTAGCTATGTTCTTTTGTGACTGTGTAAAATATGCAAACAACAAACACTAGTTCTTGAGATACTTGTCCACCAAAGAAGTAGTAAGAAACTCCTATTCAAATACATATAACCCTATTTTATACCTTACCCTTCCTTATTTTTGAATTTTATTTGAGATATACCTACCAAAATATAGTTTTCTACCCATCCAACTCATTTAGTTACTTATCCTTTTTATTAGAATCCATGCATCTGCCCACAAACCTAGTTAAACAATCCATAGGCTCAAATTGCTATTCCAACACTTGGTTATTATAACTACATACCTAAAACTCATGCCATATAGTGGAACCTACCTCCATAGAGATCCAAAAACATTAGAATGTACACCATTTAAACTTTTTGAGGTGTGCATAAAACCCACATCAATAGAAGAGAAAAGTTGGCACTAGAAGGAGGGCACACTTGTGTGTTTCCCAATAAATAGTGGGATTATCATTACAAAGATACACAAGATATTTACAAGGTCTAGTTCCTAATCCATCCTTTTGGTTTCACCATTTTAAAACTCTAGGAGGCCTAGATCTATACCTATCATCCCTAAGGTATGTCAAGCCTAAACACCTTCCGCTATAAGGAATGTGCTACCTATTAATCTTCATATGGCTAAACCCTAATTATTTTTATCTACCATTAGCATCCTTGGGGACCAACATGATTTACCAAGGAATCCATAAAATTATTTTCCTTTTTTCTCCCCCTCAAGTGGGAGGATGGCTAAATAACATATCATATCTTTCAAGGCCACCTTAAGATTCATGAATGTTATCCATGAGGATGTTGCATGTAGGTTTTTTTCATTTACTCTAAAATATTATCTTATGATTATTATCTCAATTTATAGGAAAATTCCATTACCTCATGGGATGAGTGTCAAAGTACATTCTTGGCATAATTTGGATAGGTAACTAATCCAAGTCTAGTATATGAGCTCTTTACAAACATGAAAATAGAACTTAATGAGTCCATCTGAGCCTTCAATGAAATATTATATAAGATGCACACTTGATTTAACACCATGTATAAGCCAGAGGATAATATAATTCTTGATATATACAAGAACCCCTTAGACCTTATTATTATAGTGTTTTTATAAAGGGTTGCCACTACCAATACTCTAGCCTTGACATTCTAGGAAGCTATCAACATTGACAAGTATCTCAATCCATATATTATCCCTCATAATTTAGGAGGTCAAGCATTCAAAAATAGACTTCCATCCTTGAATATAATTCCACACATGAATTATAATGCTCCTGCATTCAATAAAAATAATTTGTACACTCTAATTCCCATGATTTAGTAGACAATAAATTAGAATTATGATTTTTTGAATTATTATACACACCACAAAATCAACATAAAGATCATACCAACATAGTAGTTACTCATGGTTTTGAATTCAACAAAGATAAATTGGATTCTATACATATAATGTTTTAGAAGTTGAGAAATAATTTCTTGATCATATAGAAGAGAATGGGTAATACCAATAATCAAAATTATAATCAAAATTTTACCTTTCTAAGATACAACAGGCTCACTAACAATGTAGACTAACAATAGTCTAATAAGTTTCTAGAAATAAATATCATGGAAATTACTTTACCTAACTGGTGTAGGGTCCATAATACATCTCATCATGGAGAGTTAGATTGTGTAGTGTTTTATACAACCTTTTTTATCTTCTAGAGAGAGATGATTAGATGAAAAAATGATGAATCCTCTAGATCTCCTTCATGAATCTAGCCCTTCCAGTTTAGCTATGGTTTTTGATACTTTTGAGTCTTTCTTCCTAAATGAAGATGAAAATATGGCAAAGGATAATTCTGAGGAAGTGAAAGCATTCTAACATTTTAATAGGAATAATTATAACCTAAGGAACATGTATCCATTTACTAATTCTACTCCTCCCAAGAATATGGTTATCCTTGACTCCCCAAGCTAAAAATAATCCTCCTCCCCCTAAGGGAAATGATCAACCTCAACACAGAGAGGAACATAATAAAGGATGATACAATATTTTTAAGGATATGAATAAAATTAAGGCCAACATTACTCTTCATGAACTAGCACAAATCATAGAGTAGAAGGAGATATTATGAAATTCCATCATAGGCAAATCTATTATAGAAAAGTCCAAGATATCCAACATGAATGTTATATACAAAATCAAGCTTGAGGTTCCCCCTTTCTTGCTAGCCATTCAGGCATTTGGAAAGAATATACATAATTTACTTGTAGATTTTAGATCTTCAACAATGGTAATGCAAAATTACATTTACCAAAATCTTAGTTTAATTCCAAATCCATCCAAGAGGACTATGTAATAGTTATAAAAAAAAGTAGTGCCTATATTGGGAGAGCTAAATTATGTGAGAATTTGGGTTGCCTCAAAACCTAGAGTATAGATGACTATCAACATCTTGGTAGTGGATATTCTTGAAGGGTATGGGTTTTTGTTGAGTAGAGATTGGGAAAAAAGATTAAATAGATATCTTTCCATTAAATTTTCAAATATCTAGTTTCATTGGATAGTTATATCCAACTATATCATGATCGATCATGAGCCAAGGATGAGGCATCCCATTATGGATTATAATATTTATAATGAAGAGTTAAGTTTTAAATCTCCTAGTCTTAGAATTTTTACATTTTTCATGAAGCATGAATCACCAAAATAAATTTAGGGCCTTTCCCAATTATACACCATACATTTTGATGGAGCAAGGTCTAATCAAGGATCAGGTGTCAGTATCAAGCTGATCAATCCATAAGGAGAGAAACTATTAGTAGAATACAGTCTCAAATTCCCTTACACTAACAATAGAGAAGAATATGAAGCTCTGATTATGGGATTATATTTTTCCCTCAAGAATAATGTCAAATAATTGATAGTATATAAAGATTCTGAATAATTATTAACTAGGTCAAAAATAAATATCAATGTAAATTTTCAAACCTAAAGAAGTACAAGCATAGAGCCTTGGAATTAATTAAATCATTTAAAGTTTTCAACATAGTATTTATCTTGTGAAAACAAAATGGATCAATCAATTCACTAGAAACTTTAGCAATGAATTTGGTGCCCTTATAGGAGTCAAAAATCCAAAATTTCTCCTTTGAATTAGTACAGTGTCCTTCAATACCAAACAATGTTGAAAATTTTAAAGTGTTTGATGATGACCACAAGTTGTCCAATTTTTAAAAAATTTAGGACAATTCAAATCTCAAATAATTGATGATGAAGAAAGAAACCATAGGTGCCATGAGGAATTAGATTAATAATGCATTATCTAGCTCAAAGAGAATCACCTCCCATTGGGAATGGTCACCCTAGAAAATACCTTTGATATAGATCTTCAAGCCCAATTATAAATGTAGATCAAGGTTAATGAATCCAAATTCAACTCAAAAAATTTTGGTGATGAAAAAATACACACTTCATTAATATTGGCTTAAGTTTCACACCATAAGAAAGACAAAGAGTCATGGAATTGATTATCAGGTATAAAGATGTAATTACATGGACTTATGATGACTTAAGTGTTTTCAATCCTAGAGTCATCACCTATATGATTCCACTCAAGCCTGATCATAAACCATTTAGGTAAAGGTAGAGGTAAATTAATCCTATTTTAGAACCATTAATTTTAAGGAAATGGAAAAGACACTAAGTTCTTTGATTGTCTTTTTTATTAGACATTTGACTTGGGTGGCCAAACTAGTTTTGGTCAAGAAAAAGAGTGGTGAGATTAGATTGTGCATCAAATTCAAGAATTCAAATAAATATTTATAAAAGTATAATTATCCCTTACCCTCATTAGATGAGTTACTAAAAACTATGAGTGCATCTGAAATTATGTCTTTTTTGGATGGATTTTCAGGTTACAATCAAGTACTAGTTAAATCAGAGGATAGGATGAAGATAAGATTTACTATAAAATGAGGAACATATGCATATAAGTAAATTCAATTTGGGTTGATAAATTTTGGAACTAATTTTTATAGAGAAATGGATCATGCATTCCAAAGAATAATAGGGAAGTACATAATTATATATATGGACGATCTCACTATTTTTTCTAAAAATAGAGTTGATCATATCAACCATATTCAATCTATTTTTCAAAGGTGCAGGATGTTTTTGGAATCACTTAACCATAAGAAAAATATATTTGGTGTTACCTAAGGAAAGATGTTATGCCACATCATTACCAAGTATTAAATCACTATTGACCTAGATAAGATTCAAGGGATTTCAAATATAATGTTTCCAAATAGGAAAAAGGAGTTGAAATCATTCTTTAGAAAAATCAATTTTATAAATAAATTTATATGAGGGTTTGTAGAGATTGATAAATTCTTTAACGTAATGCTCAAATAAAATGCCAAAGTGGAGTGGACATATGAAGCTAATAAGTCCTTCAAATACATGAAGAATGTTATTTTGTAAGCCCCAGTGCTAGTAAGCCCCAATTTCACCAAAGACTTTTTATTGTATTCATTCACCTTAAAACATACTATTGATATCATACTTATGTAAAAAAGGGAAGAAAACAAACATCCAATTGTATTTACGAGTACTAAATTGAAAGATGAAGAACTTAAGTAATCCCTGATTGACAAGTAAATCTTCACTCTCATCAAAGCAATCAAAAAGTTTAGACACTAAATCCTTCAAAACAAGACCATTTACATAATACTAGATCTTTATATTAATCTTATGCTTGGATAGAATGAATTAGGGGAGCATAGAGGTAAATGGATGAAGAAATTACAAGAATTTGATATTGAAATTAAACCTACCAGGATCATTAGAGGATAAGTAATAATTCAAATGATGACTAAATCATACCCATGCATCATCATTAAAGAGGTATGCTAGAAATAGGTCTCCAAATAAGATTGGTATTCATGTATTATTCAATTCCTACTCACTAGAAAATGCTCCCAGGAACTCAAAAGAGAGAAAAAGAGACCTTTACAGCTCAAGGCTGCTCATTATATGATCACGAAATGAGTGATCTAAAGAAATGATTATGAAGTTAGTAATCTAATATATGTGTCACATGAATAATCTTAGGAAATATTATAAAATATCCATCAAAAGATAGGTATTTGCCATCCATTCAGCAATACTATAACCCATAAAATACTCGTAATGGTTTTTACTAGCCAACAATTTTCAAGGATGCTCACTTTCATGTGAGGGTGTTCCATGAATGTTAGGTTTTGGCCAAAAGAGAGGTACATATAAATATTTATATAGCCTATGATTGAAGGTAGGTAATTCACCCAATGGAGCTTAGACTTCATTGGTGTAATAAACCCAAAATCCTTAGATGGACACAAATTTGTACTCATTGTTATAGATTATTGCACTAGATGGACTAAAGTAGTAGCCACCAAGAACTATAAATCCCAATATGTGATAAGTTTTCTTAAATAAAATATCACAACCAGGTTTGGCACCCCCATCTCTTTGGTTTGTGATAATGTTCTATCATTTCAATCATTTGAGTTTATTGAGTGGGCTCATGATAATTAGATTACAATTAGAACATCCTCCAATCACTATCAACAAGGGAAAAAATTGGTTAAGATAGCTAATAAAAATATCATAGATGTTGTCAAGGAGTAATCTATAAATAAACCAAGGGAGTGGTATCTCTTAATAAAATATGCACTCTAGGAAGATCAGACTAGGTACAAATAGGCCCTCAAATATTCACCATATATACTCATTTATAGGTAAGAGCCAATGTTCCCAATTATGATAAAATTAACAACATATCAGTTTATGCAAGAATACACGGAGTCTAATGAGAAAATAGAGTCTAGATTTTTATATATTATCGAAATGAAAGACTCTAGGGATAAATGTGATGTCCCTTACTTAGGGGCTCCTTTATCTGCACAAAAGCTCTGATACCACTGTGATGTCCCTTACTTAGGGGCTCCTTTATCTACACAAAAGCTCTGATACCACTGTGATGTCCCTTGCTTAGGGGCTCTCTTATCTACACAAAAGCTCTGATACCACTGTGATATCCCCTTCTAATAGGGATATATGAAAGACACAAAACTCTGATACCAAAGACAAAGCTCTGATACCACTGTAATGTCCCTTACTTAGGGGCTCTCTTATCTGCACAATAAGCTCTGAACAACTGTAATATCCCCTTTCCAACAGGAACATATAAACACATAAAGCTCTGAACAAGATACAAACTGCAGAGTAGATTCAAACATGCATAAACAAATCATAGATCTTATCATTCATCCAACTGATTACAATAGATGTCCTTTCTTATGCCAACCAAAAAATATTACAGATAAGGTCTTAAAACCCTGAATTCGTGTAAACTGGGAATAAAATTGCAATTCTATAAGTCTTGGCTTTTCTGTGTCGACACACAGACGCCATCGTCAGTCGATATATCGCCGACGTCGGTCCCTATCGGTTGGATTTTTGCTGACGTCGGTCTTTAGTCAACCGATGTCGGTCACTGTAGCCCTCTGTTTTCCGAGGTCGATACCTGAGCTGATCTGAATGGACCTGTACAGATTTAGTACGACTACCAACCTGTCTATTCTTAACCCCTGATTGCTGAACACCCTGATCTGAAGATATACTATTCTAATATAGAATATCTCTATCTGTATAATTTATTGGATCAAAAACTAAATAAAGATAAATACCTAAAATATCTGTAATAACTTCTGTGTGAAGTTATCTCTCAACCCTGAAATTCTGTGATAACTTCTGGGTGAAGCTATCTCTCAAATCTGTACCTCTGTGATAACTTCTGGATGAAGCTATCTCTCAATTTGGCAATAGATCAGCTGATCTTTCACAACCTCTGAATCGCACACAATGAAGAGTTGACGTTTTCCACTGCAAATGGAATCCTGGAACCCTTGGCTCAGTCTTCACAGAAGAATTTCTCCAATTTCAATAATCAATTCATACATGCATAATCAATAATGGCCTCCATGTGAAACCCTTATACCCTCAAAAGATATGCTTGCCCTAATTAGGGTTTTCTTAAATTAGCATTAGGGTTTCTAATTTAAAATTAGAGCAAATAATTAATAATTAATAATTAATAATTAATTATTAATGAGACCAAATAATTAATATTTGATTAAATCAATCAAATATTAATATCTCCCTCAATATACGTTGGATCCTCAAACCGATCGAAGTAGGTGAATCAGGGAGTGATTCTGCACATGACCATACCAAAATAAAGGTGCTCCACTGCATTTCAAATATCCCTAAAAAGTAGGAGCTCAGGCCCCATGCATCTGAAATACCCTGAATTAAGACCAAATGTAGAAATTTTGTGAATCAAAGTCAATCCAAGCTTCATTATGACCCTCTATCCATCCTATTAGCCTACGAAGGTCGTATAATAGGCTAATCATCAACACTGTCAATGTCCATGAAAAGGGGACATGACAATCCGCCCCTCCAGAAATTGCTTATCCCCAAGCAATCTCGGAACAATGAACTACTCGATCCACCTGGATCCCAAGGAAAAAGTTGTGTAACATCCATCATGTCACCAATCAACCCATGCGAATAAATCATCAACATCAACAGCATCAACAGTATCAAAATCAGCAACTAAAAAACTAAACTCGACACCCAAACAACTATCTGAAGACCAACTGTAGATGTCGGTAGAAGAAACCATTCTGAGGGACTCAAGCCAAATAAAATATCAACCTTGTCAAAATTCAAGTCCCTATCTAACTGATACTCACACCCAGCTGGACCGTGGATATGACAATCATTGGTCCCTGAGTCACTAACACCAAAACTAATCTCTAGATGCAAAGAAGAATAAGGAGCATACCTCACCGTATGATGCTGGTAAGAACCCCCAAACTCTGCTTTTGGCTCACTATTGCCAAACTGGGACTCAATGGATGGTTCTAATCTCTGCTCAAAAAACATCACCTCAACATCCCTATAAGGTAACATAGTAGAAAGGGTTTGTAAAATCTCCTCACCCAATCTGCTAATAGCACTAGAACCTCAGACAAGAACACCTTCTGCCATCTTATGTGAGTCCAGATGAACACCTACACTATCCAGCAAATACTCCATGAATGTTTCAGTGCAGTAGAAATTATATGTGGAAGCATCAACATACTCCCCCACACACCCCAAATGATCTCTCTATAAAGGTGGCACAACCAACTGTACCACACTGTCATCCATGTGAGAATTATCAATCTGGAGACTCGACTCCACTAGTATCTCAAGCTCATCAGAATCAGGTACTCCCAAATCCTGAACATGTGTATCAGCATCAGCAATATGCTTCTCAGCAACAACTGCAAGAATGTACTCATCACCAACCACCTCAATATACAAATGATCATCCATACTCTATAAATCAATGCCAAAGCTCATATCAACAGATGGAGTATCAACAACTATAGCATCACTGTCTAACTCTTCCATACAGAAAGAAACAACTGGTGAGACTAAGTCCTCGAAACTGCCCACTGCATTCTCCTGGGTGTCATCTGCAATAATAGGATCCTGGGACTCTTCGACAATCTCTGTCATAACTGAGAGATCATCAACCCTCAGTGCACTAACATTTGAGCCCACCTATACACTCTGAGTGCAAGCATCTAACTCATCCTCATCTTCACTATATCCTATCTCATAATCATAATAATTATGGGACATGTTGCTCTCTCGTCTAAGTGATCTGTAGTGCTCTCTCCTCAGCTTGACAAAATGATCAAAGGTCATCCTCTCTTGAACATGAGGAGGTAATAAGTCCCACTCATCATTCGTTGTCTTATACCTTGCGGGTTTGTTTTTAGATGTAGGATATGAAAGAATTTCCTTCATCCTCCTCTGGGTTTCATCCAACTGCTTCAAACTGTGTTCCAGCTTCTTCATATCATTGTCCCACTATTTTTGAGTATATGAAGGCATCATGATACTTTGCTGATTCAATCTACCCAAACTACCCAACAGGATGGCAAGACATTAGCTCTGATGTGCCCAACAGGATGGCAGGAATTTGGCTCTGATACCACTGTGATGTCCCTTACTTAGGGGCTCCTTTATCTGCACAAAAGCTCTGATACCACTATGATGTCCCTTACTTAGGGGCTCCTTTATCTGCACAAAAGCTCTGATACCACTATGATGTCCCTTGTTTAGGGGCTCTCTTATCTGCACAAAAGCTCTGATACCACTGTGATATCCCCTTCTAATAGGGATATATGAAAGACACAAAACTCTGATACCAAAGACAAAGCTCTGATACCACTGTAATGTCCCTTACTTAGGGGCTCTCTTATCTACACAATAAGCTCTGAACAACTGTAATATCCCCTTTCCAACAGGAACATATAAACACATAAAGCTCTGAATAAGATACAAACTGCAGAGTAGATTCAAACATGCATAAACAAATCACAGATCTTATCATTCATCCAACTGATTACAATAGATGCCCTTTCTTATGCCAACCAAAAAATATTACAGATAAGGTCTTAAAACCCTGAATTCGTGTAAACTGGGAATAAAATTGCAATTCTATAAGTCTTGGCTTTTCTGTGTCGACACACAGACGCCATCGTCAGTCGATATATCGCCGACGTCGGTCCCTGTCGGTCGGCTTTTTGCCGACGTTGGTCTTTAGTCAACTGATGTCGGTCACTGTAGCCCTCTATCTGCCGAGGTCGGTACCTGAGCTAATCTGAACGGACCTGTACGGATTTAGTACGGCCGCCAACCTGTCTGTTCTTAACCCCTAATTGTTGAACACCCTGATCTGAAGATATACTATTCTAATATAGAATATCTCTATCTGTATAATTTATTGGATTAAAAACTAAATAAAGATAAATACCTAAAATATCTGTAATAACTTCTGTGTGAAGTTATCTCTCAACCCTGAAATTCTGTGATAACTTCTGGGTGAAGCTATCTCTCAAATCTGTACCTCTGTGATAACTTCTGGATGAAGCTATCTCTCAAGTTGGCAATAGATCAGCTGATCTTTCACAACCTATGAATCGCACACAATGAAGAGTTGACGTTCTCCACTGCAAATGGAATCCTGGAACCCTTGGCTCAGTCTTCACAGAAGAATTTCTCCAATTTCAATAATCAATTCATACATGCATAATCAATAATGGCCTCCATGTGAAACCCTTATACCCTCAAAAGATATGCTTTCCCTAATTAGGGTTTTCTTAAATTAGCATTATGGTTTCTAATTTAAAATTAGAGCAAATAATTAATAATTAATTATTAATGAGACCAAATAATTAATATTTGATTAAATCAATCAAATATTAATATCTCCCTCAATATACGTCGGATCCTCAAACCGATCGAAGTAGGTGAATCAGGGAGTGATTCCACACATGACCATACCAAAATAAAGGTGCTCCACTGCATATCAAATATCCCTAAAAAGTAGGAGCTCAGGCCCCATGCATCTGAAATACCCTGAATTAAGACCAAATGTAGAAATTCTATGAATCAAAGTCAATCCAAGCTCCATTATGACCCTCTATCCATCTTATTAGCCTACGAAGGTCGTATAATAGGATAATTTTCAACACTGTCAATGTCCATGAAAAAGGGGACATGACAATAAATCATTACAAAGCTTTATCAAACATCAAGAAATGGTTCAATAAGAGAGAAAAATTCAAATAATTTAGGATCTATTACTTGGTACTACTATGGGACAAATCCCATGAGAAAAAATGAATTCATGACAAGTCCACCTTGTTTTGGATAGGACTGTATCAAAATTTAAAAATCTTAGGTAAAAATACATTTCATTTAAAATATATTCAAGGTAATGATCAGATATATCCAATTAACAAATAGTTTTTGAAGCATTACTTCAAGGATTTCCCATCTGGAGAGGTCTATGACTAACAATAGACATTTTGGTAGAGGTAAAAGTGTATTAGATTTGTTTTATTAGTTAGTTTCTTACTTTTAGTAGTTTTATTTTCTTAGACTAGTTTGTGTTTTCTAGATTACCCCATTTTTGCTTTTAGTAGTTTTCTTGCTTTCTAGAATAGTTTTATTTTGATTTCATGATAGTTAAATTTTGGTCAATCCTAGTATAATAAAATATAGTTTGAGGTGTTTTAAATCCAACTAAAATCAAGGGGTAATAGATACTATAGTTTATAACTTATAATATAAGCAAGCAATGAGAGAGTTATCCATGAACATATCTTGAAGATAATGATTTCATCAGATATGTCAAATTTGATCCCATAGTTCTTTGTAAACTTAGAAAACTCTCCTTATTCCCTTGGGTTAAATGCACATAAAATGTTAATACTTGTTTAAGGTAAAAATCATGGATATGGACAAGATTTGGTAGGGACATTTTCATTAAATGAAAAATTTAATAAGACCAGTTTATTGTGGTCACCTTTTCCCTCTTATGAAAGTAAAACAAAGAGAAGATTTAAAATATAAATAAAATAAAAGACACAATCCAAAAACCCAAAATAAAATCAAAAAAAGGATTCAAATCCTACATGATGAACTTATATCAATGTACCATGCATCATGAAAAATATGAAAAAGGAGGAATAGGTGATGAAATGTATCTCTATCAAAGTTATGAAAACCTAGCTAGAAGAAGATAAATTCCCAAGATCCCCATAAATACACCTAACTCCCAATCATAATGAAACCTACAACTCACCCCATGTCTTTTACTTAAAACTTGAGGCAAGAGATAAAGAACAATATCTTTTAGACATATATCCAAGGTGTAAGAAAATTTAGTATGTTGCATGGGATTATTAAGAGTCTCTTTTCATTTCTAGTTCAATCACTTATTTTAGGGAGGGATTTATGGTTGGTATTGGAATTTTGAAACCATGGATTCTAGGTTGTTCAAAACTCTGGTGTATTCACTCGTATGAGTCTCCATTTGTTGTAGTCAACACACCACACCTTGTATATTTATTTTAAAATTGGGGACCCCCTTTTTAAAAAAATAATAAAGATCTTATATGGGTATCTATGTGTTTTTAAGAATCATGGTGGTTATTACTATTTATTAAAAACTTGATGCTTTGAACATTGAATAATGCTGAGGCATTATTACTTCCATTTTGAATTACTTGTTCAAACTAACCTATTAATGAAAAAGATATAAAGAATGTATTTTAAAGATAAGAAATATAGTCATATTTCAGAGTACACAGTCTATAGAAAGTTTAGTCTTCAACAAGTTTATTTTGGTGACTTTATTTCAGAAACTTCTCTTTAGAAAGATTCTTTTCAAAAACTTTCTCATTGGTAACTTTTGGTTTGGAAGGATTTCATAAAAATGTTTACTTTAGAAAGATTGGTCTTCAAAATATTTTCTTTGATAACTTTGTTTTGGAATGTTTTCAGATAGTAGCTTTTCTTCACAAGATCTTTCTTTTTGGATATTTTTCATTGAAGACTTTTACATTGGTGAATTTGTTTTAGGAAGATTCTCTTTGGTAACTTTCATTTTGGAGAGATTTCATTGGAAGGTTTATTTGAAAAAAATATCTTTGTAAACTTTCTAATTAGATTCTTGGTGTTGGTAACTTTCATTTTGGATATTTCACTTTGGAAACTTTATTTCAAAGACTTAGTCATCAAAAGCTTTGTTTTGGGAACTATCATTTTGAGAGCTTTATGTTTAGGGAATTTCTATGTGACTATTTTTTACTAAACCAAAACCTTTCAAAGAGTACTTTGTCATTGATGAATTTATTTCAAAAAATTTGAGATAAAATATTTTAGAGAAAATATTTCCAAAGAACATTCTACACTTTGGAGTCTTTTGGCCCGAAGATAAAGTTTGACTTCTCTTGACTGGACTACATAATGACACATGGAAAAAGATAAAATGTAATATGATAGCACCCTAAGTGACAAGGCATCCTATATGGCATGTAAACAAGGATAGGGTGGTCAAATTCAAATTTAATAAAGGTGATGAGGTCATAAACATTAATGATTAATATCCCATAGACTATAAATCAATGCATAAATCTATTAACATCGATCATTAAACCAGGTTCATGTCATTCTATCTTCAAACTCAAGTAACCTTTAGCATTAAGTGATCCAAAAATCCCTAATTGCTATTAGAGTGATTTTTTAATCCAAGAAATTCTATTTAATGGTATACATCATTATCAAAAACTTGGAGCATATTAGTATCCATTAAACCACCATGGCATCATCGTCTAGGTCCTACAAAGGATCCCTAGTACCATCCAAGTTATCTATCAATTATTCCACATAGTATTTGGAAATGAGGTTTAAAACCATTGCATTTGATGTAAATTATCTGAATTAATCAACATTATGGGAATCGGTGGAAAACATAAACTCTTTTACACTTGAATAAGACATCTCAATTGAAGATAAGCAGCTAGTAAGGATCTACTTCCTTTCAAACATCAAGGCCTACATTAAGTAGCTATAAAGTCATAAGTTATGTCATGCATAGATTTACTATGGGGTCTCTACTTCTAAGGGATAATAATGGAATGTAGATACCTTTACCATGTAGACAATAACATAGTTGTCAATTACATAGAAGGAGAAGAATTTTACATGTATTTGAGCCTACCCATTCTATATAACACTTTTCATTTACACAATGTTATTACATGGAAAAGTCCAATAATGGAGAGTGAGATCTATCAAGGTGGATCCTCATTGAAGATACTTTCAATATAAAAAAACATGTTAAGATCCATATCCACATCACTCAATTTATAATGGGAATTTGTGTGGGAATGAAACTGCTAAACAAATATTTTAGACATGCAAGCATTTATTTCTTGCACTTGGAGTGTGTTCCCCTATTATACCTAATAAGTAGCTTAGAACAGAACTATGCTTTGGGGGAAGTAATAAATGCATGCTTCCAAGAAAAAATCTTACATAAAGATAAGAATCCATTGGGATGAAATTTCTACATTATGTCTTATCTATTAGATGTGATCATGGGGATAGTGTATATACATAATGGAGTCTTTTGGGATCCCGCTACTGAAGTCATCAAGAATTGGATTTGTGAATATTATAGGTTTTTACACATATACTCATATTTTATAAACATAGTGAATATTATTGAGGATATCTACCCTCAGGTTTATATGGCCATCCATAACTAGCCTCAGGAAATAATTTCACCTAGCATAGCTAGGACACTGGTTAACATAGGATATTACTGATTCTACTTGGACTACACTTTTATCATGGTATTTCACCACAAGGTTTATCCTCTTCATCTCCCTAAGTTCATTTTAGACAAAATAGCTGAGTAGGAAATTGCATATCAAATATGAAATAACACTGATAAGGAGTTGATAAAAAATAAGAAGGCCACATTCCATGGTTACCACATCACTATTGATATAATGAAATACAAAATTTTTAGGTAGTTCAAGGAGGTTGGGAATGCCAAGAAGGAATATGCATTTCTTACCCTCCATCACAAAGACTAGGATCCTCATGGTAAGGTCTATAAGAATATTCATACCCTTGGCCTTAATTATAAACATGAGCTAATGGATCATGATTTTCTCTTCCTAAATACCAAGGATGATGAAAAGGTAAAATAAAGGGCTAAAAAATTATAATCGAGTAAGGAATTCATAAGAGTGATATAGGCAAAACCATCTCTCACACTTAGTGAAGCAATGTTTAGGATCCCACCTCTTAGAAGATGGAGATCTTTTGATTTTTAGAGTGGTCAAAAATCACAGCTATTATAAAGAGAGGGATAGGAAACCCAAATAGCTCAAGGCCAACACTAGGTCTAGAAAAAGTTGTTAACTGAGGCACCACTAATTGGAGATCAGGATGAATAATAATAATAAAAAATACCTACCTCTACATAAGATGAGGAGGAAAAAATGCTTTAATTTCAACCTTCAATAGTTTAACTGATATAGGTTAAGAAATACTTTGATGCGGAGTTGATTTAAAGAGTAGATAGTGCATAGAGGGAAGAAGTTATAATTATATGATTAGATTCCTATGATGAAGAGGAAAAAATTGATTCTATAGCCACAACACCCATAATTATTCCCACTCTCTTCTCCATAGCTAATAGTTTGATAACTAGGCTGAGCAACCAAGTGTTATCAAATAAAGCCTAAGGGAGATAGACTATAGACCCCACCCACATATACACTCAAGGAGGTACAACATTCATTAGAAGGTGAGATAATATAAGAGGTGGATGAGGAGGAGTTTAATCAAGCCAAGATATTGAGCCTACAAACACTAAAGTTTAAGGCACCTATCAAAGGTAAACCATTTGGTAAGGGTCCTTTTCTCACATCCCCTTTAGGTCTTTTCCATTTGATTTAATTATATGTAGTATCTATCACCCCTAGGCTAATTGTGTCTACATTCATTCCTATTCAAGCACTTTACATGGTTTTACTCTTTACGCACCCATATATGAATCTACCCACTACCACTTAACCTACTCAACCCTCCACTATTATGGCTTCCATTAATTTTTTGTCCATCCCATCAACATTAGTTTTGTCCATTCCATCCATTTACCAATCCATCACCTCAATTGTTTCTTTTTCTAACCAATTAGGTTCACCTTTGGCTTCCTCAACACCAAATTCTATAACATAGTAGTTACCACCAAAATGGCTCCCAAGAAGTAACTAGTCTTTGTTGTCCATGAAATGCCATAATTTGGAAACATAGGCTGGTTAGAAATCACTTGGCAAGTAATGCCCAATCCTTCCACTAAAACTAATCCTAAGCCTAAAGAACATGCAAAAGTGGAAGCTCAACCATTAGATCCCTGAAAGTGTTAAGAATAATATATATTGAGAGGTGGGGGTGAATCTATATATTATATATCTTTTACTTAATGTTATTTCTTTCCTTTAACCACTTAATCACACATTCAAGATATGCAATAAAACTAAAATAATAATATGCACCACATAAGAGAGAAAGAGAGAGAGAGACCATATTTTTACGTGGAAACCCAAAGTGGAAAAAACCATGGAGAACATTCTCAAGTATATGAATGAGCACCAAATCAAATTACAAAGTTCACAAGCACCAACTTGCAGGACTGCCAACCCCTTTGCCAAGCACCAACACATCAACTATTTATGAGCACTAACCCATAAGAGAACTAACCCCTTTCAAATATTTGTGAGAACCAACCCATAGGGTCATCAACCCCTCTTATGTATAAAACACAACTATCTCTTAGTGTTGCTTACTCAATAAATAATAGAACTCTACAATATTTCCTTCTTTTCTCTCTTCAAAAACAAATACAAACCATGCACTCTCCTGCATATTAAAAATGGATTCTCAAGCCTTTATTTATAGCTTTCCAAATGACCTTTGGTATTAACCCTTTGTGACCATTCAATCCTCATATAAAATGGCACCAAACTTGCATAACCCTTCATATCCTTGCATTTGAAAAGTCATATGGGGACCCTTCATAAACAAATGTGTTCATTCCTCCTTTGTCTTTATCTTAGTGACTTTTCATATACTTCAAAGTGTCCCTTCATGGAAAAATGCACCATACCCTATTTTATCTTCACATGTTGACTCTTGGAGTTCCTCAAGATGACTCTTCATGAGAAAATGTGTCCCATTCTTCTTTTGTCTTTACCCCATGACTCTTTGACTTCTCCATGGGCCCTATATTAATTTATATGTAACCAAAAATATATTCATTAATATTAAATAAATATTAACACATATTAGCAAAGATATGAATATTAAAAACACCACTAAATGCAGTGGGGCACTTATCACCAATAATTCTATACCTTTGACATCAATGATAATATTTACAACAATCTCCCCCTTTGTCATTGATGACAAGCTCAAACTGAAACTACCACATCTTGAAACCTACACATATTGTCATCTAAAAAACATACAATAACTTCCCCTTACTATATCAACCTATACATGTTCCATGTACCTATTTTTTAATCTGTACCTATACTTGTACCTATTTATATTATTCTCCCCCTTTTAGATCAATGGCAAAGGGCCTACCTAGAGCTAACACTTAGTTCCCCCTCAATTGATGATAATCCTCAATGGCATGAAGTATAATAAATTAATCCCAACTTTTCCCAGAGATACTCAAATGTGTCTTTTGGTAGTGCCTTTGTGAAAATATCTATAATCTACTCTATAGTACTAAAATATTCCATATTAACCTATTGATCTACAACTTACTCTCTCAAGAAGTGATATCTAATGGTAATATGTTTCTTTCTTGAATGCATCACTAGATTATTCAAAATATTAATAGCACTTATGTTGTAAAAAATATATAAATAGGTTCATCATATTTTACCTTGATATCTTCCAAAGTTTGCTTCATCCAAAGCATTTGAGTAAAACACAATACCGTTGTAGTATATTTTACTTCAGCTATAGAAAGTGATATTGAGTTTTACCTTTTGCTTAGCCATGATACTAAGCTATCACCAAGGAAGAAATCTCCTCCACTTGTGCTCTTTCTATCATCCAAGTACCCTACCCAATCTAAATCTATATAAGCAACCAAAGTGAAATCTTTGCCTATGGGATACCATAATCCATAATCCAATGTCCCCTTGATATATCTGAATATTCTTTTCACCAACTGAACATGACTATCTTTTGTAGCTGATTGATATCTTGCAACCATACCTATTGTATTCATGATGACTGACCTTGATGATATCAAATATAAAATACTACTAATCATAGATCTATACAAAGATTGATATACAATAGGTGAATCTTCATCCTTTCTCACCTTATTTCCTATACATATTGGTGTGTCAAATGGTGAAAAATCCTCAAAACCAAATTTATTCAACATTTCCTTGGTATATTTACTTTGAGATATGAAAATTATTTTATCTAATTCAAATATTTTCAATCCTAAGAAAAATGACAATTTTATAAACATAGACATCTCAAATTATTTTTGAATATTATCAAAATAAATTTTCATCTTTTTAATGTTTCCTCCAAAAATGATTTCATCAACATATACCACAATAATCAATTGATGCTCACCTTCTATTTTTCTATATAGATTACTGTTAGCAAATCCTCTCTTGAAACCTTTATCTTGCAAGTATTTATCAAGTCTTGCATACCAAGCTCTGGGATCTTGTTTCAATCCATATAGTGTTTTCTTCAATCTTCATACATGGCTACTAATATTTGAGAGAATAAATACCTCAAGGTACTCAATGTAGACCTCTTCTTCTAGATTCTCATTTAGGAAGGTAGATTTGACATCTATATGAAACACTTTTAAAATTTTAAACATTTCATATGTAATAAACATCTAATAGCTTGTAGCCTTGTTACTAGTGCAAAAGTTTCTTCAAAATATATTCCCTCAATCTAAGCATATCCTTTACATACTAATCTTGTTTTATTCCTAGTCACTTTTCCATTTTCATTTAACTTATTTCTATAAACCCATATTGTTCCTATCGCATTGTGATCTTTTGGTCTAGGCACTAATTCCCAAGTATCATTTTTTTCTATCTAATTTAATACTCCATCCATTTCCTTAACTAATCCTTATCATGTGTAGCTTCTAAAAAAGTTTTAGTCTAAATTTTTAATAACAAAGAAAAATTAACTTGCTCAGATTCACTTACCATCATTCTTCTGGTGCAAATTCTTTCATTTGTGTCCTTAATGATGTCACTTTTATTATGATTTCTATTAACATATTCGGATGGAGTTTTGGTGTACTTTTTCTTCTTCTTCTAATCTTCATCTGATTCTTTAAAATCTTCCTCTTTAATGATTTTAGGAATGTCTATTAGATCATTGATTCTTTGTGTTCCATCTTCTTCTATCCTGAGACTTGTACTTTTAATAATTTTCTTGGTTCTTTTGTTATAAAATTTATAAGCTTTAATTTTTCAAGAATAACCAAGAAATATACCTTCATCTTATCTGGATTCAAACTTACCAATTTTTTCATTAGTTTTCTTTATGAAGCATTTGCTGCCAAAAACTCTAAAATAATCAACTATTATTGGTTTGTCTTTCCATAGCTCATAAGGAGTCTTACCACTATTGACCCTCAATAATGCTCTTTTCTAAATATTCACTACTATAGAAACTACCTTTCTCCAATATTTATGTGTCCCATTCTCCTATGCCATATCCACCTTTATTCAATCTAACTCAAACAACATCTTTGACATTTGATGTCTAATAACATATACAAATTATTGCTTGTTCTCTGAGCATCTGTAACCAACACAACTGAATCTTTTCTCCTAATTTCATAACCTTATTAATAAAACTTTAGTGTGTTCCCCTAATCACATATTTGAATTACACTCAAAATATTATGCTTAAGACCTTCTACATACAAAACATTTTTAGTTTTAGTTCTACCATTAGCCAAACTTAGTGTACCTTTTTTGGAAATTTTGGTAGTAGTATTATCTCTAAATTTCATTGTGCCACCATTGATATTATTTAAGGTTATTAACTTTTTTTTTTATCCTTTCATGTGCCTTGAACATCCACTATCAATGAACCATGGATTTTCTTTACTTCTTTCATGCAAAGCTATTTGTACCAACATATATTTTTTAGGTTGTTTCTTTTGACATGAACCTGTCTAAACTTTCATCTTGATGAATGGAGCCTTGAAACTTTGGTCCTTCTTGACTGACTCAAACAAGCTTCTATAGTACTAGGATATGTGTCCAAATTTGTTTCACTTGTAACATATTATGGCCTCTTCATTAAATCTTGATAGAGGAGTAAAAGATTTATGGCTTTTACTTGACTCTGCATGACTTTCCTTCTCCTTATTTCTAAAATTGTTAGCCATTTTTAGACATTATATTTTCTTATGATCATATACATTAGAATGAAAATAGTAACCATAAAATTAGGACCTATTTATGTATCTTTGACCCGATTGCCTTTTGTAGCTCTATTATTTCTAGCCTTCTTTGTTTGAGATGTCCTCTATATTTTTAACTTCTTCCCTTTTTATTTATTCTTTTATAAGAGCTTCAACATAGCTCTTTCCTTTTTCCTTATCTATGAAAGTATTGGCCTCCCCTTTATATTTTTTAAATCTGATACCTATCTTATTGAAAATTGATCTTTGAATTTCTAATATCTTATTTAACATATTAGTGATTTTCTCAAATTTTGAATCATTAGCTACTCTATCATTGATTGCTTTATTTGTTTTCTCAAGATCTACTTTTAAAGAATCAATTTCAATGACATACTTTTAATATTCTTTACTTAATTTTTGAAACTATGATGTTAGATCTTCTTCATTCTTTTTGGCTTCTTCAAAGTGTGCTTGTAGATCTTCAATTGTTTCCTTTGACTCCTTTTCATTTTTCTTGATCTAGAGCTTTAATATTTGATTCTTCTTCTCAAGATATTTTAACACTTCTAAGGCAAAAATGAGTTCTCCTTCTAGATTCACTTTGGCTTCATCCTATTCTTCTTCTTGATCATCTATATTTTTTCTTGTGGAGGCATCTTCATGTATGGCCATGAATAGAATCTCTTCTTCTTCAGAATCACTAACTCCACTATCTTCAGCTGAGCTACGATCTTTAGAATACAAACTCTTCTTCTCAAATCCCTTCTTGAATTTTCCTTTGAAATTCTTCTTGTATGTAGACTTTCCTTCTTCATTGTCACCATTACCCTTATCTAGGAACTTAGCTACAAAATTCCCAATCTTTTCACAATTAAAACATTTAAAAGGTAATTTTCCTTGATATTTACCTATGCCCTTTTTTGGCTTGAAAATGAATAGAGCTTCATTGTCATCATCTTCATCACTAGAACTATCACTTGATTTTTGAATCTTAGCCTTATCTTTCTTTGATGTCTTGAAAGTAGCTTCTCTCTTTGAGGGTTTATCTTGTTTGGTCCACATCTCATATGTCGTAAGAATATCATGTAGCTCATCCATATTTATTTTGGCTAAATTATTCATCTCTTCAATTGCTGAAACTTTTGCATCATATCTCAATGGTAGAGATCTCAAAACTTTTTGAACCAAAATTGATTTTTCCAACTTTTCTCTAAGACCTTAAATATGATTAACTATTTGATCAACCTATAAAAGATAAATTTCTATATTTTCTTCCTCTTCCATCTTCAAACTCTCAAACTATCTTCTAAAAGTTTGAATCTTAGCTTGCTAAACCTTTTCATCACCTTTATAAATATTCACAAGTTTTACCCAAGTTTCATGAGTAGATTTACATTGCATAACTTTAACAAATTTTGATTCACATAAACCACATAAAATAACATTTAAATATTTAGCATTATTTTCACTTTCCTTCTTTTCCACTAGAGTAGTTACATGTATTTGTGGCTCTGCATATTCCTCCACCACTGCTTACTAAATGTCAAATCCAAGGGCCATTAAATAAGTCTTCATTTTTATGCTCCAAAAATCATAATTTGTCACATCAAACAAAGGTTCCTTATTTTTAGAAAAACCTTCATGTGATCTAGCCATCATGCTTTCCCAATCTAACTTCAAGCTGTAAAACTTTTTCCAAAAGAACCTATTCTAATACCAATTGATAAACATGAAATATACTAAGAGGGGGGGGGGGTAAATCAGTATATTATATATCTTTTACTTAATGTGATTTATTTTCTTTAACCACTTAATCACACATTCAAGATATGCAATAAAATTGAAATAATAATATGCACCACACAAGAGAGAGAGAGAAACCAGATTTTTACGTGGAAACCCAAAGTAGGAAAAACCATGGAGAACAATCTCAAGTATATGAATGAGCACCAACTCAAATTAAAAAAATTTCAAGCACCAACTTGTAGGAGCACCAAACCCTTTATTAGGCACCAACATAACAACTATTTATAAGCACCAACCCACATAAGCACCAATCCCTTTCAAATATTTGTGAGCACCAACCCATAGGAGCACCAACCCCTCTTATTTATAAAATATAACTATATCTCAATGTTTCTTACTCAAAAAATGATAGAACTCTACAATATCTCCTAATTTTCTCTCCTAAAAGACAAACATAAACCATATACTCTCTTTCATATTACAATGGCTTCTCAAGCCTTTATTTACAAATTTCCAAATGAAATTTGGCATTCACCCTTTGTGACCCTTCAATCCTCATGGAAAATGGTGCCAAACTTGTATGACCCTTCATATCCTTGCATTTAAAAATTCATATGGTGACCCTTCAAAACAATATGCATCCTTTCCTCTTTTGGCTTTATCTTGGTGACTTTTTATATTCCTCAAAGTTTCCCTTCATTTAAAAATGTGCAATACCCTCCTTTATCTCCACATGGTGACTCTTGGAATTCCTCAAGATGACTCTTCATGAGAAAATGTGTCCCATTCCTCTTTTGTCTTTACTTTGTGACTCTTTGACTTCTCCATGGGCCCTTTTTTGATTTATATGCAACCAAAAATATATTCATTAATATTAAATAAATATTAACACATATTAGCCAAGATATGAATAATAAAATCACCATTAAATGTAATGGGGCCTTTATCATCAATAATGCTAGACCTTTGACATCAATGAAAATACTTCCAACACAAATATCACACTTATAGATTGGGCTAAGGAATTAGGAACCTTAGCCTCTAAGATTCCCAATCTAAAGATAATTAAACTTCCAAAAGTGAGGTCACTATTTGATAAGGCTATAACATCCATATAATGGGTAAGTAAGAGGAAAATTGAAGATAACTCGAGCAGAACTTTAATCATGGAAGAAAAGGAAGAATTTTACTCTTTTAATAAGAGGTAGAATAGGAAAAAATCTTAGTCCCTATATATTGGGGAACTTAAGTACTACATGGAGAGCCACACAAAGGTAATCATGTTCATACATGAAGGGACTGAAATGTCTAGACAAGATATCAAAGAGGAGTTGGAAGATATTAGAGAGCAATAATAGGTAATTTGAGTTCCCCAAGGTATTAAGTAGGATGTGAAAAATGTAACACTTAGGCTATATTATATTCTAGATTTAATTATTTATATAAGATTCGCTTTGGCTCCCCATGTCAATTCCATAACTAGACTATTCAAAAGTCATAGAGAAGATGACAATAAACTAAATTTATTAGTGTTATATACCCCCAATAAGGCATTTATCCATTTGAACATGATGACCCCATTGGAGGCATAAAATTATTTGAATTTATATTTCATAAGAACACAAGAGGCCTTAGATTTTGTATCATTCTCTAAGACTCTAGTGAATAAATTACTTGAGAAAGAGAAGAAGACAAAGCAAATTTTGACAGAACTATAATTCAGGAGAACATAGGCAATTTGGTGACTCAAGATGCATTTGATCAAATTATTAAGCAAGCCTAGAATGGATTTAAGAATATTTTTCAAGGTTTAAGATTATAATACATTGAGGCCAAATTGAGCATAGCTAGGAATAAGGCAATAGATGTGGCAGCCTTCTGAGTTAGATTTAGATCCACCAAGATAGAACACATCAATTTGATGTAATATAAAATCAAGTGACTAGGCTACATATCATTGATATGAACCTAATTCAAACACAACATGGTAAGGCATACAAACACAACCAAGACTTAGATACTAAGAAAAAGACAACCCAACAAATTCCACCTACTAATTATACTACATTTACTCCACCTACAATGCCAAAAACTATAGCCACATTAGTGCCACCTCATACTATAGTTCCCATGATAATAATATCTCAATCAACTAGTACATATATAAGTAATACTCTAGTTAACAAATCATCAAACATGACTACTACTATAGTTCCATCGACAATTTTGAGACACATAAAATAAGAGCCAATTTAACATGAAGGCTAATTTTTTACATTTTTTCATGTAATATTTATATTTGAATACTTAATTCCTAGTTTCATTTATATTATAATCAATATAATATTTTTAGAAGCATGCACACATTGCATGACTTAGATATATATAAGTTATTAACATGTAACTAAGATTTATCATATAGTCTATTTAGATGTAAATAAAGTGTTCTAAACTTGGAGGATGAGGTGACTCCTTACCCAATATATTTATATACATATAGAACCCTCTTTTTAAAGGGTCAAAGTTTTGAATGAATATACAAGAAGAAAAGAAGCAATTGATTATCATGCAACTATTTTTGCTTTTTCTTATTCCCTTTCTATATTAATGAATTTGACTATTATATTAATGATTATTATTCTTATATGTGAAATATATATTAAATATTGATAAATTTTATTGATTTAGATAGTTATTATAAGTTGAATTGATAATCCAAGGTGTGTGTAGGTATCTCTTTAGATATAGTCTGATAGGTGTGAGCCATAACTACCCTAGATAACTTCCTGGTCTGAGATATAATCTCTTATACAAAGGTATAAAACAACAAACTTAAGAAGAGAAACCTTTAGTTGAGATCAAAAACTACCCTATATCTAATTACCCTAGACTTCCAGCCATGTTTGTTTTTGAGAAAAATTTGGTTCTTGAGATACTTGTCTACCAAAGAGATAACAAGAAACTCATGTTCAAAGACATAAAACCCTCTTTTCTACCTTAACCTTCCTTATTTTTGAGTTTTATTTGAGATATACCCACCATAGGATATTCTTCCATCCATCCAACTCATCTAGTGATTTATCCTTTTTATTATAATACATGCATCTACCCACAAAACTAGTTAAACAACCCACAAGCTCAACTTGCTACTCCACCACCTGGTTGTTCTAATCACATACTTGAAACTCATGTCCTAAAGTGGAACCTATTTCAACAAGGATCCCAAAACATTAGAGTTTAGCTCATTTATAACTTTCTAAGGTAGGGATAAAACCCACATGAATAGATAGATCAACTTTAGTCTTGGGGTTGCTTATTCTAGGTTTGGAATTTTACCTTGCCTTATCCTTTTGATCATGAGCATGTTTAAGCTCACCTTATAAATTTGGATAAAATTTATTCCTTATTTTATTATAACCTTATATCATGTGCCATATAGGTATGGTTATCAATGGGGATCCATATTCTACCTTGACGTTTTACCTCTTTGTAGTTCATATCCTAACCAAACCTTCTTAGTAGGATTGACCACATGTTGGGTAGTTAAGCCTCTTCTCATTATGACTTGGAATTGTGGAGCCTGATTGTTATTTTTTAGGTAATTTGGATCCCATTGTTTAAATTTTGTTCTATACTTAATCAATCCAACATCTATTTTGGTTTGGGTCTTCTTAGTGAGTTTCTCATATAGTTCTAGTAAATCCTTGACCATATGATTCCTTTAGTAATAAACACAATTGGGATGTGTAGGAAAATCCAATTGTAAGTGATTTGGTGACTTAAACTTTTAACATACTTGAGGTGTTAAATTTCCACTAAACCAACCTCTAACACCATAGTCTTGTTGCCCTCATGGGGGTCTGTTCTCATCAAAAACTTGTCTAGATGTCCTAGTTATTTATTGTCTTATATTGCACTCCCTTAGGTCACTTAGTAATTTATAGTTAACTATGTCATATAAGAAGGTGTCATATATATTTTAGTAGGTCACACATCTTAGATGATTTTTCTGGGGAAATAGAGGGAAATTACATGCATCATGGTCCTCTCCACATAATTTATAAAATGTTATGAGTGTGTACTCAATTTTCCTTGGATAGTTTTGGCTCGAATTCCTTCTTACAATGCAGTCCACACACCATAGCCATATATGATTATACATCACACCATTGGTCACCAACTTATATGTAATTATGATCATATATGTAATTTATGCTTCAAAGGTTAGGCTAACCCTATAATACACACTTCTTACCATCTAAACTTTCGATACAACCTACAAGGCTTATCATGAATATCTAATGTTCCTTATTTCCAAGGTGCATTGTTAAGGATAAATTAATCTGTTGATGAACCACTAAAAATTATTTAGAGGGTTAATTTCATAAGATAACTTTGATACCTAGTTCTTAAACATGGTGTCATAAGTGTGAAAATTCTCAAATGGGTCATGCTTGATATTCTTTAGCACTATAATGTTTTATTGCTCAAAATCTAAAATATTAAATTCATTCAAAAATTATTTCTTCAAAATATCGTAATCCATAATGATTTATTTTAGATCATACTTCATATACCATTTTTTGGAACTTTCATACAAAATTATAGAAAAGTGACTCACCTTTCAATCTAGATGCATGATTCCCTTTGCATGTCAACTGATATTGTTGTTTTTAATAGACTTGATGGTATTTTACATTACTTGATACTCTATAAAGTTGAGATACATCTCATATATGACTTGTACCATTAGGTAATATTACCTCCTTGTGCACCTAGGTTGGTTCCACCACCTCCTACTATGGACACTGTGACTACTCTAATTGTTACTTGTGTAGTCTAAGGGGTAGTGGCTACCCCACCAGTGTCAATTGAGCCTATGTGTATTGTTTCTACTAGTGGGGTTTTTGGTCCTACTCCAATCATTAATCATCTAGTATACATGTTAATAAGGAAAAATACCACACACTTAGAATTTTATAAACCACTTTAGTCATTGACTAATCATAACTCTTAGTTTATAATTTTGATGAACATGTTCAAGTGGGTAGGTTGGATGGGTAGGATAGGCACTTCCCAATTATCTCTCTTTCTCAAAATAATTCTAAGGATGAACCAACCTCTTATCTTCCATATTATATCCTTAAAATTGTTCATATGAGGTTGAAATTTATATGTATAAGATTCCTTCTCATTCCTCCCCATCCCCTCATGGGTACCCATAGCATATCCTAAATTAAACCTTTCCATTCTCTTTCTAAGGTCATAAATATTTTAATATTTTAGACACTCACACATGCTCAATCCCAAGTTGATCTAGCCTCAGTCCACTTGGGTGTTTTCATGTTTCCTCTTTATCTTGGTTATAACAACTTATGCATCCCCATTCATCTATTTTCTTGCATGTAATGCTACTTATTTTTCCATTGGTAGATCCTCAATTCTATTATCTATAATTAGATCATTGAATTTCAAAGGTATCTCCTCTAATGTAAGAACCCTTAGGTTCATATAGGAACTAGAAATTAGATTATTCATGATAATAATATGTGGATAAATCAAACTATAACATGTAAATATCCAATGTACCACAACACCACACATCCACAACTTGAGTCTAAACATAGTCCAAATTTCATAAATACTCTACTCATTAGTTCTTCCAGGGATAATTTTGTCTCATATTTATCCTATAATTCATATTATATGATGTAAACCATGCATGAAGGTGTATTGGTAATTCATATAAAAACATCACATACAAAACATCATACATGTTTTCTTTGACCCATTTCTTTGGAATTCAACCTATATAGATAGGGTGAACTTCACTAAACTTCTTCTCGATCTGATTCAACCATCGCTCAATATTTTATAAAGAGATATAATAAATCATTTATCCTCATAATAATTTCTTTAATGAAATGTGACACATCCTATTAATGAAACCAAAATGTTGGCACTCTTCCCTAAGGCTCAGGTACTAGTACACCAATATATGCACATATCATAGGAAAAAACATTACTTGCAATCACTTGAGGCATAAAATAGAGTATCTAGGATGGGTTAGGGTTATTTTTAAATGGTGTTATAAATGGAAGGGTAGATATATTAATCTAGATAATTAATACCACTTTTGTCTAATCTAGGCACTTAGTTTTTCCTTTCAACAAACATCTATAATTAAACTAGGCAATGTAACTAACTCAACAAACATTTATTTCCATAAGAACATTATAACCAAAGAAAAATTAGGAGTATAATGATAAATTACTATCATAGAACCATGATTGTATTAATAATCAAGTAAAATATATTTACACTAGGGTAAATATTAGTGGCCCATATAGAAATCAACTTGGGTTTTTTTAGCAAATTTCTAAGTATGCATTCCAAAATTCTAGTGAAAGTTAATGAATAATGTTTAGTCATGTAGGTGAATCAACATGAAAAATGTAACTTTCCATAAAAGGTATGTTGACATATGACTATATTAAAAAATCAAAGACATATATTAGTAATTTTATTAAATGATGGGTGTTTGTTTTTTAAAGATATGAATGTCATCACATGATAAACATAATATCAAATGATAGGTATTTTATCATTTGATGGCTATGATATCAATTGATAATGTTATTATCATTTGATATTATCATTATCTGTTGATAGTAATACTATCACTCAATAACATTATGTTCACTCATGTTAGCATGTAATTTTTTTAGGACAAATTGACAACTTCACATCAATAGCATGGGGAAAAAAGTCCCTTTTCTATTTTTAGGTAGAGATAATTTTATTGAAATACAAAATAGGAAATAAAGAAATATTTAAAAATAAAGGAATGAAAATTATGGGGTCATACTTTTAACCTAAAAGTATGCAAAAGAGTTTTAAGAAAAGAATACATAAAGAGGGAGAGAAGGAAGAAGTTTTATGCAAAAAATTTTCCAAGTTAGAAATAAAAACTTGATAAAAGTATTAAGATAAAATTTGTCATTTAAAGGGAGAAAATATCTCATTAAATGGGTTTAAAATACATAATAATATCCTTATGGATATGAAACATACACCAAAAAAAAAATTGACTCTAATAATAGAAATGAATAAATCTCTATATTTTATAACAAAATTAATAAATAAATTATCTCTATTCCCACCTAGATTTTCAAGTGTTAAAACTATAAATTACAACTCCAAATAGGAAATTTTTAATCTAATATCTTATTATTAATAGTTTGAAATTTTTAACAATGGTAGTGAAAATTAGATACATTAAATTAAGTAAAAGACACAATTCAAAAGTTATTACTAACACAAAGTTAGGAACACCTCTTTGTATTGATTTTTAAATAGTAGAATGTTTGATCTCACTTTACAATGCTTTAACAAAATTACATGTATGTTTTAACCCATAAATATGAATCCCTAACTTGTATTTATAGGCTAAAATGGGTGGTTATGGTGCAAAACCACCTATTTTTCATTTTTAAAGGGTTACAAAAACACCAATAAGAAATTAAAACTTGAAATGGTGTAACAACTTTCTGAGCATTTATCACCACTTGAGAAAAACATTTAGAGTTTTTTCACTACTTGCAAAAGCACATTATCAATTTCCACAACTTGAAAAATAAAATTGGTAAAGATAATTTGTATAATGATAATATACATTTACAAGGTGAAAAAGAGTGCAAAAATATAAATTAGGTGAAAAGAAATAAAAGAAGAGAAAGAATAAAAACTAAAAACAATTATTCATTTTTCTTATTATTATATTGATAATTCTTTCCTTTTTAAGAAGTCATCAAATCTTTAGAGAAATTCCCCAATCAAATTTTCATTTAGTCCATCTATGTACTTGTAGGAAATGTCTACTAAGTAGTCTAACTCTTTAATTTCTTGAATCTTGCCTTGGAGATTGTTTATCTTCAAGTTTAAATTATCCTCTTTCACTTGACATTTAGCTAATTAGTGAAGTTCTTCATGACCAAATATAGATATCAGATTGAAAATGTCTTGAATTTACTCTTTGAATTATCCAATTATGATCTCAATTGAAATAATATTTCCATTTTGATTTTTGTCATTAACAAAATGACAATTCAATTTCTTGACCTTAGTGTCGATTTCCATAATTATGTTACTTCCAAGTGACCTTGCATTGTTAAATTTCTAAATATACTATTGAATAGATTGGATTATAAATTTATTATCCTAAATAAACTCAATCTGATAGATGATTTCTTCCTTATTGATCACTACTTTTTCAACAAGGTCAATAGAATAAAATTTTGAAAAATTGACCAACCTGGGAATGAATTCCTCCTAATTTTGCTTCTCTTTAGCATGTCCACTTTATTTTATCACTAGTTCATATTTTGATTGGATTTTAGAGAACATCATTGATGTAATGAGGAATGTTGATGTTCCCTGATCATTAACCTTTTCAATCCAATCTATTACTATGTTTCCCATTTGGCTTACCTCTCTTACTTTCTCTAGTGTCTGAGCATGAAGAATCACCAAAGTGATAGCTAGTTAAATTGGCCCAATCATTCCCTATATTACTGAGTTCAATTGATCTAATTTTTTCTTATAGTTCATCCTTCATTACCTTGTATTTATCCATTTTTTCAAAAATGGTACCAATTTCCAATTTTACATCCCCTTTTATCCCTTCTCTGGTTGATTTTCCCAAATGAACCCTAGATAATTGGTAATATTCAATCCTAATTTTTGACTTATCCATTTCAACCATAGGAATGGCCACTTCTTCATATTTTTATCTCTTTTCATTTATTACCATTTATAATATTATTCTAACTTTCTTTGGCCTCTTTAATAAAAGAATTTTCAAAGTTTCAAAATATATCTCCTCAAATTTAACATTTTTTCTTAAATATTTCATTACTATGGATAACCAATTTGAAGTTTTCATGCTTGAGGAAGGCAATGGGATCAATGTTGAGACTAGTCAAACAAGCCTGGATAGAGTTAAAGAAGGCATTTTCTCAATTGGGGAACCTTGAAAATATGTTTCTATTTGTTCTTGTATATTTATTATATCAATAGGAATTATTTGAGAGGAGATGAGGTAATTCAATATTTGAGGGAGAAGAAAAGATGATTAAACTCTTACAATGGGAAAGCAGGTGACATAGGGAACATTGCATCATCTAAATCCAAGAATTATTGAGTATAGTTATTGATAAAATGGGAAACTATCAATGGGACCTCTTAATGAATTGAAATTTTAGGAGAAGAGATAATTTCACCTAACCTCTTTATTTTTAGCTTAATATTCTTTCTTGTTTGAACATCTTGTTATATAGATTTAGTTTCATGTGCCTCTTCTATCATCTAGCATTGTCCACTCATACCTACTTCATATATCTCAAATGGTTCATCATGCTACTTCTAGAAGATAAAAAACTCATCTTCCCTAGGAGGTGTAGGGAAATAAACATTCATAACATATACTCCTTTTCTCTTCAACCACCTAAGAGTTTTATCAATTACTTATCTTGTTTAATTTTGAGAGAAGTATATTCCCTTTTATCTCATGGACTATAGGCAATGTCTTTGTCACAACATTTTCTTTTTCAAATATGGGGTCAAATGTGACCTCATCATCCACTAATGCTTTGGCACTTTCATTATTCCAAATTTGGATATTTGTTTCATGGTAAACCATGAATATTCCTTGATCCTCACTACTTTTCATCATCATACTCCATTCAATAGTCTTCAAAATGTGAAAGATGTTAATATGAAGGTCTAAGGTTATGCTCAATTAAGCCCTTATTGTCAAATGAAACCCTATTTTTAAATGTTTTGAGATTATTGAAAGACATGTATTATTCAAATTTCTTGGCCTTTACCAATGAAAGACAAGTATACCTTCCAATTGAGATTGGAAATTTCATCCCTATTTTATATTGGCTTGTTAGGAACTTGTATGTTTCAACAAGTTGTCTTATCAATTCAATCAATGCCCACTTATCACTGACATATTATGGGAGCATATAAAGAGTAAATTTTAAATCTCTAATTCTCAAATAATTGAATTTTGGGAACTGTATGAACCAATTTCCCCATATTTCTATCTCAATAGTGGCCACAACTGATATTATTGTGTTGAAGAGTTCCTTTTCAAACAATTGGATGCTGAAATGAACAAATTAATTATTTACCCTTATGAAGTGACAAGTATTCTCCTTTAATGATAGTTGGGGATAGAATTCATACACCATTGCTTTCCCTAAATCATCCACTATATGTAGTCCATCAAAATGTGTTGACTGACTACAGCATAAACAAGATAAAAATTCATATATAATTTTTACATGACTTTTACCTCCATGAGATACTTTTGAATGGCATCACTAATCAAGTACCCCTAATTTATATTTTGATTTTTTCTAAGGATGATCCAAATGAATCTGTACATCCATGTCTAAAATTTCTTTACCATTTGATTTCTTACTATTTTGTGTAACAATGTGATCATGTATCTTATCTCATTTTTGAAATTAGACATTAAAATATTTTTTAGAAGTCATGTGGAGGAATGTTTTGGCTTAGTCAAC
The DNA here is from genome assembly GCA_037957365.1 of Torreya grandis. Taxonomy (NCBI): domain Eukaryota; kingdom Viridiplantae; phylum Streptophyta; class Pinopsida; order Cupressales; family Taxaceae; genus Torreya; species Torreya grandis. Next base: position 1,433,412 of record JARHVA010003804.1, on the reverse strand, counting down.
CATGCATTGTTGACTTATTTATCACAAACCATACTATTGTCATCCAAAAATATTTATGAGGACTTGGGGTTTATATGCATAAAGGATTCATGACCTAGAAGGCAAAAAACATTATCAATTTGCTTAGGAACAAAACTCACTACCAATTCCCCCTATAAATCTCTTACCTCACTTGTCTTTGAGTTATATTTATTTTCCATAATTAAAACTAGATTAAGAGACTATACTAACATTGGGAATGCTACCAACTATGACAATCCATTATCACAAATACTTTGACCAAAATTCATCTTATGCATTATGTTCATTCTTTCTCAAAAATCATTTAAGTCAATGTGACTTAGATCAGTATCAGTGATATTTTAAACATTAGACTCCTTATCCCATCTTGAAATTGATACTTCATGGTTTCTTTGTCTTTTTCTCGAAATTTCCTTTTCTAGAGTAGGAGATGAAGACATCAAATTTTATAAGAAAACTGTCAATTTGGAATATTTTTGAAAAAGATTCTTATTTACAAAAATGATGAAATAAAATAAATCAAAGCCAAAATAAGTTATCTAATCATAAATGGAATTTTTACTCACAATTTATTCATGTAAATTACTATAGCATGTTTTCAACACTACCTGTATAAAATTCAAATTTATTTTGACTAATTTTCCTACTTTTAATTGTACTTATAAATTTTTTCTATGTTGTTTATTTAGCAAACTTTCCTAGCAAATAGAAATGAATTGAAAAGAAATTATGAAAATTTCATTTTTTCAAATATTTTTCCTAGTTCCCGATTTAGCCAAAATATTAAAAATAAATTCCAATTGATATTTATAAAAAAACTCAAAATTTTGAGTTTGCCAAAATAAATATTGCTTTTATCAAATTTATAGTGAAAAAAATTACACTATTATTTTTAAAGTTCCACAAATTAAAAATCTTGTATTTTTTTTTATTTTAGAAACTTGTAGATTTTCCAAGGAATGTAGTCTTCTTTCTTCTAAGGCATCACTTAGCTATGCAAACTTTAATTTACAAATAAATGTGATCAAAATCTATTCTTGTCAACTTTATCTCCCATTTTTTACCAAGTCCATACAATCAAATTTTTATTCATATGAAATAAAAAATTCTCGCTATTTAAATTTTTTCCTCCACTCCACCTTGACCGTACACTCCAATTTTTTTACAAATGAAATTTTTTCAATTTTGGCAAATGAAAAAATTTAAAAAAAACTTATAATTTATTTTTTAACATTTTTTACACCCCATCTTGGGTGTATGGTCAGCCATATGACTCAAAACATGGATAGGAAAAAGTAACAAAGAAAAATAAATTTGCCAAAAAGAGTGTTTAGCCAAGTCGTATGACAGTATTTGAATGAAGGAAATTAGGAATTTGACTAAAGTTTGTTTTTTAACAAAAACCCTACTTATTTAAAGGGCAAACATCTAATCATACACCACCTGTATAATAGTTTAAAACTACAATAATTACAATTCATCTAGGTTTTATATATTTAAAACTCTTATTTATCTTTGGTGTCACTACACATTTTAGTGATTAGCTGATGTAAATAAGAATTTGATTTTCAAACTCCAATATTTGTTCCTCAACATTGCCTAACTTCCTGGCTAAATGAAAATATTTCTTCTATAATTTATCTCTTTTTCTTGGGTGCTCTTGTATGGCCTTTTTCTAGTTGAAGAAGAAATTAAAATAACTTTTTTTTGTTTATTTGCTTCCTTTCCATGATATTGAAAAGATTCCTTTCTAATAGATGAAGGCTAAAACATAAATAGAAATTCAATTTTTTATTCCTACAATTTCTAGAGCTAAGCATACAAGTTGAAAAGATATTTTAGAAGGAAATACAAACTCCAATTAATATCACCCAATAAAATAACCATATTTACATGATTAGAAGAAAAATTAAATGAGTTTGCATGCAAGTTGGAAAAGGAGACTTCAATTTGAAATGGTAATTTGCACCCTTAAAAAATTCAATTATAATGTGAAAGTTTAAATTTACATGGCCATTGGAAATATAATTTACATTTTCATGATTTGGGGAAGCGTGATTTACATTTACATGACTTGTGAAAATAGAATTTTGAATTGTATGAAAAGGGGAAACTCAAAAATATTTTGCAATTTACATGAAGTTTAAGATCTATTTTATAATTTTCATGAAAACCCAAAATAAATTTGTAAATTATAATAAAACCCTAAAAAAAAAATTAAATTTATTGAAAATGGAAAACTCAAAAGGATTTTACAAATTGCATAGAGACTGAAAACAAATTTAAAATTTGCATGGACCACAAAATTCATTTTATAATTTATACCAAGCAAATAAAGTAAATTGCAATTTTCGAAACATTTAGAAAAGTAAAGTGTGTTTACAAAACCTACAAAAAGTTAAATGGTTTTTGAAAATTATGGGAAATGTTAACACAATTTTACACGTGAGGTTAAAATGTGTTTCAAAACAATTTGGGGTAAAAAGCCTTTCGGCTGTAAATTTTTAATTAATAAATTACAAAATTTGAATTTTTTAAAATTTTGAAGGTTTTGAGTTCAGTTGAATTTTTTTAGCCATTTATTAAAATTTAAATTTCTACCATTTTTATACATTTTCAAAAATTGTGATAATAGTTGGCTTCGACTAGGATTTCAAACTAAAAGGAATGAAAAGAACTTGAATTCTTTGGTTTCATAGGCTAATTATTTATCCATTGGGAAATGAAGTCTTCAAAAACTTTGATAAATTTGAAAAATATCTGATCTTCAATAAAAAGATGACTCCTCAAGCCATATAATAGTTGTCACATGTTAAAATATAGTGTATGCAAGGGTTAGGTACTCAACTTAACAAGTTCTTTCACATGTTGAAATAGAGTGTATGTGAGGGAATTTTAGTTAAGTGTTTTTACACAAACTAAAATGAGAAGAGAGAAGTGTCTTTCATATTATTCATGATTATCTATTGAGTACCAACGTAGCCAATATCAGGCTAAGTGAATATGACATTCTCTCTTATGCAAGACTAGCATTTATAGAATAATTCAATTTGAGGAAAAAACATCATTTAAAATGATAGATGTTTGGAGGTGAATATATTTATGTATAAGTAGCTTATCTAGATAAAGAGTTATTTACCAACTTAATTAGGCAAAACAATAAAGACTATTTGAGACATAAACCCTCAACATAATGAAGTAACTATTGTCACTTGGATTTGCACCTCTTGAGGAGATGTCTCAACTCTCCTCATCTAAGTGGCACAATTGAAACACCTACAAGTTATGGGTAGCCTAAGAATGTGGTGACTCTATAGATAGGGCTAACACCCTTGATGTACCACTTTTAGATCACTACTACACCTATGCTTGTAAGGAAAAGGGAGAGAAAACTAAAAATAAACTATCCTAAAGGCAATGATACACTAAATTAATTGATAACTACCAACTAGTTTCATGTCATACATGAGACCAAGAGACTAAGTATGCATACACTTCTCTAATCTAAATCATCTCACATCAGTATTTCATTATGAGGTTATGATGAATGTTTAGGCTAGGAGGACTAGACAAGAGTTCTAGAATGTCACTATTGAATAAACTAACTCACTCAACCTAGACACTTCATAGAACACTTCACATGACCTACAAGAAGAAACTTTCAAGTTCAAATAAGTGAGAGAATGAGACAATAATGCTAACAAAACAAAAATAATAACTAATCAAGATCAATAATTCAAGTAAACACACTATGAATAGTCATAAAAGAGGTAAAATTAGTAGTTTTTATTGATCCATGGTATGCAAATGAGTAAGGCTTCACCATACTCAGGTGGAGCATCCTTACAATAGCCAAAATGGCTAGTTCTTATAAAACCTGAGAGAGATAATAGAAAAAATAAATACAAAGGTCACAAGGATAATTATCAAGTTGATAAAAGTAGTTACATGTGCATGATAATAGAATGTGAAACTAATCATGCAAGGTTAGAAGAGACAAGTGGCACCCCGAGTCATGAAACTCTTGAAATTTGGTATGAAGTCTCTTCTATTGGTTCAAGAAACTACATTAATCATTTATAACTATTGTAACATCCAAAAACTAACTATGGATAGGTCTAATGATTTAACTAAGAGGGATGGGTTGTAGACATGCTCTTCCATGCACTGGTTGCATTCTTAATGATCTAGAATCTTTAGAAAATGAGCCATCATTACTTTCAATTAAATAAACTCATTTTTCACACACCTTGCACACTTGGCTTCCAAAATGGTTTTAAATTTTCATGAAAATCCATACAAGGTGATTAATTATATGTTTCAAGGCCTTCCATGGCCTTATATTTCTTGGGTACACCTTAAATGGGATCTCACTTGAAGTTTTCACACTTTTCACCATCTTGCTCACTTTGCCAATTTTGACTGGCTAAGATGAAGTTATTTGTTGAGGAACCTAAAAGTTTTTATAAATCATTAAATGGACATGGGGAGTTATGTTAAGTCTTAGTATTTCTTCCCATGTGTTGGTATCTTTAAACTTTTCCTAGAACCTATAAAAATTGTCAAGAAAACCCTATTTCATAGTCCATTCATACAATTTTGTACAATACAAAAGGATGGGAAGGATCTTTATAGAGTCCCATAAAACATATAATAACTTCACATGCCATTTTGGTCCATTAGAGCAGATTTCCATCTTCATTTTCCCAATTAGGTCATTTCTAAGGGTTTACAAGGGTTTTAGGTCCTTTAAGCCCTTAAGGATTATTCATGAAGATTGGATGTTATAAATACCAAAAAAATACACTAGATTAAATTTCAAGATTCATTTTCACCTTTCCAAACTTCTTATATCCCCATGCATAAGCTTAGAGAATATGCGAGCACTCAAAGTTAGCCTATCGAGCTTTGACCTTAATTCTACATACCTCTAAGTTATATTTGAGCCAAAAAATGGATTATTAATGCTCTCTCTACAAGGTGTAAGTTTTTAAACATTTTTCATGACCCTAAAAACATGATACAAACCATTATAATGATCACCTAAGGTTAGAAATGGCACTGACCTCCCATTTGGGTACTAGGCTTAAACCCTGCCTAATAGTCCTAACTACAACCTTGAGGGTTTAAATCACCCTATTTAGTTTCATCCCATTTTTTAAGGTATATAAATTTTTTTTAATGTTTTTTACAACTTTACACACCTCTTTTAAAAGTATAAATAGATCCTAATTCACCTTATCACCTCCCTTCTTCAGAACCTATCAGTTTGTGTATAAAGGGAATGCCCTCTGTCTAAGACAAAATAGAGGGAATTTACCCTATTTTACTATAAAATGGGATTATTTTAAGAGATTATCAAAGATATTTATATTATATATAAAAGTTTACAACCTATGGTAACATCATTTGACCCTTCAAAAGCAGTAAAACCTAAGACAGACTACTAAGAAAAAGACTATGTGTAGGATTTTGGAATGTAGACTGTATATTGCTTGATGTGAGTCTATTATATGAATTATTTTAATATTTTAAGATAATATTTAACATTATATGATCATTATTTATTTATTTATAACCCATTCATCACTACATACTTTCATGTACCCTTTCATATACCTTGAACTCTCAAGACTGTGTGCATTTTTTTTACTGTGTTTTGCTCCAAGGCATCATACCTATAGATTTTATTACATGTTTGAGATTGATGAATGTATAAAAAAATTATTATATTACCTTATGATAATTTTTTACTTATTTTGGCCTATTTATCTCATCTTCATGCACTACCAACACTTAAGCCTCAAACTTTCTCACAATCTGTCATAGTCAAACATAGTCAATTATGCTGAGGTATAACATGGGTTTTATGGATAAGAATTCACCTTATTACCTATATAAAATGGCCTTTGATCCATTTTTGGTCTTTTTGATTCATTCTCTATAAGTCAAGATTGGAATATTTATGCTCAATCTCCTACTATGGATGATGTGAAGGCAAACAATCAACTGTAGGTGAGTACCTTCAAAGGAAGGGACATTTATAGATGTGTATAGGATCCAAAACACAATATATCATATTAATTTAATTAAATTTATATTTTAAATTCTATTTTAAACCATATATAATAATACAATCATGGTTTCATAGTCTAATACTATCCACTTGGGTGAAGAGATCTCTCAAAGATTCAAAATCCTACAGATGTCAATGAAGGATTTTAGTGTTCCAATAGGTAACTTTGAGCCTTCCAACAACCACCATCCATTAGTCAAATTCTTCAATAATTTTTAAAGGATCATATCCTATTATATTGATATATAATTATTTAACTTGGAGTGATCAAAAGTTAATATGGCATTGTTAAAAGACATATCCAAAATGGATAGGTGCTTTATTTTGCATGTTTTAGGGATATGATCCTTGAATACACATTCATTGCCTTTAAAGATAATATACCATCTTTCCTACCAATATACCATTATAAATATGTTTTACATGATATACTTAACATATTATGACTTTAGGAATGATTCCATCACTTGTTTCAATTCTTCAAAATGATTCCTTGGATCTTTGTTAACACCACCTATAGGTGGTTATTATCATGTACAGGTAGTGATCTTATTATAAATATGCATGTTTTGTGGGTTTAATTTTTTTTTACCCTTTAAAAAGTTTAAAATAAACTATGCTCACTATATATAATCCTATCCAACTCATATTCTCCCTCTCAATGTGATTTGTTTCCATGAGGACACTTGTAGGTGCACCTTGAGTTACATATAGACAGGGAGTGAGTAGAGTGGTCCATGTATTCAAGGAATATACATTAATTAGTCAATTAATCTCCCATAAATGTATTAAAATTAAGTATTATTATTTTTTAAATATTGAAACAAGATCAAACTCCTCATTTCAACATCTTACTTTCTCGTAGGAACCTGTAGGTGCAGTTTTATGGTGCAGACCGAGCAATGGTGGTTGAGTGACTAGTTGTTACAATATTAATTATTCTAAACCAATCATGGATATAATTTTATGATAAATCCAACATCATATAAAATCAACATTTCTAATTGGATTATATGGACTTGTCCAAATTAGAGCAAAACCTATAGGGTACATAAATTGGCAAGCAAATTAGATAGGCCAACTTATTAAGAATGGTTCATAAATAATAAACCACCATTATTTTTCAAAAAAAAATTAATTTAATATTTATGAGTGTATAAGACACCCCTGGGATCATTTTTATTTAAACCTCTCTTATTGGCTATACCAAGAAAAGACCTATTGACTAGTTCTATGTGTCTAGAAGGGAGATAAAAGAGCAAAATAGTTTTAGCTCAAATTTGGAACTTTAAAAGAATTTAATTCATGGAAGTTATTTTTAGGAATCATAAGATTCATATCATAACCTTATCCTAAATGTCACACTCCCTTATGGGGCATACAAGTACCAAACTCTTCCTTTTTCCAAGAAAATTGCTCTTTCTTCTGAAGAACCTACCACTTTTTAGTTATAAATAGTTTATTAAGCCATAATATGACACATGACACATGAAACCAACTTTTAAAACCTTAAATTTACCCCAGGAGGCTGTACAAGTCACTAAATACTGCTTTTCTAACCTTTAAATGGCTCAAAAAAACATAAAGATTAAAATGACTAAGACCAAGGATAATATGAACTAAAATGACATAAAAATACTTATAATAATCCCTATGACATAATAATAATAGACCCATAAAAACACCTAAATATCATGTTTTTACCTATAGGGGTCCTAATTTGATTTACAAGGTCAAATTTGGTTAACAAATTAGTGACTCATAGGGCTAGCATGCCTATTATGCTAAAGATCAATAGCCTTATCTTATCCATGGGATTAGGGAGTCATCTAAAGTCTAAAACAAAAAAATAAGACCTAAAACTTGACAATAATTATTTTACCGAGATAAGACAACTAATTACCTCAACCACACAAAACAAAGGACACATACAAAGCAAAGCAAACACACTAACAAGACACTCACATGTGCTCAAATCACTTACAGAAAACAAAAAACTATGAACAACTAACAATTAATCATACTTATTTTCCAAGATAAAAAGGAAATTTCCTTGAATCTTCTTCTTCATGTGATAAATCATAGTGCCAAACATGTTGTTCCTTGTATTGGGTGTTTGGTAGATCAGACTTATTCTTTAGCACTTCACTTGGTTTACTCTCAAGTAGATCATCCTTAAATAGGTATCCAATGTAAATTTATTCCTATTTAATTTTTAGACATACCTCATTCCATTACCCACTCTTCCTCTCATGATCAACTTGTATCTTCTTGGTAGGCACAACTTTAAGAGGAGTGGTTTCTTGTTCTTTAGAAGATTGAAGCCAATATAAGCTTATAATATCCTTCAAAAGATGATGTTTTTATCTCAACTAGTTAATATTATGATAATACATTTTGATTATATCAAACATATCATCATGGGATGCATATGCCTCTTGAAAGGACAAATTTTAAAAGTTGCTTCTTCTTTGCATATGCACTTGAGTGTCAAGGTTGCCTTCTCCATTTTTGAATAGACCATAGCCTCCTTAAAGAGGAGTATAACCTTCTATAATGATTGAAAACAAGTCAACCGAAGGATGATTATGGACTTATTCTTTCCCATCTATGATATCTTGGATAGTGATGGAAGAACTAATGATGATCTTCTCTTTTTTTACACAAGGAAGACATTCTTCAATATCAACACAATAAGAAGATTCAACATAATAAATCACCTCTTATTTATAATTTAGAACCTATTGAGGGATCTCAAGTTGTATCTAAACTATTATAACCTAAATTTTATTTTTAAGGACCATAATATCCTTAATTTCTTTCTCTTTCTTGGTGATGCCAATGCTAGGCATTTTGTAATCAGGTGACCTAGCCCAATGAGGCCACTAAGGGAATATGTTTTCTTCAAGAAAGAGTTATAAATTATTATCAACCAAAATATCCTATTTAGGTTCACACACCATAATTAAATCCAAATAAAGGATGATAGTATGAGGACAAGATGAACTATTTGGTGGTGGTAGAGCATAGAACTCAACATAAGATTGGGAATAAATTATAGGGGATCCTTTTAGGAGTTATTGAGAAAGGGTAGGCAAACCTTAGGATAAAATATCTTAGTTTTATTCCTTCCATTCAAAAATAAATTCCTTTAAATATTATTTAGATTTATCACTCTCGTGAGGAAGTTTATATGGGGTGTGTTTAGGCATAGGATCTTCTTTTGGCTTTAAACCTTCCATCACACCTTCATTCAACAATTTCATTCTTGACTCTAAATCTTCAATTTACTTGGCTAGGTTCTCTTGGAAACGTTTATCTTGAAGTTGGTAGTAATATTAATGAGGATAAGGATTAAAATATGGATGATATGTAAAATAATAGGTCTCTTATGGGAGGGTCAGAGGGCCTTGCATATGATCAATCTCTTTCTCAACTTAACACTCTTTATCTAGGATTGTATCCCTTTATTTTCCCATGATTCTAATACCTTATTCTAGATTAGGATTTTAGTATTAGGAATATATTTTATAGGTGGTGATGTTATTTTAGGATTGGATGAAGTGTTCAAGAAACTTGGGATCTCCTTAGGCTTGGATTCTCCACCTTTTGTCCAATTTGGGATTTCATATCTAGAAGTCTCTTCTTGAGGTGGGGATGTAATTGGAGAGGGAAAAAAGGTATTATATTCAACTTAATTTATTTATAATATGGATTTATTCATCTTCTTATTATATAACTCAATCTACCTATCAAATTTTACTTCAAAAATAAAGTTTGTCTTTCTAACTCTCTCTTCGAGCTGATTGGAAAAAAGATGACTTTGACAAGCTAGATTAGGTTCATGAGTAGGGGTCAAGTAAAATTAATAACAATATTAGGGATGTGGATATGAGGGCTAATATATTTGGTGATGATTTTCCTCATGAATTCTTAGATTATCTTTTAAGGATGAAACTAGGCCACTCGCATATAACATCTCACTTGTGAGCCTTTGCCAATTTTCTTTCTTAAGCCCACTATCTTTTAACTAGATCTAATACATCTCTCACATTATTAATGATATGACTAGGAATATCTTGACCATTTACCCTTTACATTTTAATATCTATCATGTACTTGTCATAGGCCAAGATAGTTTGCTTGAAAGTTCAAATGGACTAATTTGAGAAGTGACCAGGTTGACTTGGAGTAAGATATTTAGAAGCTTGGCTATAAGACTGATACAATTCATGACAAGGTTGATAAGGGTCATATTGGATATGGTAAGGATCATGAAAATGCTAATAAATATCATATAAAGGCTGATAGCAAATGCCATAATCTTGAGATATCTCATCAACTTGTGTAAAATAATACTCAACACCAAAACCAACCATGAAACTTCATTAGGAAGTAAGAACATAAAGAAATATTACCACCAATATTCAAAAGGAAAACTTGGGATACTTGACCAGTTGATGTAACTTCAGAGTCACCATTGATGCTTGGATAGATGCCTGCAAAGGCTGATGTGTTAAAAGACAACACAAAAAATCTTTCAACATCTTAGATAATGAGTCCCACTGAGCATGCCAAAAACTATTGTCACTTGGATTTGTTGCCCTTGAGGAGATGTATTAGCTCTCCTCATCAAAATGGCATAATTAAAATACCTATAGGATATGTGTAGGTTAATAATGAGGTTAATCTCTAGATAGGGATACATCCTTGATGTACCACTTTTAGATCACTAATACACCTATTCTTTCAAGGAAAAGGGAGAGAAAACCGAAAGTAAACTATCCTAGAGGCAGTGATACACCAAATTAATTGATAACTACCAACTAACTACATGTCACACATGATACCAAGAGACTAACTAGGCATACACTTATCTAATCTAAATCTTCACACATTATTATTTCATTATGAGGTTTTGATGAATGTTTAGGCTAGGAGGCCTAAAATGGCACTATTGAATATATTAACTCACTCAACCTTGACACTTCACATGACTTGTAAAAATAAGCTTTCAAGCTACAAATAGGGGATATAATGAAATAATAATGTTAAGGAAACAATAGTCATCACTAATAAATATCAATAATTCAAGTAAATACACTATTAATAGTCATAAAAGAGGTAAAATTAGTAGTTTATATTGATTTATGGTATGAAAATGAGCAGGGCTTCACCATACTCAAGTAGAACATCCTTACAATAGCCAAAATGGATAGTTATTTTAGAATTTGAGAGAGAAAAGAGAGAAAAGAAGTCCAAAGGTCACATGAAAAAGTGTCAAGCTGATAAAAGGAGTTACATGTGCATGATAAGAGAATGTGAAATTGATGAAACAAGGTCAAAAGATACAAGTGGCACACCGAGTCATGAAACTCTTGAAATGTGGCATAAAGTCACTTATATGAGTTTAGAAACCTAACTTCATCATTTATAACTATTTTAATGTCCAAAAATATACTAAGGATAGGTATAATTATTAGACTAAGAGGGAGGTCTTATAGACATGCTCTTTCATGCATTGGATGCATTATTAATCATATAAAATCTTCTATAAATGAGACATCATTACCTACGATAAAAGAAACTCCTTTTTCACACACCTTGCACACTTTGATTCCAAAATGTCTTCAAATTTTCATGAAAATCCATAAAAAGGGATTAATGACATGTTTCAATTCCTTTCATGGCCTTAGATTTCTTAGGTACACCTTAAATGGGATCTCACTTGAATTTTTCACACTTCTCACCATCTTGTTCACTTTGGTAGTTTTGATTGGATGATATGAAGCTATTTTTTGAGGCACCTAAGATTTATTATGAATTATTAAATGGACGTTGGGAGTTATCTTAAGTCTCAAGCTTTCTTCCCATATGATTGGCATCTTTTGAATTTACCTAGAACCTATAAAAACATAAAAATTGTCAAGAGAAACATGTTTTATACTCCATCTATACAATCTTGTACAATAAAAAAAAAGGGGAGGATCCTAAGATATTTACCTACAACATATAATCACTTTCCATGCCATTATGTTCCATTAGATCATCTCTCCATCTTCATTTTCCTAATTGGGTCATTTCTAAGGGCTTAGAAGGGTTTTAGGTCCTTCAATCCCATAAGGATTATTCATGAAGATTGGATTTTGGAAATACAAACAAATTCCACTAGATTAAATCTCAATATCACTCTCATCCTCTCCAAAATACTTATAATATTTGAGCTCTCAAAGTTAGCCTATTGAGCTTCAACCTTCATTTTACATACCCCTGAGTTGTCTCTGAGCCCAAAAATGGTTTCCTGATGGTTTCTCTTTATGTGTATTTTTTTTAAAAAAATAATGAATCTAAAAACATGTTATGATCCATTATAATTATCACCTAAGGTTATAAATAGCATTGACCTCCCATTTGAGTATTAGGCTTAAACGCTACCTAATAGTCCTAACTACAACCTTGAGGTTTTAAAGAACCTTGTTTAGTTTCATCCATTTTTGTAAGGTGTATCATTTTTGTTTAGGTGTGTTAAAAATTTCCACACCTCTTTTAAAATTATAAATATATCTTGGCTCACCTTATCACATCCTTTCTTTAAAACTTGTCAGTTTGTGTATAAAGGGAGTGTCCCCTGTCTGAGACAAAATAGAGGGAAATTACCCTATTTTATTAGACAATTTTATTATCAAATAATATTATCAGATTTTTGGATATTATATATACAAGTTTCCAACATCTAGTAACATCATTTGACCCTTCAAAAGAACTAAAACCTAGGACATACTGCTAGGAAAAAGACTATGTTCAAGATTTTAGAATGTAGAATATATAGTTCTTGATGTGAATCCATTATATGCATTATTATCATATGATAAGATATTATTCAACCTTATATTATATTTATGTATGTATATTTAATCCATTGATCACTACATATTTTCATGTACCCCTTCATATACCTTGAACTCTCAAGACTGTGTGTATTTTATAGCTATGTTTTGCTTGAAGGCATCATACCTATACGTGTTATTTCATATTTGAGATTGAGGACTGTATGAAAACCTTATTATAGTCCCTTAGGATAATTTTATACTTTTTTGGGCCTATTTGTCTCATAGTTATGCACTACCAACACTTATAACCTCAAATCTACTCATTGTCTATCATAGTCAAACATAGTCAACTATGTTGAGGTAGAATATGGGTGTTATGGATAATAATTCACCTTAGAACATGTATAACATGGCCTATGATCCATTTGATGTAATTTTGAGTCATCCTATATAAATAAACTTTGTCATCTTTATGCTCATTTCCTTTGAAGATAATATCCATTATTTCTTACCAATATACCATTATAAATAGGTCTTCCATGATATAGTTAACACACCAACACTTCAATAATGATTCCACAACTTATTTCAATGCTTCAAAATGATTCCTTAACTCTTTGTTATCACCACTTGTAGATGGTTAATGTCGTGTATAGGTAGTGGATGATCTTATGATATATATGCATGATTTTTGGGTTTTAATTTAGTTTGGACCCTTTAAAAAGTTTCAAATAAAATATAATCACTATATATAATCCTACTCAACTCAGATTCTCATTCTCAACTTTATTTGTTTCCATTATTGCACCTGTAGGTGCACCTTGAGTTACATATAAACAGGAAATGAGTAGAATTGTCCATGTATTCAAGGAATCTACCTTCATTATTAACTTAATCTCCCATAAATATATTCAAATTGAGCATTATGACATTTTAAATCTTTAAAAAATATGACACTCCTCATTTCAATGTCTTACTTTCCTATAGGTGCTTGTAGGTGCAGTTCTATAGTGCAGACCAAGCAATGGTGGTTAAGTGATTAGTTGTTACAGTCTTCATTATGACAATTAAAAGGATTAAATTGATTTATTTTGTTATGAGAGTTTATTAAACCTCTCAATATCATAATTATATCCTCATGTATGTGTTAAATACTTAACCCAACTCTCTCAGTTGATTGTGCATGGTAGTCATAGAGTAAACTGATTGTATCTCACTTATGACTACAAATATATGGAATATTTATTTGGAGGATGATCTTATAATTAAATTAAAAAACATTTTGAACATGAAAACAAGCCATAACCATCCTTTGACACCATTACCAAGACATGAAGATGTTGGAAGTGTTGAAAACCTACCTACAACATAAAAGGTGTCTTCACTTACAAAATGAGATATTTGGCTTATCTAGACAACTTAAAACACTAAACCAAGCATAGATATCATTTTATGAGAAATTCAAAATCATCTAGAATAGACATCACCAACTGTATTGTATGGAACTTTCCAAATTAGATCAAAACCTGTAGGGTACAAAGATTAATAAGAAAATTGGATAGGATAAATTTTTAAGAAAGGTTCATAAAGCATAGGCCACCATTATTATAAAATAAAATAAAATTTAATATTAATAAGTGTATAATAAATCCTCAAGATAATTTTTTTTTAAACCTCTCTTGTTGGTCATACCAAACACAAACATGTTTACTAGTTTTGTGTGTCTAAAGGGAGATGAAATAGCAGATTGGTTTTAGATCAAAATTTTCACTTATATAATATTTAAATAAAGTAAATAATTTTAATTAATCTTAATATTCATATCATAACCTTATCCCTCATTTCACACTCCCTTATGGGTCATATAAGTGCCAAACTATTCATTTTTCCAAGAAAAATACTTCTTCTAAAGAACCTACCAATTTTCAAATAAAAATATTTTATTAAGGCATAATAGGACACATAGAACTTGGCATAGCCTTTTGATCAAGTCATTAAATGAGGTTGTACAAGTCATTAAATGCTCCTTTTATGACCTTTTAATGGCTCAAAAAGACATAAGGATTAAAATGAATAAGACCAAGGATAATATGACATGAAATGACATAAAAAAACTTATAATACACCCTATGACATAATACTAAATCCCTAAAAACACATAAAGATCAAATTTTTACCTATAAGGCTCCCAGTTTGACCTACAAGGTCAAATTTGGTCAATAGTAACAAAGAAGGGCAAAAATGGGAAAGGAAAGAACACAACAACATAAGCCAAAAAGAAATACCAGGAAATAAACACAATCAAAATTGTATTTAGATATGTATAATAGAGGGCCACCTGATTCTTACTATAAATAATGTTTCAAATATATCCCATTGAAGGGAAATGGTAGATGAGCTCCATCATCATACACAAAGCATAAATTATTATTATCGTAAAAGTGCCTAATCTTGAATGGCCCCATCCAAATTGAATCAAACTTCTCATGACTCCCTTTTAGTTCTTTATGAATATTCCAAGTATAACTATATTTCCTACTTTGAATTCTTTTTGTTTGCCTTTTTATCAAAGATAACTTTGACATGAGCCTGATGTTCTAGGATCCTGTCAACCACCTGTATCCTTTTTTCTTCTAGTTGCTATAGGTATAAAATTATTTTATCTAGTGAGCTTTCAAAAATTAGATTCTCAACTTCTCTAGATAATTGTAGGGAAGGTAACTTGAGAGTTATGGGAATCGTAACATATATTCCATATAAAAACTAGAATGGAGATATACCAGTAGTCCTTTTTAGAGTTATATGTTCTTCCCAATGAGAATCATATGCCATTTTGTGCCAATTTTTCTAATTCTCATCTACTACATTAAACATGATTATGAATAGATTTTTATTGCTCGACTTAGCCTAACTATTACCTTGTGGATGATAGTTTGATGAATGAGATAGATAAATGTTATATCTCTAAAAAAAATCAATTATATCTGAAGAAAAAATGTTAGAGGCATTATCTATAACAATTTTCTATGTGATTCCATACTGTACCAAGATATTTTCCTTGATGAAGTTGCAAATGACTTCTAAAGTTATCTATTTTACATGAATTGCTTATACCCACTTAGTGAAGTAATATATTGTTGTGATAATGTCAGTATGGCATATGTTTTAATGAGGTTTTAATGTTCTAATGAAATCCAATACCCATTGTTGAAAAGGTTCTTCAACTATTACTGCTTGAAGAGGAAGTGATGCTAACCTAGGTTTGCCTACAAATTGCTGACATGCCTCACACTTTATCACCCATTCATATGAATCTTTGAAAAGGGTTAGACAATAATAATTAGATCTAATAATTTGATATGATTTTACCTTGGCATAAAAGTTCCCTCCATAGGAATAGTCATGAAAAACTTGCAATAATCTCTTATGTTGTTCCTTATCAACACACCTTAAGAAAACATTGTCAATGATTTTATTGAAAAGAGTGTCATCCCATATGACATACTTATTATATTTTATTTTGACCATTCTATTTTTTTTACCATCCAATTGTGAATGAAATTATCCATACTCTAGGTAGAATCAATATAATAAAACCATTCATTAGTAAAATAGACAAACAATACCAAAGGCAACTCTTGATCATTTTGATCATCTACAACTATCAAAAACCCTAATTAAATATTTCTTTATTTTCCCATGAGTTAAGATAATCCTTTTATTAAAACTGGTTTTATATGTTTTATTTCTAGATCATATTCTTGCACTATAGTTATCCAATTCCTTCATTTAGAACTAGGTTCTTGTTGACTTAAAATGGATTTTAATTTCATCTAGAGGGATAAAATTTGACTTTCAAAGGGATAAAATATATCTCATTCAATGGGTTGAAAATACATAACCATATCCTTAGGGATATGAAACATACACCATAAAACTAGTTAACTTTGATGATAGAAATGAATAGCCATCTATATTTTCTAATAGAAATAATAAATAAATTGTCTCCTTTCCCACCAAGACTTTCACATGTGTTGGAAATATAAATTACAAATCTAGATAGATACTTTACAATCTAATTTCTTATTTTTAATAGTTTGAAATAATTAACAATGGAAATTAAAAATAGATATGTTAAACTAAGTAAAATACATAATTAAAAAGATATTACTAACACAAAGTTTAGGAAAACCTCTTTGTATTGAATTCTAAAGAGTAAAATATCTAATCTCTCTTTACAATGATTTGCCAAAATTATATATATATATATATGAAACCATAAATATGAATCCCTAATTTGCATTTATAGGTAAAATGGGTGGTTATGATGCAAAACCACCTATTTTTCATTTTTATAGGGTTGTAAAAACACCAACAAAAAATTACAACTTGAAATGGTGAATTTTTTTTTGAGAAATTAACACCACTTGAGATAAACATTTGGATTTTTTTGCATTGCTTGAAAAATAACATTATTAATTTGTAAAAATTAGAAAAACAAGCTGGAAAAATTATAAACATGATTTTTACAATGTCAATATACATTTATAAGAGGAAAATAGTGTAACAATATAGATTAGGTGTAAGGAAATAAGAAAAGAGAAAGAAGAAACACTAAAAATAATTCTTTAATCTTCTTGTTGCCATAGTGAAAATTATTTCCCTTTTAGGAAGTCATCAAATCTTTAGAGAAATGCCATGATAAAATATTCATCTTGTCCATATGTGTACCTATAAGTAATGTCTGCTGAGTAGTCTAAATATTTCATTTCTTGAAGCTTGCCTTGGAGATTGTTTATCTTCATGTTCAGATTATTTGCATTCACTTGATATTTGGCTAACAGGTGAATTTATTCATGACCAAATGTAGAAGTGGGATTTTTATACTCTCTAATCATGGTCTCAATTTAAATTATATGTTAGGTTGTGGAGCTAAAACCTTCACTGATGTAAATAGGGAAGGAGGTTGCTGAGGTTGCAGAGGTTGCTAAGTTACAGAACAAGTTGCAGGGCAACCGACATCGGTTTGATCAACCAACATCGGTCATATTATAGTGAAGAAGTAACTGACATCGGTTATGAGTCGGCCGACATTAGTCAGGAAGGAGCCAACGTCAGCAACCTGTGTGTGCATGTAGTTTGCATGTGGGTTTCAGACTAGTCTATTTTTGGACAGTCAATTTGCATGTAAAGACTATTTTTGGTCTTAGAGTTGTGAGTCTAATTATTGTAATTAAGAAAGTCTAATTATTGTATGCATGAAATCTATATAATAGACTCATGGGCTGTATTGTAAAAGTGTGCTAGAGAGTAAGAGAGCAAATATTAGCTCCTTCAGAGGGAATTGAGTAAGGTGTGTTCCTCCTAGTTCCAAAGAGGTGCTGAGTGTGTATGATCAGGGAGAGTTGCAGGTTGTGCAAGTTCTACTAGAAGATCCACCAGGGTACTAGTTAAAGAATCATGAGGACTTGGTCAAGTAAGGACAAGGGTTCTTCAAGGTGTAGAGACATCTACATGGTAAGTAAGGTCTGTTGATTTGCAGGTGGTAGCAAGGAAAGGGAGATCTACTTGGAGTACAGTTGTGTATTTGGTGTACTATCAACATTGTTACTGACTGGTGGAGGTGAACAACAACTCTATATTTGAGTTGATTGTTGTGACTGTGATGAGAGAGTGAACTATTGGAGGAGAATTACTAGTGAACACTTGAGGTGTGGGAAGCTTTTGAAAGGTGTGGAGAAGAAGTGTGGCATCTTCTTTAATGTATTTTCTTCTGAATGATTATTAATACAATTGTGTATTGTCTCTCATATTCTGTGTTGTTTCATATTATTAGTTACTTATCATTCTGGTTAAATTCCATGTTTAGTTGCTTATACAAGAGGTAATCATATATATCTTATTGAGGAGTAGGATCCTAATAGTTGGTATCAGAGCTTTTAGTTGGGTTGACTAAAAGGTGGTTTAGATCTGGTTAGTGTTTGTTGATTATAGGGTACTCACAAGGTTTTTTGATTGAGTGGGAGTATAGCAATGGCAGAAGAAAGTAAGCTATGAATGGAGAAACTGAATAGCATGAATGGTCTGATTGATGGAAAGAAAGAGCAGGTAAAGAAAAATTATTGGTTGGTAGAAGATCAGCATGAAGAAAATGAAGAAGTAGATGTTGCAGGTGATGTAGCATAGGATTCTCTGGATAAAGTAAAATCTTGGTTTATAGATTCTTTTGCCTCTTTCCATGCAGCCCAAAATAGAGCATCTTTTCATGGGTATGTCTTTGGAGACTTTGGAGAGATTTATTTAGGAGCTGATGAGCCTTGTCAAATGGTTGGCAAAAGGGAAGTGAAGCTGAAATTGTAGATAGATAACACACGAGTGTTGAATGAGGTCATGTAGGTACCAGTCTTAGAGATGAGTCTAATTTCTTCAGGAAAGTTAGGTGATGAGAGATGCACAATAACTCTCACAGTGAATGCACTTGAATTAGATGGTGGTAAGAAAGTAGGTATCCTTTATCTATCTACTTATATTACTAATTCACCTTTTATTGTAGAGATGTAGCTTTGTAGGCTTGGTTACATATGTAAGAAGGGAATGCATGTTCTTAAGCGGAAGACATATATCTTTGACAAACTTAAGAACTAGAAAGCCTTGGTGTTCATGGAGGAGATGACAGACAAAGATTAGCTAAGGGGACTGAATTATTCTAAGTAGGGTTATGTTAATATGGACAAGGGTTTGATCCAAAAGGAGCTCATGGGTAAAAAGTCATCACTCACAGGATAACATAGTTATCGACATTGATCAGGAGAAACTGATGTCAAACAGACAGGCACCGACATTGGTCATGTGTAGATCAGTAGAGTCAATGGTGTCAGGCAGCAAGAACCAACTTTGGTCATATAAGAACTGATGTCAGTAGAAAGTACACTAGCGTCGGTCAAGGAACCGATGTTGGTAGATAGGATCAGTCGCAGGGAACTGACGTCGGTCGGGTGCAGATTAGGAGATGGTTGAGATTGGTCACTAGAACAGATGTTGGGCAGATAACAAGCTATCAAGGAGTCTTAAATGCCCATATGGTGGACTGAAAGGGTAAGTGAACCTCATATTCATTGTTCACATTCTTACTTATTGCTTACTGATTGTCAAGAACCAAGAAGATGTGAAGAGGCAATGCAGGTAGAATCCAGAAATAGTGGGATCTTGGCATGGATGAGGAATGTGATTCCTTGGAGAAGAACCAAATAGGGGTTTGTTGGTGGAGTTGTCAGCTGGAAGAAAGAACTGAAAGATGGAAGGATTCCCAAGTTAAAGAAGAGAGTGGATGGATACGTGAGATGGAAGGCCAGGGTATATGGTCTTGAGGAAGCTGCAGGACAGTGGTATAGGTTTTGACAGGTGGATGACAAACTAGGTCTTTAGTCAATGTCAGTGTAATCATTGTGTTTGTCTTACCAAGGTGGATGATCATCAAGACATTATCATTTACTGTATGTGGATAGTATGTGTGGAGCAAGTTTGTACATATAGGGATTTGCTGAGCTAAGGGTAAGGCTAGTTTAGAGGTATGTCATGAAGAATTTGGGAGCAGTGAAATTCTTTGGCATAAGAGACATGGAAGATCACAGGTTGATTTTGTCTCTAGTGGGAGCTGATGTAAAGAAGGTGTTGGTGAGGGTTAATTTGCAGGATGTAGAACTGGTAAGCACACTAAGGGCTGGACAGTTCAAGTTGAGCTTAGAACAGTGTTCAAAATCACATAACGTCTAGTGTAGACCTGTGTTTTCCCAAGCAGTGGGAGTTGTCAGAGAGTTTGGAGCCAATTCGGGGAAGGTAGATTCTCAGGTATCTGAGAGGGACTAGCAATAGGTTAACATGTTATGCAGGGTCATGGTCTTCACTACATGGAGTTATACGTTCAGATGTGGCAGGTTACTTGGATGACAGGAGGTGCACAATAGGTTGTGTGGTGGTTGGTCTTCAGGATTGATCTTGAAGAGGGATACAAGCCAAGAAACAAATTAGATGGTGTATAGGTACAGGTACAGTGCAGTTGTTTATCTCCAAGTGGGAGATTTTTAGGTTGTGGAGCTAAAAGCTTCACTAATGCAAATAGGGAAGGAGGTTGCTGAGGTTGCTGAGTTGCAAAACAAGTTGTAGGGCAATCGACATCGGTCTGATCAATCGACATCAGTCATATTATAGTGAAGAAGCAACCGACGTCGGTTATGAGTCGATCAACATCGGTCAGGAAGGAGTAGACATCAGCAACCTATGTGTGCATGCAGTTTGCATGCAGGTTCCAGACTGGTCTATTTTTGAACAGTCAATTTGCATGTAAAGACTATTTTTGGCATTAGAGTTATGAGTCTAATTATTGTAATTAAGAAAGTCTAATTATTATATGCATGAGATCTATATAATAGACTCATGAGATGTATTGTAAAAGTGTGCTAGAGAGTAAGAGAGCAAATATTAGCTCCTTTAAAGGGAAGAGAGCAAGGTGTGTTCCTCCTAGTTCCAAAGGGGTGTTGAGTGTGTATGATCAGGGAGAGTTGCAGGTTGTGCAAGTTCTACTAGAAGACCACTAGGGTACTGGTTGAAGAATCATGGGGACTTGGTGAGGCAAGGACAAGGGTTCTTCAGGGTGTAGAGACATCTACATGGTAAGTAAGGTCTATTGGTTTGCAGGTGGCAGCAAGGAAAGGGAGATCTACTTAGAGTATGGTTGTGTACTTGGTGTACTGGTAGTGTTGTTACTGACTGGTGGAGGTGAACAACAACTCTATATTTGAGTTGATTGTTGTGACCGTGATGAGAGAGTGAACTATTGAAGGAGAATTATTGGTGAATACTTAAGGTGTGGGAAGCTTCTGAAAGGTGTGGAGAAGAAGTGTGGCATCTTCTTTATTGTATTTTCTTCTGAATGATTATTAATACAATTGTGTATTGTCTCTCATATTCTATGTTGTTTCATATTTTTAGTTACTTATCATTCTAGTTAAATTCTATGTTTAGTTGCTTATACAAGAGGTAGTCATATATACTCTTATTGAGGAGTAGGATCCTGACATATACTCCCATTTTGATATCTGTCATTGACAAAATGACAATTCAATTCTTGACCTCAATGTCAATTTCCATCATTGTGTGACTTCCAAGTGACTTTTCATTGTTGAATTTATAAAGAAAATCTTAAAGAGATTGGATTATGAATTTAGTATCTCAAATAATTTCAATTGGATATATTATTTCTTCCTTATTGATCATTCCTTTTTCAATAAGGTAAACATAAGGAAATTTTGAGAATTTGACCATCCTTGGAATGAATTCCTCTCAATTTTGTTTCTCTTCAGCATATCCACTTTCCCTTATTTATATAAGTTTATATTGTGATTGTATTTTAGATAACATAATTACAATGACAAGAATTTTTGAGGTTCCCTAATCAATAACCTTTTCAATCCAATACTTCACTACATTGCCCATTTAACTAACCTCTCTTACTTTCCCCAGTGTCTCAGCATGAAGACTCAATGAAGTGATAGATGTTTGAATTAGCATAATCAATATTTATATTAATAAATTCAATTATTCCATCTTTTCTTTCTATTCATCCTTTATTACCTTGTCTTTATCCATTTTTTCAAAAATGGTACTAATTTTCAACTATATGTCCCCTTTCATCCCTTTTCTAGTTTATTTTCCCAAGTGAACCTTGGATACGTAGTAATATTCAATTATGAGTTATAAATTATCCATTAAAACCATAATAATGTCCAATTATCCATATTTTTCTCCATTTTCATCTATTACCATTCATGAAATTGTTCTCACTTTCTTTTGCCTCTTTGAGAAAGGAATTGTCAAATTTCCAAAATTTATCTCCTCATGTTTAATGATTTTTATTATTTTTTCACTACTATCTGTAACTAATATAAAATTTTTGTGCTTGAGGAAGGTAATGGGAATAAAACTTGAGACTGGTAGAACAAGCTTGGCTAGAGTTAAAAAAGGTACTTTATTAGTTGGGGCACCTTGGCAATATGTTTCTATTTGTTCTTGTGTATTTATTGTATCAATAGGAATTCTTGGAGAGGAGACAAGAGGTAATTTAGGATTAAAGGGAGAATATGAAGATATATTATTAACCTTTTGAAATGGGAGAGTAGGTGACATAGGGAAAATTATAGCATCTTAAGATAAGAATTGTTGATTTTTATTTTCTACATTTTCTTAAGAAAATCACATACTATCAATGGGAACTTCTTGAGGAATTGAAATTTTAGGAGAAGAAGAGACATTTTCACCTAACTTATTATTTTCAAAATTATAATCTTTCATGGTTGAATATGTTATTTAATAGTTTTAATTTTATGTGCCTCTTCTATCATCAAGGGTTCTCTACTTGAACCTACTTCATCTATCTTTTATGGTTCATCATGTTGCTTGTATAAGCTACCAAATTCATATTCCATAAGAGGTGTAGGAAAGTAAACATTCAAAAAATATACTTCTTTTCTTTTCAACCACCTAATATTTCTATCAATTACCACTCATGTTCTACTTTTGAGATAATTAAACTCACTTTTGTCCCAATGGACTAGAGGAAATGGCTTTATCATGATTTTTTTTTCAAAGATTGAGTCTAATGTGACCTAATCATCCACAAACTACTTTTGTACTTTCATTATGCAAAATTTGACTAATTCTTTCTCGATAAATCATAAATAGTCCTTGAACCTCACTATATTCTCATCATTACAATCCATCCTATAGTTTTTAATATGTGAAATATGTTGATATGAAGGTCCAATATTATACTCAATTAAGCCCTTATTGTCAAATCAAAACCTACTTTTAAATGTATTGAGGTTATTGTGAGACATGTATTATTCAACTATCTTGGTCTTTACCAGTGAAGGACAAATATACGTACCAATTAAGATTGGAAATTTAATCCTAGTTATATATCAACTTGTTAGTAACTTGTGTGTTTCAATAAGTTATCTTGCCAATTCCATCAATGCCCACTTATCACTAACAAATTGTGGGAACATATAAGGATCAACATCAAAACCACTAACTATCAAATAATTGAAGGTTGGGAAGGTAGTGACTACAAACAATAATCTCATGTTGAAGAGTTCCTTTTCAAACAATTGAATGATGAAATGAACAAATCAATCATTTACCCTTCTAAAGTGATGAGTGTTATCTTTCAATGTTAACTAGGGATAGATGTCAAACACAATTACTTTCCTAAAATCACCCACTATATGTAATCCATCAAAATATCTTTGAATCGCTATAACATAAATGAGATACAAAGTTATATATAATTTTGATGTGACTTTTACCTCCATGAGCTACTTGTGAATGACATTGTTGATCAACTACCCCTAATTGATATATTACTTATTTTTTAAGATGATTCAAATGAATTATTACATCCATATCTGAAATTTATTTGATGTTTTATTTCCCACTATCTTGTGAAAAAATGTAATCATGTCATTTATCTCATTTTTGAGATCAAACCTTGCAATTTTTTTAGAAGCTATGGAGGAATGTTTTAGCTTACTAGTCAACCATGCATTATTGAATTGTTTATCACATGCCATACTATTATCATCCCAAAGTATTTGGAAGGACTTAGGGGTCAGATGCACAAAGGATTCTTTATTTCCAAGGCAAAAAGAATTATCAATATGATCAAGAACAAAACCCATTACCAATTCCCCCAGTGAATCTCTTACCTCCCTTATCTCTGAGTTATAGTTATTTACCATGACCAAAACTACCTCAAGAGATTGTAATAACATTTGGAATGTTTTCACTTGTGTTAACCCAATGTCACAAATACTTTAACTAAAATCTATATTATGAACTATGTTCATTCTTTCCCAAAACTCATTTATGTCGATATAACCTAGATCAGTGTCAGTGATATTTCCAACATTAGACTCCAGTGGTGAAGGAGGTGTCAAAATCTAAAATTGATACTTCATGATTTATTTGTATTTACTTAGAATCACTTTTTCTAGAAAAAGAGATGAAGACATCAAATTTTAAAATAAAAAATGACAATTTGGAATATTTGCAAAAAAAGCTTGTTATTTGCAAAAATGATGAAATTAAATAAATCAAAGCTAAAATAAATTATTTAATTGCAAATGGAATTATCTATTCATAAGTTACTCATGTAAATTAATTTATCATTTTTTTAATGCTACCTATATAAAATTCAAATTTCCTATGACCAATTTTCTCATTTGCAACTGCACTAGTAAAATTTCTTTATGTTTCTTATTTAGCAAACTTTCCTAGTAAATGGAAATGAATTGAAAATAAATTACAAAAAAAATCAGTTTCAAAATCTAAAATATTTTTCCCTATTACCATTTCAACAAAAATATTAAACATCAATTTCCAATTAATTTTTATAAAAAAAAACTCAAAATTCTAAGCTTTCCAAAAGAAATATAGATTTTATCAAATTTCTAGTGAAAATAAATTACACCGATTTTTAAATTTATATAATTTAAAAATCTTATAAAAATATATTTTTATTTCATCAACCTTTATCTTTTCCTAAGGAATGTAGTCTTCTTTATTTAGGGGTGTCATGCAATCGTGCAAACTTAACTTTCCAAATAAAGGTGATCAAAATCTATTCATGTCATCTTTATATCCCATTTTTTTACCAAGTCTATATAATCAAAATTTTGCTCATATGAAATAAAAAATTCTCACTTTTAAATTTATTCCTCCACTCCACCTTGAACTTCTTCCTTTTTTTACACCCCCTCTTGGGTGTATGATCATTCATACATTGGTCATACGACTCAAAACTTCGATAAGAAAAATTCAAAAAAAATTTGAGAATTTCAAAAAAGAGTGTTTATCCAAGTCATAGAACTATATTTATGTGAAGGAAATCAATAAATTTACTAAAGTTTGTTTTTTAACAAAAACATTGCTTATCTATAGGGTGTATAGCCAGCCATATAATGCCCATATAGCTCATGTTTCACTCACAAGAAGTCCAAAAATAATTTAAAATTACAATTCATGTATGTTTTATGGCTTTAAAACTCTTACTTCTCTTTGGCGTTGTTACACATTTTAGTGATTGGTTGATGTAAACAAGAATTTCATTTTCAAACCCCAGTATTTCTTCTTCAGCATTACCTATCTTGTTGGTTGAATTAAAATATTTATTTTGAAATTTCTCTTTTTTTCCCTAGGTGCTATTGCATGAACTTTTTTTGGGTTAAATAATAAATTAAATAACTTATTTTTGTTTGTTTACTTCCTTTTTGTGATCTTAAAAATATTCCTTTATGGTGTTGGAGGTAAATCACTGAGGGGGGGTGAATTAGTGATGCAGGATATTTAAAACTTCAAATGCAATCCTTTCAAAATATTAATCAATGACCACAAGAATTCTTAATTCATATAAGATGTTCATAAAATTAATAAGCAATATGGTGCAATATCACACACATAACATAATATCTACATGATGAATCCTCTTGGGAAATAAAACCCACTCTCACACCTATAAAAACATAGACTACTTGTCCTATAAGATGATCACAAACATGAAACCTTTAGTGAAGCACCATATTCACAAGGATCACCTACACCTAAGTATGAACAAGCACCTACTTTTTCTATATGTTGATCACCCACACAACACCTTATGAAATCAACAACTCCTGAACTCTAATTACATTCAATCTGATTGGAGAAATAATGTATAACACTTTTCTTTCAACTCATCACACACATTCAAACTTTCTCATTAAATAAATGCATCCAATCAACCTTTTGGATCACTCTAAGATTCTTATCTCATCCTCAATCTACTTTGTACTTTAATCCATCCAATAAGCACACTCTCTCTGGTATCTTTCCTTTATCTCAATCTTTCCTCTCTCAAAACTTACACATTCAGGTCTAAAAACCACTTCCTTGGTCTCCACTATTTATAAAGTCTTCATGGAGTACCCATACCTAATATGATCATAAACATGAGACCTTTTATTAGAGCACCCCCTTCACAAGGAGCACCACACCTATGTATGAACAAGCACCCACTTGTTATATATGTTGAGCACCCACACAAAACCTTATGAAATCAACAACTCTAGAACTCTAATTGCATTCAATCTGATTATATAAATAATGTATAACACCTCTCTTTAAATTCATCATACACACTAAAGCATTCTCATTTAATAAATGCATCCAAACATCCTTTTGGATTACTCTAGGATTCTTATCTCATCCTCAATCTACTCTATATTTTAGTCCATCCAATTATCATACTATCTCTGATCTCTTTCCTTTGTCTCTATCTCTACTCTCTCAACATTTACACATTCAATTATAGAAACCATTTCCTTGGTCTCCAATATTTATAGAGTCTACATGAATAACAACTTATAGGTCAACCATTATACTTGCCTTAACACTTAAGACATCTACATAGCACAATACCAGTCTCCTCGGTCAACCATAACATCCAAAGGTCACACTTAAATAGCTATGTCTTTCAATTAGGCCTTAGTATCCATTATAGGTCACATGGAGACCTATTGTCCCTTTAGAACTGTACCAAGTAAAGTAAGAACAAATATCACTTTTAATTACATGGGTCCACTCTATATGACCTCTAAGACATTTTCAAATAATTACTCCTGCCAAGACACTTTTCTGCTAAAGCATAAATTGCTCATACATTATTATATACATGAAAACACCATGAATGAACAAATATTCAAATTTAAATCTCCATAATTTTTATTTTACAACCATTCAAACTTTCTAACTAGGTTATCTAGATGCACCTTGGAGTCCTCTATAACTTTTGTTTTTACTGCATCAATAAATTCATTCTAAATCAAAAGATATAGCTCAAAAATTAAGCATTTGTTTTCCCTCATTAATTTGAATATTTGAATTTTAATGGTCACTATTCAGACACTAAACATTGATCACCTTAACCTCATCTCATGCTTCCTGGCAACTTTGGACAAATTTGCTTCATCAATATCCTTAGATAAGCCTGGTCTTTATCTAACAATGCTCACCATTGATCTAAGATCCTCTCTTTTATGATCATGCCACTTGACAAATATACATGCCTTCTACACACATTGATTTTTTAACTCAATACACTCCATTAATCTCCATCTATATGAGCACTTATGTGTCATTGATCTACGATCAAATTAATGAGATTGAGATACTTGTCACTAGTGCATGACTTTTGAGCATCCTTTGATAATTTCAATTCACTCACATCATTGATATTTGTCAGATAAGATAACATGCTTTGTTGTATCCTTATCTAGTCAGATAAATTTATAACTATTATGTCTTTGATCTGATTAAATGCTAGTCGTAGATCTTTGATATCACAAATTTGGCTTAGTATGGGAACTTAGTAAATTATGTCTTAGAAGCCAACTTTGCACCTTGATAAATTTTTCTATGCTCAACCTTATGACCTAGAAATTGAACCATAGTATTTATTCACATAGGGTAATCCATCCATATATCAAGTTTCTCTTAAAACATTCAAATGTGTAAAATATGACATCATCAATCTACCTACTCATCTTTATCTATCAAGATGACTACTTGAGCTTAGAAATTCAATTGATTGTTATGATGAATTCTGTTCACATCCATAAGCATTCTAAGCACTCATAACACCCCATAGGGTCTTTTCAACATGTTTATATCAATAATATCATCCATAAATTTCCTCACTAAGTCAATAATTTTGAAAGCATAAAAATAATCACTTTGTCATTAATGCACTAGTACCACATGCTCTCTTTGACATTAATCACAACCAAACATAAATGACCATGATCAACAATCTCCCCTTTTGTCATTAGTCATAAAACACCCTCAAAATGACTCTATTTGAATAATTAATTCATTTTGATCTTTTTCCCCCTTTAACATTTATGATAAAGGGTCTCTTCCTTAACATGCCAACAATAATTGTTCATCATCATGTATGCATTCAAATACTATTTAAGATGCTTAGGATACTTACATAATTTTAACCATATGAATCAATTACTCCCTATTTAACATGCACCAATCTAAACTTAGACTTATATAATCCTTAGACGTGACAAAATACTCACAGAGCTTTGAAAGCTCCCCCTAACATTATGCACATCTCTTCAAGCCTCTTAGACTATCTAAGTTTTCTCCTCCTAACTTCATGCTCTATCTAAAAAATATCATCTTTAATAAGTATTCTCAATGAAATAGGTTTGTCAACCAACACTATAAACACTATCCAAACATAGTTAATAATCTTATCAAACCACCAAAATATCTCATATATTCATTAGGTCAACTTTAAACATCTGAAGTAGATAAGAATAATTATCATATGGATTCTCATAGCAACAAAACAATTTTCCTTTATCCTCTACAAGCCATCACGGTTTAGAACCTTTTCAAAACACTCTCATGGAACCAACTCATCTTCATGTTATCAACAAAAATCACAACACATTCTCATCCTAATCTATATTAACCTTGTCTTCAATTTTCATTATATGATCAATAAATTTAAGTAATTGAAAAGATCTTACCTTTAGGACCAAAAACCCTGAACAGACCTTGAGTAAATTTGAATAAGATCAACCTACCTTTCTATGCAATATAATATATTGATAACTCACCATCCTTGATCAGATACTTGGAAACCTCCACTCTTTGCTTGTAGACCTTTAGAAATAACATCTTAATTATTCATCATTTGACCAGCTAGACCATCTTTTAGATTTGATCAAAATTTTGAATTTTAGGATCACTATTTATAAAAATATCTTATCATGTTGTTACATAGTAAAAAAAACACATATTATTATAATGTTTCTTATCTTGTAACATCAACAAAAACTCAATTAACATCCATCATGTTTCTTCTTGCTATCAAGTGTCTCTTTAAATCTTATATAGAGACACCCTAACCCATTATGTCCTACAAAAATGTGAAACCAGGAGTTGCCCATAACTCCTCATATTCCTTCACCTCCTTGGTCATTTGATATTGATAGTTCTTATTCTTCTTATTAGGTTTAAGATAAACAACATGCTCATCCAAAAAAATATTCTCCTTTTCTTCTAAGAATGGATTGACAACATATGGAGGCAACATAGATTCATGACATACCTTTTCATTTGAAGAAATAATATTATGACTAGTCATTGACAACTAATGTTATTTTCATGAAACCTATTCAACAATAATAAGATGTTCACTTAGATCTATACACACCTCAGGACTAGCCTCAAATATCATCTTGGTCTTCACCTTGAGCTTGTTCTCTTCATTCACAACATGAGTAGAAAATGAGAGATCTTGGAATTCTTTAACCTTTGTAGCATTCTCCATCATATAAAATAGACCACTTGGACCTACAGACTCATCATGACTCACACTTTTCATTTTTGGTTTCCATAAGTTAACTTGACTTCTTTCTTGCATATTGGTAGTTTGATTAAACTTATTTTGACTTGAAGGCCTTTATTTGTAGAACCTAGCAATGTGATCAATTTTCTCACAATTGTAGCAAACCTTTCTTCTTGAAGTGAACTCAACTTGCCTTACCTAATTTAGAAAAATATTATAATGTGTCTTATGTAATAACAACTAAAGCACTCAACTTTTTTCATCCTATTTAATTGATGATTCCACTCATTCTTAGTAGGTCTTATACACTCTCTATACCTATGACCAAGTTGATTACAAGTATATCAATAACCATTGAAATTTGAATATCTCATGGCAATTTGGTTGTCTAATTTGATTTGTCATTATTCTTCCAACACCTTCATTCCCTGAGAGATGATTTATCTTCAAGGTCTAATTGTCCTTATTCACATTGGTCTTTATCTTGTCTTGAGTTACATTCTTTTGTTCTTATTTGTAACCAAGTCTAATTCTATCATTAACATGATTTTAACTATTTAGAATATTTTATAGATCACTTGAGCTAGTTTTAAACATCACATATGACTTCATCTGACTAGATATCCTTTCTAACTCAGATTTGAATGACTCATTTTTAATCACATACCTAGAATACTTTTGAACAAGTCTTCAATACATTTTTTACTATAATAGCTTCATCAATTACCTCTCAAAGATCTCTGATCATGTTTACTACCTCACAAATCCTAAGAAGATAGGATATCATAGTATCTTCTTCCTTCATTTTGAGACCTTCAAATTGCCTTAGGTTGGTCTAAAATTTATCCAGTTTGACCTTTGAGTCTCCA
Organism: Torreya grandis; assembly: GCA_037957365.1. Classification (NCBI taxonomy): domain Eukaryota; kingdom Viridiplantae; phylum Streptophyta; class Pinopsida; order Cupressales; family Taxaceae; genus Torreya; species Torreya grandis. The sequence continues at coordinate 1,402,155 of JARHVA010003804.1, read as the reverse complement.
TAGGTAGTCTATAATTTGTCCCAAATTTATTTGGAAGACTTAAAAAGGATCACTTTGGTGAACTTGGCCTCAGATAGATCACAAATGATAGAATTCATAGCTTTAGAATTATTTTCACTTAACTTCTTATCAATAATACTAGTTGGAGTGGTTGGTGTAATATAACCATCCATGATAGATTTCCAAATATCAAACCCTAAAGACATGATATATGTCCTCATCCTTGTACTCCAAAAATAATAATTTTACCCATAGAACAATGGTGCCTATTTTTTAGATAAACCTTGCTTCTATGGACTTACCATATTTTAGCTTAGATTACTTTCAAGTGGTTAAACTTGCAATATAGGACTTATTCTAATACCAATTTTTAGAGGTACAATCATTGAGAGGAAGGGTGAATTAGTGATTTAAGATATTTAAAATTCAAATTTAATCCTTTCAAAGTCCTAATCAATGACCAAAAACATTCATAAAACATACAAGATGTTCATTACAATGAATAAGAAAGATGATTCAAGATCACACAAATGACACAAGATCTACGTGGTAAACCCACTTGGGGAATAAAAGTCACTCTCAATCCTAAAAACACATTAAATAATTTTCTTATAATATGATCACAAACATTAGACATTTTAGTGACACACCCACTTCATAATTATTACCCACCCCTAAGTATGAACAAGCACCCACTTGTTCTAGATGTTGATCACCCACACAACATCTTATGAAATCAACAACTCTAGAAATCTGATTGCATTAAATCTGATTGGAGAAATAATTTATAAAAACTCTCTTTCAACTCATCATGCATGAACACTAAAACTTTCTCATTCAATAAATTCATCCAAACATCCTTTTGGATTACTCTAGGCTTTTTCTCTCATCCTCAATTTGCTCTATATTTCAATCCATCTAATGAGCACACTATCTTTGATCTCTTTTCTTTGCCTCTATCCCTACTCTCTCAAAACTTACATATTAAACTATATAAACCATTACCTTGGTCTCCACTATTTATAGAGTCTTCATGAATAACAAATTCTAGGTCAATGATTATACTTTCTTTAACCATTAAGACATCTACATAACATAATACCATTCTCCTAGGTCGGCCATAACATCCATGGGTCACACTTAAGTAGATATGCATTTTAATTAGGCCTTAGTAGCCCTTATAGGTCTCATAGAGACCTATTGTACTTTTATAATATTATTAAGAAAATTAAGAACAAATATAAATTTTAATTACATGAGTCTACTCTATATGGCCACTAGGACATCTTCAGATCATTACCCTAACCAAAATAGTTTTTTGCTAAAGAAAAAAATGATCAAACATTATTATGTACATAGAAACACCATGAAAAAAAAAATAGTTAAATTTTAATATCCATAATGTTTAATATGCAACCATTCATACCTTCTAACTAGGTTTTCAAAATGTGACTTGAAGTCCTATACAATTTTCCTTTTTACTACATCAAGAAAATCATCCTAGATCAAAAGATATAGCTCAAAAACTAAGAAATTATTTTCCCTGATTTAATTTGAATATTTAAATTTCAACGATCACTATTTAGACACTAAACATCAACAACCTTAACCTCATATTTTTATCCCTATAAACTTTGGACAAACATCCTCTATTGATCTCCTCAGACCATCTTGGTCTTTATCTAGCAGTCACTGTCGATCTAAGATCCTCTCTTTTATGATCATGCCACTTGGTAACTCTAAGTACCTTATGTTCACATTTAATTTTTGAATAAATTCACTCCATTTATATCCATATGTATGATCTCTCACATGTCATTGATCTACTATCAGCTTAATAAGAATGAGACACTTGTCACTAGTGTGTTCCTTCTAAGCATCCTTTGACAATTTGACTTCACTCACACCATTGACCACTGTCATAAAAGATAATGGATTCCATTAGATCTTTATTTGTTTAAATAAATTTCTCACCATTAGATATTTGATCTTATTAAACACTAGTTTTATATCTTTAATATCACAAATTTGGTTAAGTATGGGAAATTAGTAAATTCTATGTGAGAAGCCAACTTTCCACCTTAATAACTTTTGTTATGCTAAACCTTAAGACCTAAAATTTGAAAAATAGGATATTTTCACATAGGGGAATCCATAAATATATAAATTTACTCATAAAAATTTACACATTTAAAATATGATGCCATCAATCTACTTACTCATCTTTATCTGTCAAGATGGCATCTTGAGCTTAGACAGTTAATTGACTATTATGTTGAATTTTGTTCACATATATAAGCATTTTAAGCACTCATATCATCCCATAGGATATTTTAAACACTTATATATCAAAAATATCTTCCATAAACTTCCTCACTAAGTTAAACACTTTCCAAACCATCAAATTGATCACTTTCTCATTTATGCACTAGTACCACATGCTCTCTTTGACATCAATGACAACCAAACATCAATGACTATGATCAACGTATATTAGTGTTGAGATAAAATTTTAATTTCAAAGGGAGAAAATCTCTCTCATTTAACGGGTTGAAAATGCATAATCATATCCTTAGGGATATGAAACATACACTAGAAAACTATTTAACTCTGATAGAAGAAATGAATAGCCCTCTATATTTTCTAACAAAAACAAAAAAGAAATTGTCTCTATTCCCACTAATATTTTCATATGTGGTTGAAATATAAATTAAAAATATTTTCATATGTGGTTGAAATATAAATTACAATTCTAGATATAAACATTTTAATCTAATTTAATATTCTTAATAGTTTGAAATTTATAACAATGGTAATGAAAATTAGATACATTGAATTAAGCAAAAGAAATAATTAAAAAGATATTACTTACACAAAGTTTAGGAATACCTCTTTGTATTTAATTATAAAGAGTATAATGTCTAATCTCCATTTAAAATTATTTGCATAAATTCTATCTATTTTTAAACCCCTAAATATGAATCCCTAACTTGTATTTATAGGCTAAAATGGGTGGTTATGGTGCAAAGCCCCCTATTTTGCATTTTTATAGGGTTGAAAAAACACCAACAAGAAATTACAACTTGAAATGGTGAAAAAATATTTTAAACATTTAGTACCACTTGAGTAAAACATTTGGAGATTTTTCATTACTTGCAAAATCACATATCAATTTATAAAACTTGAAAAATCAAGTTGGTAAAATTACAAAGACAATTTGTAGAATGACAATATACATTTACAAGGGGAAAAAGAGTGAAACAATATAGATTAGGCACACATAAATAAAATAAGAGAAATAAAAAATAGTAAAAAACATTTTTTCATTCTTCTTTTTGTTGTATTGATAAGTCTTTCCCTGTTAGGAAGTCATCAGATCTTTATAGAAATTCCTTCATCAAATCTTCATCTGGTCCATCTGTGTACTTGTAGGAAATGTCTACCGAGTATTATAACTCTTTCATTTATTTAATCTTTCCTTGGATATTGTTTATATTCATGTTTAGATTATCCACATTCAATTAATGTTTAGCTAACTAGTAAAGTTCATCATGACCAAATGTAGATGTGGGATTGACAATATCATGTATTTTCTCTTTTATTCTCCAATCATGATCTCAATTGAAATTATATTCCCATGTTGATCTTCATCATTTATAAAATTAAAATTCAATTTCTTGACTTCAATATTGATTTCCATCATTATATCACTTCCAAGTGACCTTGCATTATTGAATTTATGAAGACACTCTTGAAGATATTAAATTCTGAATTTAGTATCCCAATGAAATTCAATTTGATAAATAATTTCTTCTTTATTGATCACTAATTTTTCAATAAGGTCAACATAAGAAAATTTTGAGAATTAAACCAACTTGGGAATGAATTCTTCCCAATTTTGTTTCTCTTCAACATAACCACTTTCCTTTATCGCTAGTTATTCATATTATGATTGGATTTTAGAGAACATGGTTATCATAGTGAGAATCACTGAGGTTTATTGATTAGTAACCTTTTCAATCCAATCCTTCACTGCATTTCCCATCTAGCCTACCTATCATACTTTATCCAGTGTCTCAACGTGAAGTCTCAATGAAACAATAAATAGTTGAATTGGCCTGATAATTATATGTATTACCAAGTTTAATTTTTTTACCTTTTCTTTCAATTCATCCTTCAATGCCTTATTTTTATCCATTTTTTCAAAAATGGTACCAATTTTTAACAGTGCATCCCCTTTCATCCCTTATCTAGTTGGTTTTCCCAAATGAAACCTAGATACCTAGTAATCTTCAATCCTAATTTTTGGCTTATCCATTTTAACCACAGGAATGGATATTTATAGATATTTTTCTCCCTTTTCATTTGTTACTATTCAAAAAATTATTGTCACTTTTTTCAACCTCTTTGAGAGAGGAATTTTAAAAGTTACAAAATCTATCTCCTAAGGTTCAATAATGTTTCTTTTTTTCTTCACTATTGTGGACAACCAATCTGAAGTTGTGCTTAAGGAAGGCAATGGGGAAAATGTTGAGACTAATGGAAAAAGACTGAATAGAGTTGAAGAAGGTGTTTTCTTAGTTTGGGTACCTTGGAAATATATTTCTAATTGTTATTCTTTATTGATTGTATCAATAAGAATTTTTGGAGAAGAGACGAGAGGTAATTCAAGATTTGAGAGAGAATATGAAGATATATGAATAAACTCTTGTAATGGGAAAGTAGGTGTCATAGGGAAAATTGTATCATCTAAAGCGAAGAATTGCTAAGTTGTATTTTCTACTAGTTCTTGAGAAAATGGGAAACTATCAATAGGAACATCTTGAAGAATTATAATATTAGGAGAAGAAGATACATTTTCATCTAACCTCTTTATTTTTATCATGATAGTATTTCATGGTTGAACATCTTGTTGAATAGTTTAGGGTTCATGTGCCTCTTCTATAATTAAGAATTCTCTAATCAGACTTACTTCATCTATATTTTTTGGTTCATCATATCGATTGTAGAAGCTACCAAATTCATTTTCCCCATGATTTTTAGGGTAATCAACATTTAAAAAATATACTCCTTTGATCTTCAACCACCTAATATTTCTCTCAATTACTGCTCTTGATCTAATTCTGAGAGAAGTAGATTTCCTTTTATCTTAATAGACTACATGCAATGGCTTTATCATGACTTTTTTTTCAAATATGGGGTCCAATGTGACCTCATCATCCACCAACTAATTTATCACTTTCTTATCATCACAATCAATCTAATAGTCTTACAAATATGTAAGATGTTGATATGAAGGTCCAATATTATGATCAATTAAGCGTTTATTCTCAAATATAAACCTACTTTAAATTGTCCTAAGATTATTGTGAGACATGTATTATTCAAATTTATTTACTTTACCAATGAAGGAGAAGTATACTTGGCAATTGAGATTGGAAATTTTATCCCAATTTTATATCATCTTATTAGGAACTTATGTGTTTCAACAAGTTATCTCACAAATTCCATCAATGACCACTTATCACTAACATATCATGGGAGCATATAAGGAACAACTTTTCAACCATTAATTCTCAAATAACTAAAGATTGAGAATTATATGAACCAAGTTCCCCTTTTTCTATCTATATGATGGCCATAATTGATATTATCATGTTAAAGATTTCCTTTTCAAATATGTGAATGATGAGTGAACAAAATAATCATTTACCCTTCCTAAGTGATAAGTGTTTTATTGATGATGAAAAACTTACAATCAACTAATCAACACTTTTTCCTATTATGAAGGTTAAGTTGGAATGGTAATAGTCTAATAGTGAGGTTCTAAAGGTTCGGTTATGATCCTAAAGATGCAAGGGTTTTTTATATGTTATGTGGAATAATGAATAAGCTATCAAACATAACATATTCCATTATAATTTTAGAAATCAACTTTATTAAATAATGAATTAGTTTAAGATATGAATTGTAATCTATCCTATCAGACAAAAAAGGTCTACGAATAAGACAATCTCTTAAAGGAAATAAATTTTATTGAATGATATAATATATTTGAAGGTAATATCCTATTTTATACTGTAATAAATTTTGAATAACACTTAGATAATAAACCATAAATATGAATTAAAAATATAATTGAGATAAATAAAGAAAAATATAATTTGTATTAAGAAGCAATCAAAGAAAACTCAAGACACAAGAGATATAATAAAAAAACTACAAAACTAAAGGGAATAAAAACTAATCAAAGAAATAAAATAAATAATTTAAGTCTAAACTAAACAAGAACAAAACAAATAAACTAAAGTTAATTAAAACTAAAAAAGTCTAATTTCAACTAAATCTGACAAATTATCTAACTAAATAAGTTTAATAAATTAAACTAATATAAAACTAAACTATAAAAGAAATAAATCAATCAAATAAAACTATGCAATCTAACTTAAGAAAATAAAAAAGGAAATTAATCTAAAAAAAAACCTAAAAACCTAAATAAATAGTTAACTAAAATGACAAAGACATTAAAGCTAAAGGAAACAGAAAGGCAAATATATTAATTGAAGATCAATTTAAACTAAATTACACTATATTAAAGTCAAAGTCAATATAAATTACAATGTAGATAAAATATTTGAGTCTTGAAGAGAGTCATCTTAGAAAAATATATTGATTTTATTTGAGAAACCAACATTTTCATTTACAAAAAATTTTGAGAGACAATTTTTAAAATAAAATAGATCAATGAAATTTCACAAATAGTGAATTTTTCATCATTATTCAGGTTGAGTACTTGGATTTTACACATAGGACTACAAGAATAAATCATCAAAAGATGTTAAACTTGACAAAATTTAGATAATATATTATAAATGATAATATAAAACTAGATTTACCTATGTTGTCTAAGTAATTACTCAACTATTAGAGAAAGTACCATTAGGTCTATTTACAAAAGTCATGCCATCTCAGAGAAGTTACATAGAAGAGAGAGCGAGATAAATGATTGACTTCATAATGTATAAGTCCTCAATACCTATGTTGTTCTTCCTCTTCAAATGAATCCTTGATCTCCTTTTATTCTTCAAATTTTTGTTGAAAAATAAGTCATAATTAACCTTAGCTAGTTATTAGTTTAACTTAATTAATTAACTTTGTAAAAGTTAATTAATATAAATTGTTACTAGTTAAGCTTTAATTAGGACTTAAAATTATTAATGGATCAAGTACTTGAATATATATCAGGTACTTCTTAACGGATGGGGACCCTAATCAATTACTAATAAAATAGAATAACATATATCAATAAATAAATAGATAAATCAAGTTTAATAAAATTCTTATTTATATTAATACCATAATGCATATTTCCAAAATTAACTTAGGAATATATATATCAAAAAATTAAATCTATTATAATTTCAACATATCTAATCAAAATCTAAAAATAAAGTATCAAGTCTAAAAGTATAAAATTCTATCCACTAGAATTAAATTTAAAAATAAAATTATATCTTGGTGACATCCAATAATCATTTAAATCTGACAAAACCTCCCTAATTAGCTTCCCTTTCTCATTCATGCACTCATTGTATTCCATCTCAACTATTAAAAGGTGAATCATATTCATTTCTAAATCAATTATGGGATCATCTACCTCTAGCTTAATCTATTTGAGAACTATGACTTCAACTGGAGTCTCTATGTCATTCTATTTATCTAACCATTTATCTAAAGTAATTTTAGGGATTTTTAGACTGTATTTCCTACAAGCTTAAATAGGCTCCTTCAAAAAAAAAATTTGCCCTAAGATAGGATATCTTTGATATGATGAGGTCTCATTAAAAACTGAAGGTAAGGTAAGATTAACAAATTTCATGGCATAGGATACTTCAATGTCAAGTTGAATGGATTCATTAACCTGGTGAGGCTCACTGACAGGTTAAATTCTTTATGGAGTAGGTGAATGAATATGCAATTCATGTGGATTATTATACAAGTGGTGAGAGGAACTACTATGGGAATGAGTCCTAGCACCAAATCTACAACTGTGAAATCCTCTATAACCTCTAGGATTTATAGGATGGAAGGGAAAATTATTCAAAACATTCCAAAACATAGGGTCTATTTCATCAAAGTGAATTGACATCTGAGCATCCCTACTAGCATACCTAGGGCCAAATCACCTAACACTAAAACCACCCATTGAAAGTTTCTATTTGAGATATATTGATTCACATTGTCTAAATTCTAACCTCAACCTCTATTATCATTACTCCTACTTGATCTAGGATGATCCCATCTCAACACCTATGTATTTGAAATATATTCAAATAGAACTGATTTTCATTATTAAAAATAACATGTATCATACAATAGGATAACAAACTAAATATCAAACACAAAGTCACATATCAACAAAACTTTGAACTAGGTTTGACTACACAAACTAAATTATCCCAACTATATCAATCAACATGTAATATTCCATTTTGATTTCATCAAAATATCTACTAAAAAATAAAATTATATATTCATAATATAATTTTTGAAATACACTATCATATCCTCATGATATTATATTCACTACATGAATATTATCTGAAACAATTCAAAAAAATTGAAATCAAGATTTCCACAAGTTTTATTCTTGACAAGTATTTTCAATATAAAACCACATAATTTATTTGTGTTGACTAAGAAACTTAAACATCCAAAAAAATTCATGAAAATAAAACCTGAAAGCTAATATATCATTTACTATCATAAGTTTGAACTGAAAAAAAAAAACCCAACTTATTATGACTTGCCAAAATACAAACATCATATGGTCCTAGATACTTCAATATGAAACCTTAATAAAATCTCATAGTATATTCTACTAGAATTCATTAACCACTATTTATATTGTTTGAACATTATCTTATACATATATATCATGCATTATTTTTGCATGCATTATTTTAAATAAATCTTTAACATAAACCTTTTAGATAGAGATCTTCAACATACCGATATTCCTTTAAACTTTATCATGTCTAAACTCAAATAACCTATCATAGATTCTCAAATTATCTTATAGTTGAACAATCATCGCATCTGACTGTAAATAAAATCTAAAAATTCATAATGAATAGTTCCAAACAAAATTTTCATGGTAGACTGAGAAGATACTAAGCTTTATATATATATATATATATATATATATATATATATATATATATATATATATATATATATATACGAAATTCATTTTATATCAAATCTTAACACAACTTAATACATTCTAAAATATAAACTGATACATTTTAAACCATAGCACTATATTTAGCTAATAGAAACTTGCAACACAAACCCTAAATGTTATAATTATGTCATCTAAAATCATACTTCTAGTACCCAGAATCTACTTATTATAGTTTTGAAAACAAGTAATAAATATTTATCTTTTGTTCATTTATCTCCAATACTTGAATTCAATCTAGAACACTTTTGAACAAAATAAATTTTATAAAATCCTAATATACATAGACTATGGTTTCAAAATACTGATACATCAAATATTTCAACATGATAAACCCATCAAAACTCAAAATTGAAATGTAAATCCTAAGAAAATCATCCATTATTTTAGAGTTCAACATGCTATACTTCCACAACATAACATACAAGATTTTTATTTTGAAACTAAAACTAAAATGCATGTTATTTATAGCTCAAAAATGCTAAATATAGACAAAATTATCACTGTATAGTCACATCTACATGTATGAACCAGCTTATGAATTGATTTCATATGATATGAAAATAAATATTCAAAATAATTTCAAATATTCATTAAATAAGCATATAGAGTCTATTTTTACAAAACGTAAAGTCTCAATGAGACCTCTGAAACCATAAAAAATATGCTCAAACACTAATAAAATTTATATTACTCACAATAATCTAGAACAATATGCATATTTGAAAAAGAAAAGCCTTAAAATATTTAAGAAAATCATGCTCAAAACAAGCTTGATAAGACAACATATTCTTATCTTATCTCCCATCAAGAATATATCAAAACTAAATCCATTTATTACTAAAGTACATTCAATAAATGATATATTTAACCACTACCTATGAAATCATTGAACTCCCCAAAACAAACATGCATGAGTAGATTTAGTGAAATTTATCACATGTAAAACAAACTCCATAAATTTCCATGAAATCATAAACTTAATTAACATAATCAAAATCATTCCTCAAAACCTATTCATTTTTTCAAGGCATACATGTATGTGCTTTTCTACAAGCTTTCCATTCACAAACCTAGCTGTAACTCCTAAATAGCAAATTGATAAAATATCACTTTTATGAAAAATCTTCAATAAATGACCAAAACTAAGAAAAGAAAGCTATTTGTAATCACAATTCCCTCAATATAACTACCCTGTCTACATGTTCAATAACCATTGCCTTCATCCAATTGAGGATATTAATTTAGTAATTCACCAACCAGGTTAGCAAAGCTATCAAACTTAGTGAGTACCAAAGCCTTTGCTAAAACTTTAACTAATCTCCATAAATCAAGGCACGTAATTTTAAATTAATTAACTTTAACCACCAAATTATTACCAATATATTGAATCCTCTTCACATATTCCATTTACATTAACTCACCTTACTAGCTCAGTGTGCCACCATGTTTTCTAAATGGACTACCAACTCATCTTTGTCAACTAGCTTGCCAACCACATTAACCTTTGTGCCTCATAAATGAATATTATATAGGTTAATTTTATTAATATTTCAAATAAAACTTTCATGCACTCAAACCAAACCATTTAAATGACCTCAAAATCATCATATCCCAATAGGTTATATTATTTCAAAAAAAAAACTTAGGATAAATGACCTTAGGTTAGGACCTTCTAAATAATAAATCTTGAGACCATTAGGCTATTCAAAAAATATAGTCATTTTAATTTATAAATTTAGTCTAATAATGTTTGAATTAGGAACTTTAGCCAAACAAATGACTTAGAATTATCACTTAGAACTTTAGGTTTTTTTGATAACCTTAAGAAATAATTTATTCTAGTATCAAACCAACATTAATCATGTCAACATTTCAAAAATGTTAAATATGTTACAATAGAATTTTGCATGAATGTTAACCATTAATTTTATTGATGAATCCATAAATGATCATAATCCACTTTTAAAATGAAGTTCATAATAAATCAAATGAGTATTTGATTTATTAAACTGCATTGCTTTCTCAAACTATAACAATTATGACTGAGCTATCTGTATATTCATAATTTGAAAATGAACTGATAGGGTTATCATTATAGAAATATATATACCATTTTTGTTTTGTTCAAACCAAGTTTCACATTGTTAATAAAAAAGAAAATTCTAAATTAGTCACAAAAAACTATTCATAATATCAAATGAAAACTGATCTAAAATTTATGTAATACTCAGTTAAAGATGAATGTAGATATATGAATAATCATGACAATCATATAATTCTTTAAACCATCAAAAGTGTCCCTATTTTAAAATTAAAATATTTTATTATAATCTGATATTGAATCAACTTAAAGATAAAATTACTGATCACAAACATTCACAGTGATAAATACAATGAATATTTTATTTATTCATCCATTTATGTCTTTTGAAACTAATCAAAATAAAAATATGAATTCATAAACTAATCATCATCAAATTATGAAATTGAAAATATGCATCTAAATATACTATTAATTGACTAGGTCCCCAACACCATTTTAAACTTTATGACTGAGTCATATCTATGGTAGAAAAGTTTTAGTTTCATAAAATTGAGGGGATGTGAAAAATAGGCATAACAGTAGCAACCTTACTAGTAATTTTTAAATAATTAAATTGAGTAGAAAAAAAATTACCTATTGATAAAAATATAATCTTGAGAGTGTGATACAGGTAAATCATTTCATAATCAACTATGCATGAACCACTTTAATAATGAATTTCAATAAGGGATGAAATGTTTGGCTAGCATGTCATGAAGAAAGGGAATGGTATAATAGGGAAATTTTGGATGGATGCATGAATTAATACAAATCCCTTAAATATAAAATATTATATATAATTAAAACTTTAACAACTAGTTACAACTCAACATATATTATTCATGTATAAAGAAAACTAAAATCACAAAGAATAATATATAAAAATAATCAATACTTATAGCTAAATTATAACATCCTCTCATTCTTCCTTCATAATATGAAAACTTATCCATTTTTAACCCTTCATTGATGCTTTCAAAAGTAAAAACAAGCAACAATATAAAATAAACAAACAAATCAAAACAAGAAAAAATAGAAAATAAAATATGCACAAAACCAAAAAGAAAATAGGAAAATAAAGAAATAAAGGAATTTTCAAAGGAGCTAATCATAAAACAATTTCAAATCATGGTTGTTAACTAAGTAACATAACTAATTTCCTTCAATATCTCTTAAATGAAAATCATTATTTCCAAGTACAGTATCAATTCTATAAGGACCAAGCCATAATGAATCAATTTTTTGATGTTTACTAAGATCTTTGTGAGCTTTTTCCTAATATAAAACTAAATTGATAGCTTTAAAATTTTTATAAGAAACCTTGTTATCAAAAAAAAAATCAATTTTAGTTTAGCCCTTTCTAATTTATGCAATGCTATTACTTTTAATTTATCAAGAGCTATTAGATCATGCAATATTTGTTCAATCAAATTTGTATCTTCAGCAACATATTGTGAAGTAGTTCTAGATGATGAAATATGAAGTTCTATTGGTAAGTTGGCCTCAAATCCATATGCTAACATGAAAGGTGAATAACCATTTTCTATCTTAACAATATTTCTATTGGCCTATAAACCTACAAAATAAATTATATGCCAATTTCTTTTATTTTCACAAACTAATTTCTTCATGAATGTAATCAGATTTTTATTCATTAATTCAACTTGACCATTCCCTTGAGGATAATATTTTGATGAATGACCAGATATAATAGAATACTTTCCAAAAAATTATAAAAATTTATTTGAAATAAATTGAAGTCCATTATCATAAAAATATTTGTAAGGAACTCCAAATCTAAATAAAATATAATTTTCTAAAAATGAAATTACTTCACTTGTTATAGAACTTTTAAGTGCTTTGGCCTTTGGACACTTAGTGAAATAATCCATAGCTATTAATATATACTTATGACTAGAAGATGAAGGTGGGTATATATCTAAAATAAATTTAATGCCCTATTTCATAAATGGTTTTTCAAGAATAATAGGATTTAAAGGCATTACAAACAATTTATCTCTACCAACAAATAATTGACATGACATACAAGAATGAACTAAATTATAAGCATCTTGAAATAGAGTAGGCCATTAATAACTTGATCTTAAAATCTTATATGTATTAAATTTTTTTAGCATAATGTCCACCATAATTTCCTTCATGACAATCTATAATAACCTTTTGAGTTTGATCATGCATAAGGCATATTAATAAAACTCCATCTCTATTTAGATAAAAAAGATCTAACAAAAAAATTGAAGATTTTAATAGGAAGGAACGTCTTTAAATCTTATCAAAATTATTAGGAAAAGCCTAATTTTGAAAATAAATAATAAGTCATGATACCAATAATCTTCAAATAATAAACAATCCCGTTCATTCATCTTGATACTAAATGTAATTTTTTTAGAAAAATCTAAAATTTTCATGTTCTAAGTGATTCTTTGCATTTAGATTATCATCAACTAATAAGACCAAAATATTAATATCTGATGAAGCATTTTTAGCTAAATGTTTTGTTCAATCATTAACTTTAATTATTTATGAGGTTTAAAATTCAAGATTAAATTTTTGAATATGTAAAATCTACTTAGCAAGCCTTCCTTGAATGGTTGGTTGTTTTAAAAGATAAGATAAAATAGGTACATTATATTGCACAAAAACTTTACTTCCTATTAATAAAAAATGATATTTAATCAAAGAATAAACCAATGAGAAAATAAATTTTTCAATAAGAGGATACCTAGTTTCAACATCTTTTAAAACCTGACTCATATAATTGATTGGTTTTTCATCATTATTTTCACTCTTAAGTGATAACAATTCCAATTTCCTTTTCAATAGCATTAACATAAAGAATAAATGCTTTCTTCAAATCTAGTTTGACAAGAATTGGAATACTTATTATGATATTTTTAACATTATTGAATGTTAAATCAACACCTTCATCCCAAGTATAAATTTTATCTTTTTTAATTAATAATTGCAAAGGATTAGACTTATCAACAAAATTTGATATGAATCTCTTAACAAAATTTATTTTACCAAAGAAAGATTTTAAACTGGACTGATATTTAGAAGGTGGTAACTCTTTAATAGTTTTTATGAATTTATGATCTATATAAATACCATCCTTAAAAATAATATGTCCTAATAACTTACCTTTGGTAACACAAAAAATTGATTTCTTTAGATTCAATGAAATTTTATACTTCTTACATCTTGTAAAAACTTCACAAAGATTATCTAAGTGATTTTTTTATATTTTTGAATGAATGATGAGGTCATCTAGATAAAACTAAATAACAACACCATCAAGTCATCA